>VMRN01000013.1:8568400-8615556 GCA_010277015.1 Poeciliopsis turrubarensis
TTTTTTTTTTTTTTTTTTTTTTTTTTTTTACAGAAGTAGAAAAGTTACTCACTCTTGTGTGTCTCACAGCAGTGCTGAAAAAGCGCCCTTGCCTCTTGCTCATCAGTGATGCCAACAGCCATCAGGGTCTGTAGGAACCTCCGGTGGCTGTCTCCCAGCTGTCTCGACATGTTTCCTGACAAAGACGCCGTGATTATAGAAGCTGTACATGCTCCGTTTTTACATCCAAGTGTCCAAATTTATTGCCGCAAGCTGAATTTTAAAGCATGGCCCTAAATATCATAGCCTACCAAATGATGCATCTAAACAATTAACACTGATAGTCGTTCGGATTCAATACACTGTACTAACAATTTCCATGTTAAAATCGTCAGTGGAAATGTCACTCAAGCGGCCAGCACAAAGTAATTGAAAGGGCCGGAAATGGGCCCCGTGCTGCACTTTGGACACCCCTAGTTTGACCCAAATTCATGTTAGAACGACCAACTCATTAGCAATGAACAATACTCAGAAACAGCGTTACATTTGATCCATTTTTCACCGACTCCGTTAAGTAATAAGAACGACCGTTAGAAACGTTTACTTTCACCCTCAGCGCCATTTTGAAGCTCGGTTGTCTGCTTTGCTAGCTAAATGCTGCGCCGCTAGTTCAAACTGTATTGTATTTCCTTTTTCTCCCCAATTTAAGATGAAAATGAAAACTTCACCTGCTTCTCTTCCAATACAGCGCGCCTTCCGTGTTGTCTTCCGGATTTGGGGACGTTTTGAAGAATTAGCGCCGCCTGCTGGTCGGGGGACGCAACGTCGCTCCAGAACAGGTTTTTGTCAAAGAAATACAGGGAATTTCTCCCTTCAAAATTATTCCCAATATTACAATAAAACAGCACCAACCAGACTTATTCTAAAGGCTTTATTACTCTAACAAATTAAATAAGAACATATGATACAAGGTTTCTTGAGTCTCTGATTATAATATAGCCTATTATTAACATTTAAATACAGTATCCGATGCAATTGAGCTTTTTTTTTTTTTCCCCGCAACATATTTTTTTTCCCCAAAAAATTGTCCCATTTCTTTTTCAGTTTTTTCCATGTAGAATTCAAGTTCAAAAGATGTCAGGAAACAGCTTAGGTGTCATTACTGTGCAAGTAAGAGAAAGAGAGAGAAAAAGATCATCAGTGTTTGCAGTGAAAGAGCCGACTCAGCTAAGGTAGTGCTGAAGTAATATTGTGGCTAAATTATTCACATGACAACAAGTAGTCTGAAGTAAAGTATACTGACGCTCAAAAATGAGAAATCTTTGCAGGTATTTAATACACACAGATGGTGTACAGTATTTTATCTGCTCTTTCACTGGATGATTTCTGGGTTCTTCCATTACTCAATATTGAATTATCAACGTCAATGCAAACACACCGACGATCTTGGGGTTCGCTCTCAGAATAAAATCAAATCCTTTCACAATGAAATTCTTGTTTTACAGTTTTCATATAAAAAGCAGGAGTCAAACACCAAGCCTGCCTTTTTCAAACAAAAACAAAAAAATCTGAATTTAGCCTCGTTAACCTAGCAACCAGGCGTTGTAAACGTTTTTGGATAATTACTGTGCAGCGGTTGACACAGCATCTCTGTGAAAGAAGAAGTGAAACCACTGAGGACATAACCAGAGTATGAATACTGATGTTTGGTTCGCTCAATATTTTCCTAGTGATGTTTCTTTAAATTTTTTTTACTTTTGCTGATAAATGTGCCAAGCCTTTGAACTTTCTTCAAAAAGTGTTCACACCAAACAATCTGATACTATGCAGGTGTCCCCTACTGAGCAATAAAAGTGAAACAAATTCCAGAACGAAACTATATTTCATCACTGTCAAACAACTGAAAAGCTCAAACAAAACTATCCACAACATGTTCGGGCGTTTCCGTGGCATCAGCCCATTTTCCACGCGAGTGGCGCTCATCCTCCAAAGTTTCATGGTCAAAAACGTCTTGCTAGTTGTCCGTCATTGACTCGGTGTGCTTTCAGCCCCTGGAAAGTTTTTGATGCGTTCCGTTTTCTGTTGGCAGCAGTCGGCTGAGAAAAAAAAACAAAAAAAAAAAAAAACACCAGTCCTGGAAGACCAAAAAATACAATGTCAGGAGCTGAATGAGAACATTGTTAAAAAACAAACAAAACAAAAAAAAAAAAAAAGAGAAAATCAAAGGGTTTTTGCTTGTTGCGCAACTGTCAGCTGAGCTCTACGAAGCTTCACTTCATCAGAAAACAGATGACTGATGTTGTACCTTGTGTTTTAGTGACTGGGAGGGAAATGACCATGTGTGTTTATAGACTGTTGCAACTTCTCCTCTTTGGCCCTTCTGCTGTGGCAAAGCTAAAGACAGAAAAACATCAAGCGTTATTTTCCTTTTTTTTATGTGAAATGTTACTTTTGTATTCAAAATGTCACACTTGACTTTCCAAAAATTTTTTCCTGCAATGTCTGTTTTTTTTTTTTTAAATCACCATGGTACAACGTTTTATTTAAAAGCAAGAATTTCAACCCTAAAGCTCTCTAGTATACCAATTGCTAATAAACGGAATATTTTTCTCTATTAGAAACTATAATGTATATAATAAACATAAAACAGACATTTATCCAGAGGTGGGCACTCTTGCGTTCATCTGTTAATGCGCTAACAGAGAAGCAAATTTTTCATTTATCTCTTTAATACCAACTTTGAAATGTTTACCACATTTTTCCAAGTTTTGGTTCTAATATAAATCAATATTCCCAGATAAATTCTTAAGCGCCAACTAATTTTTGGGGGAGGTATTTCGTAAACTTCGAATTCAATACAGTTAAATGTCAGCGTTGAAGTTTTGGTTATCGACTGTTAAGATTTCTTCAAACACAGTGGTCAACCAGGGAAAATTAGCAACAGAGTTAGCAACGATGAACAACTGTAAAACTGAAACACTGAGTGGAAGGCCTGTTACAAAGACACACGACCTGAAACACAACTGTTCAGACAGGTGAGCAATAACAAGTTTGATCTTGTCGAGCATATGCTACGTTGCAACCTGTGGTGGGGATCAGCATGGTTTAATTTAGCATTTTAGCATTAGCTTAAAGAAAATGTCTTGCTGGGATTGCACATTAGCAGAACTAACATTTATGATTTGTGCATTAGTGTGAGTGCAGGTGACTTTTTAGCTAGCGGTGCCCACCGCTTAATTTTTAATATGTAGAACTGAAAAACTATTAAAGGGACAGCTAACAACACTACAGGAAAACTTGAGTGAAAAATATTTAATGCCAAACATGATGAACCACCAGGTTTCTTCTCTCACCGTTCTCTTCTCCATGAAACTAGTTAAGAACTCGTCAATGTCAATGCGTCCCTCGAGAAAGTTTTCAGCCGTCTCCTCCGACTCCTCCTCTGCCTGGTGGGCTGCGACTTTTAGCCGAGCCTGTAGAGTGCTTAAACTGCAACTCTGGTGAGGGCAAAACAGTGGAAATTAAACAGGATGCTCTCTGAATGTTTTTGTCAGTTCATCATTTATCGCGGCAAAAAAAAAAAAAAAATATTCCTGAGATGTCACACTTTGTATTGATCGTTTTGAGCATTTTCTAAAACCTTTTTGTGTCAGAATCGGACGTGCAACGAAAAACGAATTATCGCAGGACTCAACACAAATGCCTGCCATTTCTTTGAAAGAAAAGCCTGCCGTGACGAGTGGAGCGATTTACCTCACTGAGTTCATGCTGCCTCTGCATCTTTGTTTCGAAGGCTAACTTCATCTGAGTCAGCTGTTCATACTGTGCGAAAAACAACGGACAGAAAGCACAACGTGAGCAGCTGGACAATGACGAACGTGAAAGGAAGCGGCGCCCGGAGGAGGCTGACCTTGTAAAGCATCTCTTGTCTTTTTCCCTCCAGCTGTGGCTCCATGTGGAGATTCTTTTCTGCAAGAAACAAGATTTGCGGGCTTTGTTTTCGGTATAAAACTCGGCTCTGCAACAATCTCTTTGCAAAGAGGAGGAACTCACTGGCCATCTCCACTATGCTATTGACCAGATCCTCTTTATCACCCGTGACTTGTTTGAGTTGCGGCAAACTCACAAAGAACTCCAGCAGGACGTCCTCATTTTCGGACATGTCTGACAACTGAGTCAGACTTTTGGGAAGGGAGGGAAGAAAATTTAGGTTCACAATGGCTTGAATTGTACACGTAAAAAAATGTAAATAGCAAATTTGACATTCTGGGATACTTTACGTTTTGTCACAGAGTTCAGGAAAAGACTCGGGAATCTCAGGCATCTTGTAAATGTGTCCATTCAGTCCCGCCTGGAAGAGAAAGAAGCAGTTCAGCTGCCTTACTTTCTTATTTTATTCCTATTTGTCTTTTGCTTTCGTATTATTTTGATGTGCTTTTTGACAAGTGTTTTTGCGTAAAAAAACACAAACTAAATTTTAGAGTTGTACTGGGAGTGTTAGCAATAGACAAACACAAAGTAAATGTAATCAGTGTGAAATGGGAGAAAATAATCTCAATCTACCAATAAAACCCTGAAAAGTGTTTCGCCACAAAGAGCCATAATACTGCTTTGTATGTCTGGCTGGTGCCATGGAGACCAACCAGAAAATCCAGAGTTAGAGCTGCATCTAATTTGCCTAATCTGCGAGGAAATAATAAAAATTGTGTAGCTTCTCCATGGATGTGTTGCTGCAGCATCAGCTGCAGAGGGATGATCACCGGTTCAAATAGCTTACTTCCACTTTAAACACTCCAAGCTTCATCATCAGTGTACCTGCGAGTCTCCAGTGGGTACGGGGAGCGGCAGCTCCGTTATCAGTCCGTACGGGGCTGGAGCTCGAGGAAGGCCGTGAGCGATGTCAACCGTCGAATGAGGCATTGGGGCCTGAGATGGAGCAGCACCAGAACCAGGCGGCGGTGTTTGGCTGGGACCCACATGACGGGGGCCGTAATGGAAAGCCTGGGCGGGGTAAGGAGCGATGCCCGATGGCTTGTACATGCTGCAGCAAGACATGAGGGAGAACATAAGTCAATACACCTCGAGACGTCAAAAGAAAGGTTACTGACGCTCTATGCTAACACCGAACTAATATCAGAGCTGCTTCACTCGTTTCTTGGATTAGATTAGTATGGATAATACTTTGTGGAAATGCAAAGACATCCAAGACAACGTGACACTCACTATGGGAAGCCTGCAGGACCTGCAGACATTAAGACGGGTGGACTTTTCCAGAACTCGTCGAGTAGACTCTGGATGACTTTACCCAGATCTGAGTGCATACCGAACTGTAACATACGTAACAAGACAGAAATGAAGTCAGACTTTTACGACAACCAAAAAAAGAAAGGAAAAAACTCTCATTGGTGCCTATAATCCGAGTAACAGCTAAAAGTGTTCATATAAATTAAGATAGAAAATGGTTTATTCCATATTCCAAAATGGAGTTAGGATGTGACTGGAGAGGTTGAATGAGGGTAAAGAAAACAGTCACCCTCTCCGTCACACTGAGTGGTAATTGGTGGAAACCACCTTCCTTTAAACTCTCATGTCAGTTTCAGTTTTAATCACATGATAGGCTTTATTGCGGTGGCTACAGTGAGTAGCGTCACAGCGTTCCTACAGCAGTGCTTCCACTATGTACTTCCTGAGTTCATGACAGGATTTTAGTAGTTTGGGGTTTTTCAATACAGTTCACTTCAATTTTGCTGTGACTTTGTGGTTTTTCTAATCCAGTTGTTATTAGTTTTTCAAGTGGGTTTGTAAATTTTCATCAGTTATTATTAGTTAAAACATTGTTTACTTTCAGTTTAGTTTGTATTAATTATAGTAGTACTTTTTAGTTTTTTTTTCATACTTTGGTTAATTTCATACTTTCAGTTTCAGTTAAAAACGTTTTCTCAATTTCAGTTTTTGTTAATTAAGTTTGTGGTCCATAATAATGGTTTAAATCCATATTTTCAGAACAATAGTCATTGCTCAGATTAACTTGTAGTCTGGCTTTTAGCAAAGACTCACATTCCTTTTTTGAATACTGCATCAGGAATGCTTAAACGCAGACTGAAAAGATGTTCTCAGCTGGTTTAGTTTGCTGATGTGAGGGAACATACCGTTTTATGAGAGGCAGCTACTTACATTAGTAATGAGGGGGCTGGTGATCATAGTGCCATTATTGCTATCTATTAAATGATGACCAACAGGGGGGAAGACGCTAACCACCGGCTTCTCCTGAGGGAACTGAGGAGGCAGCAAACTGAGGGAGAAACAGTAAGCAGAGCTGGTATTACAGGCACTGAATTAGTGGGATTCAAACAAGTAAAAGCAATATTTGAAATATTGTTTATCATGCATTTCAAAGAGAAAAAAAAAAAGGAATAACCAGGAAGAATAACCCAATTATCTTTACATAAACCTGGTTTAGTAAGTGTCATACCAGAACTGTTTTTTTTTTTGGATGAGGTTAAAAATCATAAAACCATTGATATCATCGATATCTTTTCTAGTATCTTGTTAAGTAATCGTTGTTGATGTACAAAGTGGAAAGTTGCCAGTTACAGAAAAGACTAAATAAGTGGGTAAATATCCTAAACCAAAGATATACTCACATGTTAACAGTGATGGTGGAGTTGTTGACTGTAAATGGTATTCTGTACTCGACATCTTTCTGGATTTCTGCAAGGCTGTAAGGAGGAGGGGGACAAGTTGTACTAAAAATGCACTAAAATCAGAGCAAAGAATCATTGGGTATGACAGGTTTACGAAAGACATCATCTAACCTGCCAAACTTAATTGATTAAAATACGTTTGAATGGTTACAGGAAAGAGAAAATGTGCTTGGATGGATGGTAGTTTTGGATTCCATAGAAAATAAAGAAATCATAGAACATTTATGAATTGAAACATCTCTTGAGAGCGTCACAATACATGACATTAGTTTGTGTATATTTAGACTGACGGTGGTGTAAGTTCTTCATTTCGGAAATGTTTAGTATCTAACCCATGATCACATCAAAGACTATATATAGGCTCTGTACATGAGCTACGCCACTTTATAAGCATCTTTTTCTGCTGACTTCCACTATATAATTGAAAAGGTATTTTATTAGTAACTCTATTCACTCAGTGTGGCACATTAAACAGATTATTTCCACACAGACTCATGTCTTCAAGCCTTTATTTGGTTAAATATGATGAATCTTGGCTTTATGTACAGGGTCCAGAATTTTTCAGAACATATTTATAGTGTTTTGAACATTTCAATAAAAAAAATATTATTTTACTCTCCGCCACGGCAGTAATTGATTAATCAAAAACATGATGTGGAATAAAAACTGGCGGAAAAAAAGTAGTAAGTGGCTGTCCTACAAAAAAAGATTTCATTAGTTTGCAAATAAAAGCCAAATGAGAGAGTTCAATCACACTATAAGTATTTAAACTATACTTTAAATACGTGGTTTAAAGAAAAACGTGTGTAATCTCATTTATGACACACATTTGGGAGACTAAAATCCATCAGATCACGACGGTAAATTGCCATTTGCAAGTATATTAACAGTTTTCTACTACATGAAGAAAGAAAGAAATCTGCCACAGCCGTGCTACAACTCCTAGTAAACAAAAGCTAATACTTTAATCTCCAGCAGTAACAAGCTCATCCTGAAACTACATGCGTGACGGTCTCAGGAGTGATCACAGGACATGGCCAGTGGGCCACAACTTGCACAATCTGACCGAAACAAGACGCTGGAACTGTCACGGACAGATTAAATTAGCTTCACAGCTAACACAGTGAATGACAGCTTCCTACTTTAGGACTAGCTACTCTGTAACCAAGCTGGTGGTGAAGTTCCTTAATAATTGTAGATTATAGTAGATCACTGTGACAGAGTTCAACAAACTGTCCAAGCAACAGCTTTAAATATTCCGTACTTTAAGCGGAAGCGGTTCTGTTTATAGTATGTACTTCTGATATAACATAGTCCGAAGGCTAGCTAGGATAGCACAAACAGTTTGAGTGTCGTATTAAATTTCCCACTTTTGGCAAAGAGGTTCTTATTACAGTGAGAAATATTTTCTACTTAAAACATTGTTATTGAGAAGCTGGGTTCCGGGTGACCGAACATCGGTGATGTTACCTGGGGTGAGCGGCTTTCAGCGACTCGATTTGCCGCTGTCTCTGTTGTTGTAGGCTGTTGAGAGGAGGGATAGGTCCGGAGCCTTTAGACGACGTGAAAAACCAGCTCATTCTCCCCGGGAGAAACAACCGACCGAACTTCGTGACAAACTGTAAAAAGGCCGACGAATTAATAGGTGAAGGAGGGAGTGGGCATTAGGGGCACACGCCTGGAGATTTGTGCGGCTAACCCCCGTTAGCTGGCTAACCAAACACTCCCGTTTCCTCTCTTCACAAAATAGACTTTGCATTGACGTTACAAAGTCATGTCATGTGTTACAGGATAATAAAAAAGTCGATCCCTTTCTGGTTTCGAAGGCTCGTGCGCTGTTTTCGACCTGTCATTAATATAACTGACAGAAAATATGGAGACAACAGCCCAACTAATAACAGCTTGGCCAACTTATTTACCTATGACGATACGTGCCGTGCGTAAAACGCAACTTCCTGTTTCGATCGTATTCCAAAATAATAGTGTAAAACGAAAAAAAAAAAAAACAGCCAAAAAACCTAAATTTACACCAGCCTCACAAAATACTCTGAAAGCCAAGATTTAAAAAAAAGTATATATTTCAAATAAATTTACATAATACAAATACAGTGAAATATTTTAAGCCAATTATCAATGTGAAGTGGCTTGCATTAGCATTTAAGCTTTTTCACAATATTCATTTTTTATTAGTCTGATGTAATATTCAAATCTTTCCAAGTTAAAAATCATCATATTTAACCAAATAAATGCTTGAATACATTAGTCTGTGTGGAAATAATCTGTTTAATGTGCCACACTGAGTGAATAGAGTTACTAATAAAATACCTTTTCAATTATATAGTGGAAGTCAGCAGAAAAAGACAAAAATATAATTTGAGTCTTGTTTTATTCTTATTGTCTTCCAGTCCAAACAACAAATAGGATGAAGTAGAACCGCTGGTGTCTTCTAACCTCACCTTCTCCCCTTCACAATAAAAGCATGCATTCGGATGTGAAATACTGATATTATATCCGCCACAATATTCAAATTTATTCATTAGGTTCACCCAACTGTAAATGTAATTATCAGATTTGATTATATAGCCCATTAAAAAACAATACAAGATGACACAAGTTCCTCACCATTTTACCAACTATCATAAAATAGCAAATGGAAAAAAAAACTGTAATGAAAATAAATTAAAATCAGAAGATGTGAGACCTCTAAAGACTATTTAGAGTGTCCTTTTCAATCACTCAAAGGTTAATGGCTGGCAAGGGCACTTAATTCGGTACAGGACATTCCTCAAGCCTTCCTAGGGTTTTATTCTTCTATGTAGTGATAAACTTGTGGTTAATCCTGTCCTCTTTCCAGCTTAGGTCAGGAAACATTTCAATCCGCACAGTTACTTTCTTTAAAGCACCATTTTATCTAACCACGTGTTTTTCTAGGATACTGCACATGTAACAGCTACTACCAACTTTAAACGTCTTTTTATACAGAACAAAATGGCAGACTTCTGCCCAGGTCCCTATTGAAAATGAGATGAAAATTAGTGGTGGATATTATTGGGGCTTTTTTGGGTTTGTTTGTTTGTTTTTTTTGCGTGAAAAACATGAAGTGCCCTGAAACAACAGCAACAAAAAGTGTGGCAACACAAGTTAATTTTTATATTTGGAAAATCCTTTATGGGGGGAAAAAAGAGGGCAAAATGTTAATGTGGAAAATACCTTAAAAATTTCAGAATATTTGTGAATAACACAAACAGAACTTGTGCGACTTCCTTATATGAACTGTTGTTATTGCTTTAATTGTCAATTGTTTAGAGTTGTCATTGTAATTTTGCAAAGAACAAATTGAAATCTATGAAAATCAGTTTAATGCTTCACAGAATTACTACCGTTGCCACAAGATATTTTATTCTATTAGAAATTGGAGTACTTACTAGATTTTCCTCAATTATCTTTGTATATGCATTGATATTACAATATTTTATCCTAAAAAAATCGCTCATTTTCATGGGAATTTCTAACTTTGAAAATGATTAAATAAAATCAGCTCCACAAATTGTTTGCTGGTGATCTCAAGTTCAGTTTCTATCTTACATACTACACGGTTAACCACTCTGACCATATTCCCTTCCTCATTACTCCACAAGGAAGCAAAGAACGATCATCAATGATGGAGAACATATGAAATGAATCATTATTCTTCATCCGCTTCACGCTCAGAAGGGAATATCACGACTCATCATCGTGGTTAGCGAGACCATACAGTTTAGAATCACATTTCTCAAGTCAAGAACTATAGAAATGATCCCTGAAAGTATAGTCTTAACGAACAACAGGAAAGACACAGTATATGAGTTCCGGTACCTTCACTCTCACTAACGGTGCAATGATATTATGAAGAAAAAAAAAACACTCAACTCAGCGAGTAAATAGTAATTAGCTTACTCCGATCAAATGGCAGAGCGCCGACGTTTAAAATGTTTCCAAACAACGTTTACAACTTATATTCTGATTCCTAATTACCCAGAATGCTTTGAGGTTGCTCTGACGTGTCCGTCATGGTGACCCTCGTGCACATGAGCGAGTTTATTTCCTAAATAGCAATTTAACATGTTGACGAATCGCGGAGTGCGCAATACGACAAATAAACAATTGTATTATTGAGTGTCGACATGCTTCCGTAAGTTTAATAAACACGGTGTGGTACGACCTTTAATATTCCGGACACAACATGATACAATAAAAAGCGTTCCGCTCACTACAATAATAAAATATCTAAGAATACTTGGATCATACTACTGCATAGTTTACTGACTCCTAAAAATTAGAGATATACAACAAAATAAAATAATCAAATTACAATTCAAAAACTTTGTTTTGACTCAACATTAAATCTGTCATAAGGCTTGTAACATTCACCCGCAGGGAGACTATTACTGCACACGGGGGCAGCATTTCACATTTTACAGCTAAGCTCTACTACACGTTTTACTGCTAGTGCTCACTAGAGAATGGCTGTTACAAATATAACTAGTTTTATTAAACAATTTGTAATTTGAGAAAAAAATTTTTGTGAAGACACAAAAACTGACCCTATCACGCATTGCTTTATATGACAAGTCACGTAAAGCAATGCCATTTATGAACTTTAATTATTTATCCAGTTAAAACTTGCTAGCAGTAGAGAAGACAAGCGAAAGCTGTTGCTAGCTTAATTGACATCGTCATTTCCAAATACTGCATGAATTCCTCTGCTTCAGGTCTTTCATTTTATTTAGAGCCGTACACTTACCATCGTGGTTCTCCTCTGTAGTTTCGTATTTCTTTTTGGAACATATAGAATTATTTATTAAAAAATAAAAAAAAACTCCGACCGTTGCAGGGTACCCAATGAAGCCCTTTTTTCTGCGCATGCCCAGTAAACAATCATTCATCCGTGAATATTCATTCACTAAACTACCTGAATCCGACAAATACAAGGCTGTTGCGTCGTCATTCTCTTAATATTTTTTTTATAGCTTTACAAGAAACGCATAAAAGTTGAGTTGAGCATTGAAATTAGAAACAATAATTTTAATGTAAAAACAGTGAAAGTAGTAAACCCTAATGCATATCATATTTGTTGTTACAGTCTGTGTAAAAGAATCAGCATAAATAAAAAAAACACACAAAAAAAACAAGAGAATCTTCATTGTTCATTTTCCAGTCAATGCAGTCATGCTTGTGTTTATTGGAAGCTAGATTAGAGATCTGTATTTGAAACGAGAAAGCAGCTCAATCAGGTTCCTAATAAATCAAAAGTCTGAGTTCATTTAGAGTTATTCCTTCCTTAAAGGCCTCTCCTTATACGTCCTCTATAGCTGGTGTAATTGTCTCCGGGCCTCAGAGCAAACGCAGCTGGGGAAGGAGCTGTCGTGCTGGCCCTTCACCTGGTGCACACAAAGCCATGAGAAGACGTTCAATTCAACACGTTAGGATTTGTTTTTTGCGTATTTCTCCACTCCTCAAAGGAAACACAGACAATCAAACAAGCAAACAACCCATGTTCAATAAATGTCTTAGTTATCGTCGTAGTTGTTAGTGATACTTATCTGCTTGCCAGCTCCTTCTTCAGACATGACCTAAAAGAGGAGGCTCTCTCCACCGACTTATACCCCTGAGTAGAGGCCATCATGAGAAACAGGGAAGCAGGGAAAAGGAAAGAAATAACTCTTGTTAAAAAACAGACACAAGACCAAGGAAATTACATCTGGGTCAAGAAAATTTAGTATTCATAGACAGCAGTCGGAAATAAATAAAGTAACATATGCAGGAAGTTCATGTTTTTAAAAAAAAAAAATAAAGACCCAAGACTGTGAAGAAAGCACAAAAAGCAGTTCTGACTATTAACAGCAAAGATCTGAATAACTCCTTAGCGTGACTTTGAACTGTTGTAGTTTTTAAAAATTGGCACTTGGTGGCAGTATAACACCAGAGACAATATGATAAATGCCTTTATGGTATCCCAGAACAGTATCTCAGATCAGTGTAGAATGTTCCAGTAAAGACAATGAATTCTAATCCCAAACTCTATCTGTAAATAAAGGCATATATTTCTAAAAGGAAGACATCTGTCATCCTTTCATAAGTTTTGTTGATGCTGACACGTTAAAGATATTTGTACTTTCCAAAATTAAGTGCATTTTCTCTGGAAGTTGCACGTTCCTCACCCTGGCTCCCCGGTGAAGCCTGTCCTTCATGATGCCGATGAACTCCTTGTAGGACAGCTGGTCATCGTGGTCAACATCAAAGATCTTAAAGATGGTGTTCACCAGGTGACGTGTCAGCTTGAGTCCCGTGGCCACGTACACTGCCCTTGCAAACTCATCTAGCGGGAAAATACTACGACGTCTGGCACTCGCACAAAAAACAGGAAATGGAGCAGCAACAATTAGCACCTGCAGCTTCAATACCTTGTCCGATGGAACGTGAAGCGAAGTTGTACATCTGCATGGCAATGGCGAAGTCTTCAAGGTTGTTGAGGAACTGGAAGAATGACCTGAATTCATCGAAGGTGATGCCCTGAAAAAGAGAAAGTAGGTGAGAATCTGCCTGATAAAGTGGGGAAGTTTCGATTGATGTACATCATGCTAAATGGGTCGAGTGTGAACATAGCATTCCTCATCATGCATCCACTTGTCTCAAATTAAAATGAAATCAAAAACATATATTGCTGCATTTTTATATTATTCCATAAATGAGAAAAACTGAGATGCGCTATGAACGTTAGAGGTAAAATCACATTCAAAATAATAGCAACGCAACATCACCACTCAGACCCAACAGTCGAGACATGCATGGTACTGATTGGACGTAACTGAATCTTTAATTAATATGTTCAAAATAATAGCAGTGTGGCATTAAATTAGTACAAAACTGGTGACAGCAAATGCTGCAAATGCTGATCATAATGCATTTTTCTCTGGACACTAAGATGGGTCACTCTGGACGAGTTTGAGAAGAACTGTCATTTTATTAAAAGGTTGAGTGGAAAGGGGGAAAGAAAGCTTCTCAGCTAAACTGATCTCAAAACGCTTCAAAATGGAAATGGAGAAACTACAGTTCAAATTGATAGAAGAATACTCAGATGCCAAAGATGGGTGCGTCAAAACCGAGCAGTTGACCCGCAGTCACTCGGTTTCAGGGTGCTTATTTTTGCACACACCCTCCACGTTTGTGATACATGTGGTTTACAACAGCTTAGCAAACACAACAATAATGGCAGAGAGGCTCGATTATTACCAGGTTGGAGGAGGAGGAAACAATGATTGACGAACTGCAACATCTCATTTTATTTGCCCCGTTATCGTAAAAGAAGAGAAGGTTTAGTTGTGACGACTGATCACCGCATCAACTGCGACAATGAGAGCTGACTTTGACCGTATGGCCAATGAGCATCTCCCATGGTGACCAAAGGAAAAATACAATTTCCTGCGAGTACTGAACAAATGAGAAGATTCATATGTAAAGCCATGACTCCCAGAAGGAAACACCTAGAAAGTACCATTGTTGAAAAAAACAACAGGACACTGACTGACTGAGGAGTAACAGCGCAGCATTTTGAATCCTGAACTCCAACCAGAGTACTCTCTGACGCATCGCGGCTCATGTATCATACGGTGTCTAATTATCGGATAACAGGGATCTTCGACCTAACTGAAAAGACCATGCCGCTGAACCTGGAGGAGGAAATGCAGCTGAAGTGTGTCTCGAGAAGAAAACGAATTCAACAATCAATTTTCTTCACTTCCAGTAGAAAGTGACAAAACCGGTATGTTTTTCTTCATTTCATGTTTTGATATTTGGAAAAGAACTTGCAGTGTTCCCAAGGTGTAATCATGTTTGGATATAAAATCTGGTGATGAAATTTACACACTGCTCTTATTTTGAACACACAAAGAAGGACATTTATTTCCAAACAAGGACGAGGAATTTCATCAAATAAATGTCTCAAACTCATAAAAAAAATAAAATAAAGTTCACAAAGGCTGCATGGCATGCCTTGTGCTGCTAATTAAATGCAAAATTGTGAACAGGAAATATTCATTTAACCTAATAAAATAAATTTGAAATAAAAACAAAAAACACAACCAAATACCAATCAAATGAAGACAAACACAAGACAGCGGTAAAATAACTAAAATGTAGCAAGGAAACAAGTGACAGATTGTGGCTGCAGGTTGCGTTTTTTTATGAGGCAGAAACAAACCTCCTGCTTCTTCCACAGCATGAAACAGAGGAGGGACAGAAATAGAGTTGGGTTGCAGATCGACACAAGGAAGATGAGCCAAAGCATAGCTAGCCTTCGCTTGACGGACAGATACACGGACAGACAAACAATCACGTGTGACTGAAAGTGCTATTAAAAGTGTGTTTGTGTGGGTCTTTGTGTGAGGTCAAGTGAAGGGAAGAAGCGCTGAAGTGTTGAGAGCATCAACAGCCCCAGGCAGACAACCGCACTGGGAAAATACTGGCTGTGTGAATTGCCTGGAAGGCAGCAGCACCAGAACAGAAGGAAAATAGAAACGTGTCTAATGATATGCGGAAAAGAGTAACGCCGAGTGCTCTCAAGGTATTCTTCGTTTACGTGTGCGTTGCACCTTTTCGTCCGGAATACACTGGCGGACGTTCTCCATGTACGCGCTGATGTTCTCGACGTTGGTGAAGCGCAGCAGGATTTTGGCGAAGTCTTCCTCGCTAATTGTGGTCATTCCTTTGGAATAGGTGAGAAACTCAATTTCCAACACCTCAGTCTGGAGGTTATCCATAAACCTGCCAAGCAGAAAGGAATGGATGGTGAGGAAGAGAGAGGCGGGGAGGAGAAAAGAGACATTTACCATGTGGCCAGCATGACCTGGTACCTGTAGAAGTCATCAAAGGTGAGCTCTGCTTTTCCCTTCTTTCCAAAGAAATGGACCAGTATGGTGGTGTCGATGGTGATGCTCTCATCCGAGCGCTATTAGAAACAGAGGAAGAGGGATGGATCATAAAGGATGCTGGTTTGGAGGAGAAAAAAAAAAAAAGCAGAGGAAAGTGGGCGAGTCCTTCAAAGATCCAGGCTGGGTACGGCTTAGGCAGACGAGCAGGAGCCAGAATGTTGCTGCACGAATGCACGACATGCACCGGATGAACATAAACACAGCTTCACCCCAGATATCGGCTGAAATCATTAACAGCCATCGAAGATATCAAACAAACCAGGCTAGGCTGCTTTGCGTTGAGGTTTTTCCTAAAAACTTCAAAATACTTCATTGAGCTTTTGTGTGATAGATCAATACACGGATGTGTGCAGTTGTTAATTTGGAAAGAAAACGATTTTTTAAAAATGTATTCATGTATTTTACACACACTCAAAAAAAAGAAAAGTGTGGCACACATGTTTCAGATTAAACATGTCAGATTGCCCACTCTTCTTTGCAAAATACCTCCAGGTAAGTCAGATTGGGCACAGAGACTGTGAATGTCAACGTCAAGTCTTTTCGCAGAATCGCAGATGGATTTAGGTTTGGACTTTGACTGGACCATTGTAACACATGAATATACTTTAATCTACAGCCACTACTGTAGCACTGGCTGCTTCAGACTGTTGTGCTGCTGGAAGGTGAACCTCCGTCCTAGTCTCACGTCACTATGCCAGCAAGGTCATCTGAAGGGCAATCAGCCCTCTCTCATAACCGACCCTAGCTGATTTTCAGACACTTACGGAGTCAGATAATATCACTGGGTGAAATTGATTGCTCGTGTACATGTCGGCTGATCAACAATTACCCAAAATTATTAAAGAAATCACGACCGATTTATCAGTTCATCCCTATAAAGGACCTCTTGGGTTGCTTTTCTGAAAAAGGCTCTTAATCTGTATGAGTTTAGGTTGGCGGTCATGTCGGTTGTGCCATTACCTTGTGTTGACCTATCACATGAAATCCAAATGAAATGTATTGAAGTCCGCCTTAAGTAAAAGCATGGATAATTTTGCAAGAACTTTATATTCAGAAAAAAAGTAGATATGGTACTCCAGGGAAATGTTCCATCTGTTTTTCTGATAAGTTAAAATAATCCTCATTGTGTGGATGATTTTTTTGTTTTTTTTTAAAATTAACCAAATCTGACCAAATCTGGTCATCATATCCAGATTTGTGCAGTCCAGGCTGGTCAGGAGGTTTGCTGTGGTAGCTTCAAATACAAACTAATAACAATGAACACAAAGCAAGCCCACACAGTTAGCACAAAACACAATGACTAAACGAGTCATGCCAAGGGTAAGACGAAGAGTAGGGATGGACTGTCCGTCAGCACATTGAACAGGTAGATCATGTTGGACACAGTTCTGAACAAACATCTCAAACACAACCCAAAAACACATCATGGAGCACACACAGAAAACATGGAGGACACCACATTTCATGCATTTCTCAATGAACGTCACACAGGAATATGTGAACAGGACATCACATCCCAAACAGAAGTGCCGCACAAACCCAACGTAAGCACAGATGCATAAAACTTTTCAGCAGATTCCACCTTTTTCCCTTAACTGATGGCCGTCCGGTCTGTCACCTTTCAAACTCAAATGGTGTAACGACCTTGTTTTGTTGTGTTTGGTCTTCCTTCCTCCCCAGAGTGTTTGAAGTGAATGTTCCCTAAGTGATCCTGGTCATTTGAAACCCATCCAATGGGTTTTTAAGGCGTAATTTCTCTGTGTTTTCTATATTATCTGTTGATGAACTCTTTAAGCTTTAATCCCTTTCAACTTTAACTTGGCACAATTCCTAATCCTTTTGAAAATGAAGAACGGAATGAACAGCTCTCAGTAAAAGGTGACGATGATTTTAAGCTATCAGGGGAAAAAAGAGAGCCCATCTTCTATCTCACTGCCCACCATGCCCCCACCCAGCCAACCCGTGAGTCACACCCACAGCCATGCTGAAAAGAACGCACACGTCAGATTGAATGAAAATCTCGTTTCATTCGAATTAAGAGGAGCGCTTATGCCATTTCCATCATCATCATCATCATCATAAATATCATCACCACGATGCCATTCGTGGTTCTACCTCAAGGGTAAAATCCTAAAGTCCAACATGGGACAAGAAGGACAAGTCAAACAAGATGACAAGGTTTACATGAGACAGGAAGCAAACAGTTTTTGTTGTGTTTAACTTTTATATGTTGTTGCTGTTTGTTTGGTTTTTTTTTTTTACCATGGAACAAGAAAATATCAGTGACTACGTTAAGATATGGTCAGAATTATTCACATAGCCTCTTTTGCCTCTTTTGGAAGTTGAATTATGGTGGACTGATATCATTAATTAGATTAAATAATCTTCAACCAATTTAGTAATCGATTAATTGTTAACTGGAGCGCACATATTTAAAAAAAAAAAAAAACATGTCAGTTTGACGAAAGAAAACCCAACATATTCAGAGCCGTAAGTAAGCTAAAGCTGAAAAAAAGCATATAGAGTCTGTGAATGTGTTTCAGTCAAAACTCTTCAAATCAGTTTTTGTCAGATTGTTAGAGCATCTCCCGAGCACAACTCTCTTTAGGCTTGACACCAGATTCAGATTTGAGCTGCTTCTTGCTATTCGGAAATTGAAATCTTCCTGTGGTGAAGCTATTCCTTGTTGATTTGGAAGTATGCTTATAGTCCATCCTAGATTTCGTCCTACCCTAACACATTTTCCTACACGCTTTGAAGAAACTTCAAATGTGTTTTTGCTAAATTTAGCAGGACTTGGATGTTTTCCTTCATCAGAAAAGCCTTCCACCTTGACATTTCACAGCAAAGACCAATTTTCTTCTCATTTGTTCATCAGTTTAGAACACACATCCAGTTCTTGGTAATGTCACCGTCGCACCATCTTTCCTTTTCTTAACAGTGGCTGTCTTCACCTTGATCTACGGTAAATATAATAGCTTGGAAATTATTTCGCGTCCTTCTCCAGACTGATACCATATGGTTGCTGCTTAAAGATGCCTCCCGCCTCCCTGAAGAAAATATTTCAGTTTGTTTTTCAGTTACATTTGACAGGTTATCATTAAAGATAGAAAACATTTGGAAATAATTCAAACTCCAGACATCTGACACATTAACCAACCTCATGTGACCTGCCGATCGCCGCTTAGAAGAGAGAACGGGATGACTTTACTGAACGTCCTCTTTCACTTTTGTCTCTTTGGGAGGACCGCCTTCATGTAAACATGAGCTAAGCTTAAGGTGATTTCATTGTCTTGGCTTTCTTGTGTCACTTTACTGGATGTTCTTGTCACTAAGCCTTTTATTACTGACAAACAGCATAACAATACTTTTGCTCTTTTATCTTTAAACTGACACATTACCAAAGTCTTTATGACACACAAGCTGTGCAGACAACTAGACAGCATCCAGATGGTGTGTGTCTCTGCCTCTCTTCCCCGCTAACTGTAATCCCCTCTTCCTCACAGTCGTGTCGTTTTTCTCTTAAAACGACTAAGCCGTTGTCAGAAGTAAAATCCAAACATGGAATTTAGCTTGATCAGTGGATTTCTGCCCACAATGACAGTGCTTGTTCTTTTTTATTAGTGTTTTTTTTTTCTTTTTTCAAATTTAAAGACAGAAAAGTGACAGCAAATGCAGCCACCAGTTCAATGAGTTATGCAGAAAAAGATTTCTAGATGGAATTAAGTGACAATTTATCACAAAAAACATTTGTTTCACTGCACAGATTTGGAAGAGTGTTTTTTTTTTTTTTTCTTCTGATCATAACAAGCTTATCTTTCCTGGAAGAGTGTCGGGAGCAGCGTGAGCTCATCATCCTCCTGACATCGTAATGGTTACCACGCCCTATAAGGCACGAGCCAACACCTGGCGAATGCATGTGTCTGTTTGTCCACCTGTGTGTGTGTTTGCGAGCTCGCCTGTCTTTGATCGGGGCCCCGAGAGTAAAAACAGTAATTACCGATGTAAACGCTAAACGTTCTTTCTCACCCTCCCGACCTGTGAGTAACACTCGTGAGGAAAGACCCGTTGTCGGTCTTTATTCACATCAGTCAGCCCACACCTCTGGGCTACGGACGTATTCAATTTTTGCATTTTGTCAAGTCACGACCACAAGCTATGATGTATTTTAAAGGGATTTTACGTTATAATTGCCAAGGGGGTTGGGGGAGAAAGAAGCAATATCTGGTTTTATTTTACAAATAAAACCCTGGAAATAATTACGCCTTGTTGTGTTGGATATGTTGTGTTTGCATGTAGAAGAAAAAGTTGAGTTTTTATTTGACGAATGTTCTTTTTCTAACTTCTGAACATTTACATAGAGCTGCTGTATCTCCAATGGTGAAGATATATTTTCTAATTAGCTGATTGAACTTAAAGGAAGGTGAATGCACAGTTTCCAAGTTTTCACTGAAAATAAAAGTTGAAAATCGTTTTTAACACATAAAAAAATATGTTAAAAGTTTGACTTGTGGAAAAAGTTCACATTTTTTGGCATGACAAAATGTAAAAATAAAAAAACGCTTAATACTTTTATAGGCACCGCATCCCCTCTTCTCATTTACTTCTTTTCTTTTTTTAACCCATGTTGTTACTGTTTCTTTTCTTCTTTTCGGTGTCATATTCTCCCGTTTCCGCTGCCGCTCTGATAACTCTGATCTCCTTTCTCTCCATCCTGCCTGTCAGTGTCTTCTTCATCTAACAAACACCAAGGCACTTTTCTTAACGTCCCTCCTTCTCTGCCTGTCACTCAGTGCCAACCCCCCCAACGCACTCCTCAAGGTTACAATAGGGACTAATCCGTTGAGTAAACACATCTTTCTCAAAATACAATCCAGTTTCTTTCTTTTCCCTTAAATGTACTTCCCGAAACGCTTTTCTTCTCACCTCGCTTTGTTCCTCGACATTTGTTCAGTCTGCTGACCTGTGTCATCTGCTTTCGGCCTCTCTCGCCTCGTTTTGTTGACTCTCTGATTAGATCTCTTTCTGTCTTTCTTTACCCTCAGGTTTTCCACTTATCAGATCAGATTCCACTGAATTTGAAGCAGCCCTTTCATTTTGCGCATTTTGTTGTGACTCTGGCTCTTTTTTTTGTTATACATTTCAAATTTGTCGGTGGAAAAAAACCAAAAAAACAATAAATACACCATTTTTATTTTGTACACATCTACAGTTTGCATGGTTTTCCGTATAAGGTTTTGGTTAGATAACAAAAAAAAATGGATCGATGAAAACACGGAAGTGATGGATTGTACTTATGTTTTATCGTGACTATACCGTGTTGTGCAAAAGTTGTAAACTGGTCTTTAATTCCTTATTTATTGTACATAAGCTGCTGTATACTTTAAAAATGATATTCACCAATATCATTTTTGCAGTTCAAACAGGACTGCACAAATAGAAAACCATGTTAGTCAGACCTAAAAACCATACACGGCTACTTAAAATATATTTGACAATGTTAGAGTTAAGTGACTTAGCAAGCGAATAAAAAAGAAGTCCCTCCTTGAAAACAGTTCAGCCAGTAGGCTGACAATGAGCATTAAAAAGTTTCTTTTAATAATTCAGAAGCTTGACATGTCTTTGTTTTGCTGACAGCTCCTCGGCCTCCGTCTGATTCGTCTGTCCTGTCCAATTTACGTCCCGACAGATGAAAGACTGCTCGGTATAAATACAAGGTCGGCCCCGAGGAGCAGCACTGTTATTACCGCAACAGCAGCTTCCGCTGCTAACCACAGCCACCGGTCTGTCATTAGTCAGCTAACCTGTTAGCACTGTGCTAGCTCTTATTAATCATTACACATCCTTGTCTTATCCTTTTGTTCTCAGAAACCAAAGTCAAAGTTGAAACTAAAAGATTAAGATCAAATGTCATTACTTTTCTTTTGTTTTTCTTTTTGTCTAAACATTTCAGGTCTGCAAATATTTTCCACTAGCAAAAACTATAGTTTGTTTCTGTGGTATATAAACAATTATTTTCATCTGTCTTGTGAACTAGGAAGTGAACACTTACAGGAGATCTTCACAGCACTGATATTTGATGTAATTAATTAGGCATATGCATACTGTAATTATACATAAAATGCCCTCTGTCTTTGGCCAAAACCTTTCAAAATACATTAGGATTAATCTTTATGTTTTATAAAAGTTTGTGACACCTCATTACAGTTCGTATGAATAATAAATTAAGCATTTTCATTCGTACAGTATAGTAGAGCATCTGTAGCCTAGCAGTTTTTTTGTAGCAAATATTTGCTTAATATTTCTGAAAATGAACACATTTGTAATTTAAAACGACACACATTACCTACGTGAATCCAGCACGTCATAAAAATGGACATGCTATACTATCATATTAAGGCAAATGAATGTGTCCTGCAGTCTACTTGATCATAATTCTGTTATTGCTTCAAACTGATTTGACACTAAAGACACAACATGACAAGCAGTATGGAGGGACCGGATGGAAACGTTGTGACTCATTAAAAATAAATTGATAAGGAAAGAATAGGAGGCTTTTATTCTGAAGGTGAATGTTTCAGAGGTTATTCTCGTCAAATCAGCCGTAGCAAAATTTCTTTCAGTCAACAGGGATATTAAAAGAGGATGTATATTAAGACATTTTATGCATTAAGACATAAAATGAAGGAATGACAAATGGAGAGATAAAGGGACAACTGGGTCTGTGTACCTCCGCCAGGTCAGAAAAGAGGACTTGACTGGCACTTCGCCTCAAAACGTCCCAGTAACTCCGCGCCACAAACTCCTGGCTGTCTTTTTTTAACACCTGTAGGAGTGGTCAAGCAGGTCCAGGATCAGTTCACTTCGAATTCAGTTAAGACAAAAACATCTATGATGTAAATTACCTATATGCTCAGACTGTTTTCAAATACTCTTTATAAAACCGTACCAACATGATACTACACAAAACATGAAGTACTAAAAATTAAGGACTAAAACACAAATAAATAAAAATATATACATACTACTCTTATTAATACAAAACCATTGCAATTTTATTTCTATTTGTTTGACAATGAACACCCTTCAGAAAGTGATGTATTTGTATTATTGATCACTGAAAGTGAGTTTTCATGTGCTGTGAATCAATTTGCGCATACTGAATGCGGGAAAACATTAGCTTTTTGATGAGTTATTAAAAACAAAATCAAATAAAAACATCCATCACAATCAATGATGATGTTTTTTTGCACACATTGGATTTGAAAATATAAACCTTTTGTGATACTGAAAAAAACACACTTTGTTGCAAAGACTGTCATTAAAGAGATTAAAATTTTTGAAAAAAATTATGAAATATTTCAGCTGAATTTATTAATGCCATTAATAAACACATGCTGATTCATAATACTTCTATGTTTGCAAAAACATAAAAATGGGTCAGAATCAATAAATACATCTATGTTTAATGGTTACAACTCTACTTTTTACCTATTTCTCTCTAAAACGGTCACTTATCAAAGGATTGTTTTTAAAAGTTGTGAACTAAGTTTACTGGGTTTGTTTTTTAAGATGGCACAATAAACCCACTCCAGTAAAACGACAATAATGCAGCAGTGTTTACTTGTAACAGCAGAGTATATTTGTTAAACAGAAAGAGCTGCCGTGCGAAGCGTCTGGCCACCCACCTTGGCTTTTCTCTCTGGGGAGGAAGCCACTGCGGCCATTTTAACATGACCCTGCGCCACTCTCAACTTCATAGTGACAATGGAGCTGTCCATCACAGCACTGACAGAACAAGAAGTGTGTGTTTGTGGAAAACAGAGAGCTGCGTATAGAATAGAGGGTGGAACAAGACTGAAGAAAATGGTTCATAAAGAAACTGAAAATTACCAGCTTACATGTTTTCATGAGAGGTATAAGTTAATAATAAAGCTATTTTGCACTAAATTGTCTAAATATCAAATTTAACAGTTATTCTTAGACCACTATTAAAACAATATCTATAAGTGTACCGGCAAAAATCATTAAAAAAAATTACTTTAAGACGGAGTCTGAAAATAGAAAAATGTGTCTTGTTAGTGTTTTGTCGTTTTCTGATTGAAATGCTGTTTATGTGCTCAGACAATACTAACAGCAGTCTGAGAGGCCTGCACCAGTAATGAAATCACCCATTCTCTTTGTAATAAAGAGAACCTCCCCCAAACACTAACGCACACAGAACAGATCGTACCTAAACATAGGCTCAAATGGAAAAACACTGATTGTGTTTTGGAGCTTCAGACCATCAAAGTCACATCCCACTTGTAGTAAGAGTTCATTTCAGCTGACCTCTTAAACGTATTACTCTGTTGCTGCTATTCTTATGTCCATTCACCCCACTGCTTCCCCGATTAGAGGGCAAATCGGTCAGCTGGCATGACAGATGGACACACAGCCTCGATTTGCATCTTTCACCGAAGCGTCAAAGAATTCAAACACAGATGATTTTACTGGAGACATAGGATCAGGTGGACTGGAGCGACTGAAGACTTCTTTAGGCCACGAGTTTACATCTACGGAGATGTTAAAAGAGTGATTCAAAAATACCCATCACTTATAGAAATAAGGTCAATTTTTTAATTGAACTGACCGATACTACACTATAAACCTTGTAAATACTTGTTGTTTTGCAAAGATGCAAAACAATTTCTGTGCCAAATCTTGCGATCAAATCATTACAATCACTATCAAAGCACCTGCTGCACCCAGTGATTTGAAAAAAGTCACAGGTAATTTTGTTGCCTGTAAATAGGTGAATGAAAATGCTACTTAAAACACTCCACACCAAAGAAATGCAAAACTGACACAGAAAACCTTAAAACCTGCTGCATTTTTTTAATCAGCAGAGCACAGAACGATTTCCAGATTGGGTTTATAGAGGAAATTGGAGAGCAAGCAGTGAAGTGACGGCAAGCTCAGTCGTCATATGATCAAACTGTTCTAGCGTGAAGTTCATCCCAAATTAATCACAACATATTTTCTTGATTTCTACAATTTTCTTTAAAAGAAAGGCACGTAATCATCTTGTTTGATGTATGGCCTGACCATTTGGACCTATTTTTATGAGAGAAAAATGTCACTTGTGAGAATTAAAGAACCAAACAGGGAGACAGTAGAAACAAGAATTTTTCTTTCTTCTAAATTAGAGTAGAAGAATGGCTAGTAATTAAAAGAGGAAATCTTGAGGAGAGGAGTTGTTCAGTTTTTGGAATTGAGCCAGAGCATCGTTATTTTTCTACAAACACGTGTAGATGAACTAGATCTAGATTTAAGCTAGTAATGTCATTGGAATTAGAGACTAACAAAAACCTAGATGAAAAACATGGAATCATTCATCTATTAAATTGTGATATGACTGTCTTTACTGAGACGATGACCTGTCCAAGCAAGTTAACCAAAGCCCTAACTTACCTGTTGACCTGACAAACCAGAGAAACAAAACAAAGCAAAAAAAGAGAAGAATTTAAGACTTTTTAGGAATACTCAAGTTTCTGTTTGTGTTCTGATCATTATGTTGAAACCATGAACACAGACACCAATGGTTCTCTCCTTCCTCATCATCATCATATCTGTTTTTTCATGTGTCAAAAGAGAACGAAAGGAGACTAATAAATTATGACTGGGGATACATACGCTGCTCATGGGGGCAACCTGATATCCATACAGCTGCATACTCTAACGCACAGAGAGAGACATGAGGGAGAGACAGAAGAGGACAGAGCATGCAGTCAGAAGAGAGCAGGAGGAGAAAAGGTAAAATACATGTTAGTACATGCAAGGAAGGAGGATGTGTCATTTACTACACATCTGAGATTACAATTTTTGAATTCATACCTGACATTACAACAGCGAGCACTGCATGACTCAGAGCAGCTTGATGCATGTGAGGCAAAGTGATTGATTCTTTTTATTGTTTTTAGGTTGAACAATAATTATTAAAAGTGTTTTTTGTGAGTTATGTGCATCAGCAGGATTGAACTGTATACGTAACGATGGTTAAAATTTAAATTCAGGGTTCAGTGCTTTTTATTAATGCAATGAAATGCATAAAGCTTCAGTATTAAGTACTAATTTTGCTTTTCATAAAAAGAAACTGTACAACTGTACAAACCCATAAATGCTCTGGTAAATATGGTACATACAAATTTAACCATTGTGAGAAGTAAGTGTAAATAATTTTGACGTCTAACAGGATTTGAAAAACAGATATTTTTGTAAAGATGAGTTTTAAAAGACGAGGTAAACACATTGTCAGGTACAATATGTTACATAACATTACTTAAATTATCTACAAATGGCTCAGGCTAAATTAATAGGAATGAAGCTGCAGCTTCATTAATTATTTCAATATTAACTGTTGTCCATCCTACAGGAAGTGCAGATGCTTCCTTTAAAAAATGTTTCTGAAATTTATTTATTACATATTTGTTAAAAATGTCTCTATGTCCTCACTGTATGGTGTGACACAGATCATTTGTGAAACATTTGAGCTCCTTTGTCTTCTCCCTGTGGTCACACTTTCATCTGTAGAAATGCTCAGCTCCTGCTCAAAAACAACGAATCAGAGCTAAGAAGTGGGACATAGCGCTGTCAATCATGTTTATGTATGTGCTGAAAACATCCTCCCCCTTTCTGCTGTGGATACACCCATGATGGTGGGTAAACAGTTTTCCTGTGGCATGAGGTGATTTCTCTCCCATTAGCACATTGAGGAGCCCGTACATGGGAATGATTGACAGCATTAAGAAAGTGTACAAATTTAAGACTCATTTGTTTTCCAATGACAAAAACATAGCAGTTAGTCATTGAAAACAGTTCATTTTTGAATGCACTGAGCTAATTTTGTGACATTCAAAGAGCTTCAAGTGTATGTAAACATGAGAATTGAATGAGGCTGTGCTCATTTTGGGATATGAAGTAAATATTAAATGGCTAAAATGTCATCAGGATTTAACTTGGATTTTCTTATGAATGATGCAGGTCGTGTTGTAATGCAAGGTTGCTTGTTATTCCTGAGCTTCCAACATAGCTCAGGAATGTTGGAAGCTGAGGATGACAAAGCCTGAAAATATATCAGATATAACAAGTAGACTTCAGGGTAATCGTCACGGTAACAACACGGTTGCCACATGGTCAGCTTTCACGAGGCAGCATGCAGTCCACACTAGTCACAAGAAAGACTTAATTTGTTTTCATTTCTGATTTTCTACTGAAGATTGTTATCTTGAATGGTGATGTGTAAAATTCTGCACATCTGTTTATTAGCTTTGACAGATTTAACTTTCAACAGTGTTGAAAAGTGACAGAAGCCGTTTAAAAAAAATATATATAAAGTCAGTTTAAATATTTGTAGATCTTTGCAACTCTAATTTGTCCCGTAAATTAGAGGAGTGTCATTATAGTCGATGTCTGCAAAGAAATAGCTGTAAACGTTACTCCACAAACATGGCTGACAATGTCGCCTTCTTACCAACTGAGCTGACTTTTCCGCATCTCCTTTCCTACCCTTCTTCTCGTTCTTCTTCCGGAAGATTTCTTGGAGCTAGAATGAGGGGAAAACGTTTCAGATTCATCCAGAACTTTTACAGTTACTATCATGGTAACGATTTCATCATTATGTAATGTTGTGCTTCATCAAAACAGACCTTAACTGACAAAGTTTGGACACCCTAAAATCTATTCACTCTCATAGAGCAAGAAATTGGCAGTTGTCACATCATCCCATCCTATTAAAAAAAATAGACTTAAAGATTTTCTTTCTGCAACTATTAATGTTTAAATAGCACAGAAGTCCTCATCAATTTCTACAACGTCTAATGTGGGAAATATACCCTGAGTAGCACCTGGCTGCTCCCACAGGATTTTAAACCATTACCACCCCCTGCTGCTGTACTACCACCCCACTCCCACCCACCTCCATACTCACTACAATCCCTTCCCGCCTGCAGCGTTTTCAGTTAAAAACCTCGCATCCTGCTGTGTATATAACACGCGTGAAGCCTTCCAGAAAAGCTACAATCACTCTGCTAAGCTGTTTAATAAGGTGATCTCATAATCAGGCATTTTCAGGTGCCTTACACGTTACAAAAATCTGGGTTAAAATGTAAAAAAAAAAATTACATCTGCAAATTATTCATTATTTACAAGAAAGAAGTAAACATGCAAAAACATTACAGCGTTTCACATTCATCACATTTGATCATGTACACTATATTTTTCTTCATATTCTCATAATTTCATTCCCATTTTGCTGCCACTTGGGATGAATTCTCACAATTTATCCCAAATTCTCACAATTCCCATAAAGAAATGGGATTGTAAATTTTAAATGTTCAACTGTACAATATAAAAAACACAGTGAAACAAGCTGTTGAACGTTTCACTTTTCTTTTCACATTTTATTCAAAAGTAATCTCATAACATTGGCTGTCAGTTCATTTAATAACCAAAATAACGCAGATATGCATTCTTTGATGGTTCTGTGCTAGAAACTCACCACCAAGAACTCCCTCTTGTCCACCATCTGGTTGCCGTCTGCATCAAACATATTGAAAGCAATCTTAAAGCCAGCATGTGGTTCTGGAGAACAGATAGGAAAACACACACGGTGTGAGTGCATGCATGCGTTTACTGAAGGTAATTTCAAAGCCAGAAATAGCAAGGGAAGACACAGCAGACAGGCCACACAAAAGGAAATAATGGTTTAATTTCAGTAAAGGAAGTTTCTCAGAGATGTACCCTGGTCTTTGAGAAGAACTCTGGATGCTTGTTTAATCTTGCATCTCAATTTCTGACAACTAATGGCGCATGCTTTTGAAAATCTGCTTATAGGGACGTGGGGACTAAACTAAAGGACTATTCAAGTAGTTTTATCAAGTCGGGTCTGCATTTGATGTGCTCTAATTCAAGATCTAAAATGTTTGGAGAGAACAAAACCTGAGCAGGACAATTTCAGTACAGTTTTATAAGACTGAAACCTTTATTCTCCATATAAAAAACATCAAATATTTTGATGCATTTTCTGGCATTAGAACCACTATACATTCATACTATATTCTAAATATTAAAATGAAGACATTTATTACATTCACTTGTCAATATTGGATGGAGTAACTACAAAAACAAAACAAAAATCATTTTAGAAATTTATTATTTGCAAAATCTTTACTCATTTGAAAGAAAAATGTTTTGCTTTCCCAAAAGAATTGCTAAAATCTCATCTTTGATTGTTCGGTCTTGTCTCAGGAGGTGGTTTGTATCGTTACACTCCTACTTCAACTTGTTGACATTAAAAATAAACCCATAAAACAAAAAATGACATCCAAGCATGAATTGAACATGATTCTTTATGGGGACCAGTGTGGTGGCCAACATTTTTCCAGAGGGATCCATGGCCCCCATAACCCACCTCTTGAGGGCATCACTGAAAGTGAATCTTTTTAAGTAAACACTCTAGAAATGTGGTGTTTATTTCATATCAAACACAGAAAAAAATACTAATTCAAAGCAGCAAATATACATTCTATTTTTACAGCTACCACTCACAAAAATCTCACCTTATTCACATCTGACCAAAGAATTTAATTCAACTGGATTCTTTATTTGTGAGTAAAACAAAAAAAACTGATTGTTTTTCTTCATATGAAATACGGAGATTGGTGGTTTACGGACTCTGTCATGCCTTTTTTAAGAAAGTACAAGATTTGAGCAAAAACCAAGAAATAACAGAAAAAAAAAAAAAAACATGGTCAGACGATATTTTGAAAATGAAATTCTAAAATATTTGCTGCAACTACTTGTAGTTGCAGCAAATATTTTGAAGTCTTTCATCTAGATGAAAGACTTCAACAAAAAAAATGCAGAAACTAAAAATTTTAGATGCATATCATTTCCCTTTCAAATAGCAAAAGTCAATCACGCCGCAAGATCTTAACTGAGGGTAAAAAAAACAAGTGCCATATCTGATAAAAAAAAAAAAAAAAAACATTAAGAATATAGTGAAAGAAGAAAGCGTAAGCCCTGAACAGACTCACTTGTCAGAATGCAGAGCAGAAACAGATACTCCGTGTACGAGATGATTCCTAGTGATGAGATCAAGACAGGAGAGTTAGAAAGGTCACATTTGAGGCATCTTCTGCACTATGTTTACAGAAGTTTAAAGCTCCTGGATCTCAGGGCCTCACACACAGCCATACACACCGACGCACTCTTAATCCTCCCGGCTATGGAGATAGAATCTCAAAATGTGTCTTCTCCCAACCGAGCCACCAGCAGCCATTTGGCCCCACACAGCGTTCACAAACATATCCAGCGGAAGACACGCTTGTTTCTGTGTGAATGTGTGTGTTTGGATAAGCAGGTGGAACATAGCGTAAAGAGTTAGATTTTTCTGCTTCAGGCACATTTTCAATCTCTTCCTCTCACTTTTTTGTGTCTGATCGCTCAGACAGATCAGGGTGACTTGCTCTCCCACCGGTGTGCGTGACGAGTGCGTGACGGCGAACATGACACCGGTTGGGAGTCGGAGTGTGAGCCTTGTGTTTAGCTGAATCCAGGCTGCTTTGTGTGGAGCAGCTGGTTTGGAACAGGACTCGCTTAAACCGGTGCAGATCTGGACCTGGAAAGACCAGAATGCTGCTCGAGTATCTGCATACATTCTGAGTGTTTATGCTGCAACACACTCACGAATAAAGGGTACAGCGAATCATAATGAAATCATAATGAAAGGCATAGGACTAAAAATGAAACTTACAAACACCTCAGCGTGACTAAATAAGCGTTCACCTAGTTTGGTTTAAAGTTTACATTAATCATATTTCTGGCTCTTGGCAAGAAAGAACGCTGTTCTTTGAAAAAATGCTGCAGCAGTGTCGGAAATGGTGCCACATGCTGGCAGTTTTACTTTGTACTGATAGTGAATTGGAAATTTTAATATCATGACAGCCTTAGCAGCGACAACAGAAACATAAACTCTCCTTTAACAGGGAAAAAAAAGCCTCCAACAGAATCTGGCTCAGTGTGAGCTGCCATCTGCCACAACTCACTGAACACAGGCCATACTGTACATCGCTATAACTAGTGCAGACGGTACAGCTCCTGCAAATACCAAACTCTTCTTTTAGCACAGTAAATCTTAATAATTGTTCAAAAGACATAAATAAACCTGGAATCTAAAAACGGAATGGTTGGAAAGAAGCTCATTGAGTAAACCTGCAGATGATGAAACTTCTAATATTGCCCCAATTTTCCAGTGAAATTATGGTTAATGGAGATAATTTCAAGCTTTTTTGCGAGCTTGAGATAAAAAAAATTCTGTAAGTGCTCTGTAGCATCTTAGAATAACTCAAAAGACAAGGCAGCAGAAAATTGCAAAACTGTGAACTACAGCCATAGATACAAACAGTTCTCCAACTATTTACATTTAGTCATCTGCATCCTTTATGCTGAAGTACACTGTTAAGTAAGCATATGCTAATTTCACATTAGCCCCAGCAAATTTCCCCTTTTGCAAAATATCCTTTTGTTAAAGGTTGAGGTTAGAAGAAATGGGACCTCAGATTGCGCACAAGAGTAATTTACATTAACTCAGACTTGTATGTAAATGTGCAGCCTGGTGTAGTATAAATACAGAAAAGCACTGAAATAATGAGTTGTGGAGCTGAGTCTAGGCAACACTGTGCAGTACTACTTTTCTGAATTAGCCAGATCCATAGAAATCCTAATGTATTTTCAAAATTCAGTGATGGTCTTTGTGTTCTGTGTGATGTAGCATTCAGTGTCTTCTGCCAATTACAAACACAGACAAACAGACACATTTAGCTTACACAGCAGACAGTTCTGAAATAAAGCTGAATTACATCAAGGTAAATTACCAAAATAAATGTTTGAAAGTAATTAAAGTAAAATATGTATTACTATTATTATATTTTTAGCTTCTCACATTTCTCAGCTTCTCTACATTCCCATATCATTGTGATTTCTTTTAACTTCTTAGCCTCATTTCATTGTTTTCTACACTTTCAAATTAAACTAGTCCTCCTACATGTGTCCCTTTAGACCAAATCAAACCCTTGTAAAAGACACAACCTGAGCATATTTTTAGTATCATTAGAGAAGAAGTGAATCACACATGGTATGTTATTTTTAGCATCTCCCTGAATGTGTGTGTTTCAGTGTAATTATCACTTTGGGGAGTCGGTCCCTGACTGTGCTTTCTCTGTTATGTGCTCCTCTAGCAAATGCTTAATTAGGGCAAGCTTATTTCTCATCTTTCACCAGAGGAGAGGAAAGAAAAGGGGGTTGATTTTTTTTTTTTTTTTTTTTTTTTTCTCGGCAGGCTGTTTTGCTGAGAGGAACAGCATGACGACAACCTGGATTAGTGACACCTACAGTGCAACAAAAATACACGTCATTTAATCAGCGATTGAAAATGAAGCCCTGTGCCGTGTTAAAAAGCAGCAAAAAAAACAAAAAACTGAAGGTTTCTCAGATTATTTTAAAGATCTTGTCCTTTGGCCATTTGATTTTTCTTTTTGTTCAGGCAGTGCGGATTTCAACAAATAATTAATGAAAATATGCAACCTTGCATGCAAAGTCAAATATTCCACTAGTCGTATTAAAAAAATTTCTTTTTTTTTTGTTTTGAACAAACGAACTAAAGAAGCACCAAGAAAATAGGTGTCTGGTGAAGGGAAGTGATGACTTTTCATCTTGATCAGAGAGCAGGCAATTGGAAATACAAACAACTGAGTCATTAAACACATTACATTAAGCCCTACAAATTACATTAAGAATTAGAAACAGAAAAACACCTACCCTTATTTATATATATTTTTACAAAATGGAGAAGAGATTTCTAAATCATAGCGTCTGATTTACAAAGTAAAAAGCGTCAATGGCATGGTCAGCTGGGTGGGAATTTGCACACTTTATACATCAGAAAATAGATGAGATGAAGACCTGAGTTATAAATTCAGAGAAGTGATTAACTGTTTGTATCCACATGTGTGTGTCTGCTGACCTCTTTCTCTCAGGTTACGGAACAGTTTGGAGGATCCTCTCCATACGGGAGGAGTATCTGACAAGATTTTCTCCAGTTCCTGACATAAACACACAAAAAGCATGATCAAAATTGCTAGACATTGTAGAGACACTGGGTGCCATTCTCTAACTTGAACTTTATGAAGAAATAATGCAAAGAGTTGGAAAGTTAAAAGTCCCATGCAATGGAAAACATATCCATATGACAGGTAATTTAGTCTGAAACTGTGACAAAAATGATGACTTCAGTGCATTCTTGTGTAGAGAATCAGAAGTTAATCCAAGAGATGTGTGGAGTTGTAAGGAGATAAGGATTTTTATTTGTATCTTGAAATGCTCTTAAAGATTGAATAGAGCCATGATAACAAAGTGAGAAAGATAAAAGATAGAGCCAGAAAACAGGAAAGAACATAAAATAATTTGCGGAAATTGCAAAGGACCTGCACATCTTTGCAGCTTGTTTGTTCAATAGATGTACTGGCGCAGTGAGTCAAGTTTGTTTAGCTGAAAAAACTACGCAGTGCGAAGAAAACAACAGCAGATGTAACATGCAAAAGATATCTGACTGTGAGGAGAAGCAGGAAATAGGAGAGATATAAAGTGTGTTTCCCACCTGTTTGGTCAGGGACCTCCATGGCCTCTTGTCTGCCAGAGAACAAGACAAAGGAGCAGAAAGACGAGAAGAGTTTGGGTGGGCTTGGTCAGATAGCATCTGTATGATCTAGAAAAGGGTCCTAATGTGCAGGGTACAGTCACAACACACACATCTACAAACACACATGCACGAACACACACTGTGTATACACTCGTCATAGCAGATCCCATTTGTACTGTCTGAAGTGGTCCTTGCCTGCCTTTGTAGTACGTGGAATGTCCCTGTAAAAGCACATAGTACTTTTGTTCTGTTTTATACAACAAAGTTCATCTAATTCAACTTCAAAGGGGGCAGAGGATGGCGGCTGCTGACAGGCTACGAGCGGCCGTATCGCATGACAGTCAGATGTAAACACACACATACAGGTGCACGGGTCTGCACGCTATTCAATCATATGACTGCTGCAAAAAAAAAAAAAAAGGAAAAAAAAAAAAGAAAGGAAAAGAAATTGTTTCTGATTGCATCAGTGTGCAATCACATTTCCAAACCTGGAACACTCAAGCGTAGCCCACCAATTTAGATATTTACAAGTTAAGAGAGGGCGCGTACATGAGAGCAAATGGAATGTGTGTCTGCGTGCGTCTGACTAACATTAACCTCAGACTAAACAAAAGCTGTAAAGCCATCTGCTTTGAGGCTGGCTGCTCAGACCTAATCTGTTACAACTAGCAGCAGGCTGACAGAATCGGCAAAGATGTGCTCATAAACCCAGGATTTTTGACAGCCTCATAACGTGGCAAAATAAACATGTTAAATAAATCCCAGACACTGATGGAAACAAAACAAAGATCAGTAATGTGAGGTCTACAAAAATTCTCTGACGAGTCAGTGAATTTGAGCTAATTGAAAACTAAACTACAGTCAAGTTCAAATAAAGGTAGCTAACAAAATATGAAGTATAGCTTCCATGACTTATGAAAAAGAAGCATATGAGCAAATCCTGACTGATTGTATTTTTTTCTCAAATACAATGAGAAAACTTTGTTGTTTTTCTCAAATACAACAATTCATTTAACAATTCATTGTTAAATGAATTTCAACATTCATTGTTAAATTCATTTTTATTTTTGAATATTTAATTTTGGTCAGGGTTTTGCTAACACTCAAAGTAAGTCCAGTAAACCTTTGGGTGTAAAGAGTTGACTTTAATCAAATAAATTAAGTGGACTTAACTTATTTTTTCTTACACAGTTATGATTGTCACTTGATTTAAAAATGAGGTAAAAGTCTTAAAAAATTGAAGCAATGGGAAAGGATATTATGTGACAGTGGTGATGAGTCAGCAAGACATAGAGCCACCAACAGCCTCAGAAATATTGTTTTTTGATCTTAAACCAAAATATGTGCCACACAAAACATAAGTTGGTAAGATCTTATACATGTGCACAGCGGTCATGTTTTTTGGAAATAAAAGTGTTAAATGTGAATGTCTGACACTTACTTCTTGGTTCGCTCATAGTAACAGACTCGATGAAGTTCTGTGGAGTCATGTACAGCTGTCCTTCGTACTCTACGGAGCTGAACATCCGGAAACGATGCTCGTGGGAAGACATGTAGACATCTCCATCCTCAAAGTCAAATGGACGTGTCTGCAAAACGTAAAACCAACATTTTTACGTAGATCGTGCAAATTTACATCAGCAACTTGATCAATATGCAAGGAAATAAGTTATTTGAATGTGAGTATCATTCGATCTGGATCTGAACAGATTTATCTGTGCACTCCTAATATGAAAAGCATAAAATAGTCTATAATATACTGAATGTGTAATCAAAGTCGAAATTTTCAATTTTAGTTTGGTTGAAGTGAACTCTGGCACAATTTGAATGCATAAGTGAATGCCAAACAGGCTGGAGACCGCTCCAGAAGCAGGAAGTGAACTGTAGCACAAGGCATTTTGGGTAAATACAATGAACGCAAATGTGCTAGCGCAAGAAATGTTTTGTTTGCTTTTGCCAAAGATCAAAGAAATTCTATAAACACTCAAATCTAATGCCACTCAGATTTTGTTCACATTACATGAAGAAGAAGGTTGCCCCCAGTGTCTTCTTCAGTGGTTTTTGTGTTGTTTACTTTAGAGGCTCTTGGTGCAGCACCACCACAGGCGAGGGCGGAAATAGGTTTTTCAAAGGGTTTAGTTTATTTGACACCATGCAGTGTGAAAGTGAACCACACCAGCTGAAAATGTAATAAATGTTGCGATTTTGATTCCCAGACTATCAGGTGTGAAAACATCCTCAGATAAAAATGTTCAGAGCTTTTTCTACAGATCACAGCATTTTCAGTAGTCCAGGACAAGCTCAGGTGAATACCAATAGGTCAGCTTTACAAACTAAAAACCGCTGTTCAGTTTCGTCAACCCACCTCCTAAGCCTCATGGACTTCAGCATACAAGCATCTTCCTATTGCTGCACTTTAATAATGAGCATATCCACTTGGTGCCTTTCTTGACACCAAGTCTTTTCTGCTACAACTAAACAAGAAAATACAGGCGCACACAAACACACACAACCCGGTACTACTTTCTACTTGATTGGTCTCCATCTCTCTCTTTCAGTACAGACCTGTGACTTCAGCTGGATTAGCTACAGAGCTTCACCAAGAGACTGTAGCTGTGCAATTAGCAGAGAGGTTTCCATATTTAAACCTGCTTGAGTTCATGCTCAGCTCAGCGATCATGCTAATGAGCATGCTAGTTCATTCATAAAGCTTTGATGCTTCCTTTACCAAACGAGCTCAAGAAGGCATGAGTACGAGATGAATAGTTGGTTGTAGGGAAGTAACTGTAATGGAGATTAGGAGATACTGCACCCAGGGGTTTGACTTTCACTAATGAATTGAGTTTTTAAAGTTTTCCAAAGGCAACAAGGCTTTTACATCCCATGCCGCTCAACATGTTATAGAAGTATGCAGGCTCCACTATAAAGAGAGAATTATTCATTGGTAGGGAGCATCGACTGGACTTCACATGGTACAATTTGTTCTTGTCTAGTTATCATGAATCCACCACTCAAACTGCAGCTGATGTGTTGCCTGCTTCTCATAGCTGCACTGCAGATGCTCCAGGTGTTTTCCCCTTTGGCTTCTGAGTGTCTCCCCTTCACAGCAGCAGCGTTTTATTTTCTCCCTATGCCGTTCTCAGTATTGCTTATAAAACACTCTGTGTTCTAAGTATTTTCTATAAACTACCCCGAGTAAATCCAGTTGTGTGAGTGGGACTACAAAACTGAGTCACCTCAAATTCACTTCTACACTGCCATAGAAAAGTATTGGGGTTTTGTACACTACAGCAGTTAACTTCGTCTTACTGTATTGAAGTTTTATGTGAAAGACCAACAAACCGTAGTGGATTATCATGGGGTGTTTATAAAATCTGAAATGTGTAGTGTGTTGTTTATATAGTCAATAATTTCAGTGAAATTACAGCTGCAAGTTCAAATAGCAGCTTAACTTTAATTTTAGCTTTGGCTGCATGAAAAGAAATTACAAATTTCATAAAATATTTTAAAGACACTTTCTTTTATTTCAGTTATTCCTTCTGGGAGTTGACCTAAAGTCAAAGTCTGCAAAATGTTTGATGGGCAAAAGGTGGTAGGCCCAGAGCATGCCAACATCACTCTGAACTACAGAAGCTCAATGACTGAACTGGAGGGGAACAAAAATTCAGATTTCCTAAAAATTCAATTTTCATAAACAGCTAATTCAATTGATCAATAAAATCGACTTGTTGTCCAGCTCCACAACCCTCACAACTGACAGGGAAACTGCTTTTGAAACATCAATTGCCCAGACTACCGTCAACAGGTCTGCAGCTGATTGCTGTTTCGAAACTGCAACCCTCAAAAACAGCATTTCAGTTGCTATTGACATTTTGTGAATTGTGACATTCCCAGGATACTATTGAATACTTCTCTTTTGTTGCTCTTTAAAACATAGCTTACTATTGCAGTTTGATAGGATAAAGCAGGGGTGTCAAACTCCAGTCCTCAAGGGCCACTGTCCTACAGTTTTTCGATGTGCCACAGGTACAAAACACAGGAATGAAATGGCTTAATTACCTCCTCCTTGTGTAGATCAGTTCTCCAGAGCCTTGCTAATGTCCTAATTATTCTATTCAGGTGTGGTGCAGCAGAGGCACATCTAAAAGTTGCAGGACACCGGCCCTCGAGGACTGGATGTTGATACCCCTGGGATAAAGCATTAGAATTACCTGACAATAAAAAAGATTTATTTAACTCAATCAATTAAAGTGTTGTCATTTTTGTTGAAGTAAGTGTTTTGTGACAATGAACTGATTTGATATGCAGTGCATCAGCCTCAATCCGTAGCAAGTTGATTTTACTCCTGGAGTTGTTCATAAAAGTTGAGTCTTAGGTCACAAATCTAAGTCATGTTTTAGTGTGAGCAGTGCAGGGGCGCAACTTTGCACTTTCTGGGGTGAATATGGACACATTACAGCAGATCACATCATTTACACTTGCACAAACCGCTGTTAAATGCAAAAAATGCTGACTAAAATCATTTTTACGTCATAGGTTTGGCGCCCCCTCTGGTGCAGCGCCCCTTTGAGTGGCATATAGTGTGGGTCAAGTCATCTTCTCTATGAAATATAATATTATGTTTGATGGCCAGGAAAGGGCAGGTTATAAATGTATTAAAAGTACATTTATGTATAACTTTTCGTAAACGTAAAAATGACGGGGAGGTTAATTTTTAATCCACAAAGTCGTCTCGCGACAGTCTTGAGCTGTCCTTAAACTTAGTCTCAGCAGCCAGACCGTGATTGTTTCCCTCTTTCGAATGAAACTGTCTCGACAAAACATGTTTTTATTTCATTTATTATTTTTCTCAAGTCTGGTGTTTCCATTATGAAACATGATCGTGTCTGCCGAGATGTGTCGGGTTGTTTTTATCCGTCAAAACGCGTGAGCCCTGTCACGAGCGCGGCTGCGCAGTGTGACCGTTAGAGCGCGTGTTGTCTTTTCAGCACCAGTTGAGAGGGAGAGCGCCAACCCTTCCTCTGCAGCCAAACAGTGAGCGAACTGTTTCCACCGTGCGTGTTGGAAATAAATGACACACTTTACCCACACCCCAAAAAAGAACAAAAAAAAGCTGAGGGAGAGAGGAAGAAACATGGTAAATGCTAGGGAAACCAAAGCGGGAGCCGCGCGCGGAAGGAAGCATGCCTAGAATACACAACACTTGACTTGTGTTCTTAATGGGGTCTCTCTCCCTCTTTTTTTCACCCTTAAAGGGGCCCTTGTGTCGACAGAGATTCATTTTTATGTTGCTACGTGTCACAACAGCTAACCGGCTCGCGAGCTGCCGTGTTTTTGTAGCCGCGTACCTTCTCTTTAGCTTCAACGGTCGGGATGGACGGCAGTGACAGACCATCGATGCTGCGCCTCATCATCCTCCTCCTGTCGTTCCACATTTTGCTATTAAAGTACAGAGCCAGGACACCTCCCGCTGCGGCACACAGCCCGGCTATCAGACACCTCCGAGTCCGTCGTCCGCTCAGGCTTGGAGCCCCAAGAAGCTCGCTTTTAGTCGCGGACCAAGGGTACAGTTTGCCGGCCAGCGCTGCCGCTCTGCGGAAAGCGGCCATTGTTGCCGTCAGTGCTGCTGCTGCTGTGACTGTAAGTTTAAGGGCAGCGCAAGACTGTCGCGAGTCGACCGGTCTCATCGCGAGATGTTGATGAGGCCGAGAGCGAAGAACTCCTAGCTGGGATTTGGTGCTTGACTGAGTGAGCGTCAGTGATTGATCTAATCCACTGTGAATTATTAACGCATATGGGAGACCAAGTGACTTGTTGGTTTGTCTGGGACTTTATAGAAAAGCACAAAACTGCCTTAAAACTGAAATCAGGGAAAGTACAATAAAATACAATTGGAACACGTCTAACAAGAGAGACACACTTTTTATTCACACTGTAAAATTAAACCATCAGACCAAGTTTCTGGTTTTAGTTCAGCTAGAAAATCTGTTTCTTTCATTTGCTGAATATCACAACAACATGAGAATGAAGACGTCAGCGCTATATTTATGAATGTCTTCAAAATCAGAAGTTTACATACAGAATAACAATGATGATGTCAGGGACTCGGACACAATTTACAGTTCAAAAGCAATGCCACCAAATACTTTTTGTGAACTTATGACTTATTCTCCGATATATTCTTTCTCTCATTATTGTGGCATTTTGCAAATAGAAATAATTTTGGTAAATCTCACTGACCTAATAATACGGGAAAAGTTTGGTTTGGTTTAACTTCGGACAGGGAGGGGAAAGAAATGTATCCTTCTTTTTACTTGGTGTATGTAAACTTCTGGTCTGAACTGTGTGAAAGAATGAAAACACATAAAACAAAATAAAAGACTAATTTGTAACACGTAAGTAAAATGACCAAACTATGCAGCTCTGTAGGAAATACATAAAATAGCTAATCTCCCTGTGAAAATAAAAATGACAGACATTTTTAAAAATGTTTTCATCTAAGCTTTTTAAATTTAAAAGAGTGGGTTTAGCACCTTATTACTCCCATGTTTTAAAATAAATACGTATTTCGGACTTTTCTTTAACGTAACACAGTTCAATACAAAAAATTATTTCTGCTGTTTTTAAGGGTGACATTCACCTCTAATCTTCCCATCTCCGCAGCACGAGGCTTCTTTCACCACGTCTCCAGCCCTTAAAACAGTTGCGTACGAACACTTTCTGGAGCTGGCATAAAAGGCGTCTCACTTTACATAGTGGGAAAATTAGGAATGACCGATCACATCAACATGTGTCAGTCATCGCCGCTCATTGAGGGTCAGCGCGGTGTCAGGTTTTCAAGGGTAAGTGGAGAATCAAAGCAGCCTGTGGGAAACAGATATCAAACGGATATCAAAGATGGAGTCTTCATTTTAAGTCTCCACATGCAGGACTGATGTTCACCTGATGGGGCTTTTCTTAAGGCTTTGATGCTGTGAGAATAAAGAGTGGAAGTCTAACGGAGGGGCCTGTCACCTGTTCACACATGAAGCTCGGTGGATCACTCCGGTACTTAGCTAAAAACAGATCAAACAGCGAATATCAAAATGTCTTGGTTGAAATAAAAATGACGGTTGGGTTGGTTGTGGGTTTAAGTCCTTAATCTGCTACATGATTCTTTTCCACTCCCAGCTCATTGTATGGTCTTGATCAATAGCTCTGTTAGTTTTGTGAAGGTCTTTCAACTGATTTCACTCTGGCTTTTTAGTTGTTGTTCCGCTCATTTTCTTACAACAAATTGTTGACTGTTTGAGAAACAGTGAAAATCCAGCAAGAACCTGGTACAGCACCTGAGATCTTTGGAGATATGTGATGACATATTCACAGTTTTATTTGTAATACTTGTCATGCTTTCAACCAGAGTCACACGAACTAATTCTGCATCTTGTGCCAAATAGTGTGTTCAAAATTGCTTTTACAAATTTGTTTGCTCTTGGATTATTTACAGATCAGAACTAATATGTCGAATTAACAAATAAAATATAAATAAATGGTCGGGTGACGTTTGTGAAAACATCTAGGAAAAGAATGATTCTGTGTCTTACGAAAGTATTCTTGGGCCTTAAACATTGCCACATTTTGCAACATTAAGCACAAACTCCCATGTATTTTACTGAGATGCGTCATAGGGGTTCTGCACAGCTGAATGGATAATGTGATACATAGACAGAAAATGGTTCCTAAATGCAAAGTGGAAGAAAAATGCTAAAATGTTCTTAGAAAAAATGCATAAATAAAAATCTGAATAGTGTGGCGTGCATTTTTTTTCAGCCCCTTGCTTCAATAATTTCTGTAATCTGTAAACAAGTCTAGTCACTGTATGTAAAGTGACTTTGGATGTTGATTTTCAAGCCTGCACTTCTTCTGGAGTCACCATGGATGTCTTGGATGCTGCGCTGACGAATGTTTTTCCTGCCCGCTCAGGGAGACGGTTGGTTTTGCATGTCCCATTTTCAAATGATGGATTGAACAGCAAAACTGTCACAATTCTGATTTTGAGTCATTGCTTTGCGACCCACTTTAAACTCCACAAAGTGAACGTAGGCCGTCCAGGTGTGTTCATTGGTCTTAACATGCTGTTTGTTCACTAATGTTCTTTCACGAAGATCTGAAGCCTTCGCAGAACAGCTGGATTTATACTGGGATTAAACCACTCAAGGGTGGAACGTGTTTCTGATGTATGGACGACACACTTTTCAGAGTTTCATTTTCACTAAAAGCATTATATTTCAGCTCACAGTTAGCCTCTACCTAACGCTGATTCAATAGCTGTTACGGGAAAAAAAAAAGCTTTATGTTTGTGGCTGTAACAAGGCAAAATATGTACAAACCTGACAGCTATGAAATAAAAGTTTTAGTGTTTTTTTTTTACATAAAACAACAGCAGAAATACAGAGTGCATCTAATTTGACCTTTTAATTTGTGCCTCTGTGAACCCCAGGAGTTCCCCAGACAGCAGTTTGAAGATCACTTGCATTAATAACCTCCAGGCTACTTCCTTCAGTTATTCCATTACCCAGCTTTTCCATTAAAGGCAGCGATCTCTTTGTGTGTTTATATGTATTGGGAGGGAGCAGGGGTATAACTTCAACCCACCTCTTCATCCTCCTCCTGCTCCTCCTCATCCTCATACTGCAGTCGCTTCACGCTTCATTTCTCTCTGTGTCCACAGCAATACTGAAGGAGGAAAAAAAAACAAACAAAACAACATGGTGGTTATAATTTAAAACCAATCATGTGACCCTGGGAACTGCTCGGCTGTGAGTGAGCGTGGGGATGCGAAGTTGACGTCTTCATTGAGGCCAGGTCGATATCCAATACGTCTGATCAGCCTCGGGCGATTCCGATTGATCCAGCATCCTTTTAAGGAAAGAAGAAAAAAAAAAAAAGAGAAGAAATCTTTTGTGTTGGTCATAAATACTAATGAACTCAGGGAAAGAGGGAGAGGATCGTGCATCACTCACATGCACATAAAAGTGTGCGCAGTCGTAGGGCTGTATTAAACATATGAACTGCTATATCTTTTGGTCAGGCTGCATGACCTGAGGTGTGGGTACATGAGGTGACCACGCCGTACACACCTCCGCGTCTGAACCTCATTTATCAATTTGACGCAGGAGGGAAAGGCGGGGCGGCAGCAGAGGCTATGGGAGCACATGCGCGCAAGTCTGTGCTGCTGCCAAAATCAATTCCACATGCAGGATTCTGTAACCAGCATGGACAAAAAGTTGAATAACTTCATACTAAACTGTGTATATAACACAACAAACGAGGATCTCATACGTATGTGTGTGTCACATGAATTATAGCCCCACAATCACAGGGACTGCTCTTGAAAAACATTTCTATTTATAACATCACGCAGTAACTGCATCTAATCATGTTGTCTAATTTTTTGATACGTCTTTATTAGAGAAACAGTGGAGAAAAATAGTAGAAATAACTATTATTTTCAGCAACACACACAGTTTGAGGGGGTTTAAAACATCATTAATTGGAAGTCATCATGACAACGATAAATCAAAATCTTATCGTGATAAGAAATTTATCACGATAAATGACGGACGATACGAGAAATATCGTCCGGCCACCCTCGATGTATAGGCTACACTGAAAAAACAAAGAGAGCATGTTCCAACTTAAAAATAGACAAGGAACCAAATTAAATGTATCCAAGTTAATTTATGAGGCGTATGGAGTTCGATAAACTTCGTTTAATCGCTTGTGTCCAAGTTGCAAATTACTGTTTTTTAACAAAACAAACTATGCATCAACCCAACAATCTGGTAGGCCCATAAAACACGCAAATGGTAATTGATTTCACAATTAGATAAATCTAAAGTCCATGTGATCCATCTGCTTAGCGTTCAATGACAGAGCCCCAGTGTTCATAAGCCTATAAAAATCCGTTTATTTACTAAAGAGTCAGCATCACAGGTACTCCCTTCTTTTTACCCTCAAGACCTTCAAGTGTCAAGTGTCTGGGTATTTTGCAAGTTTGGAGTTCAAACACGCAGCTATAGTCGAGTTGTTGATCCTCTTACAAGCTTTGAAGCCGCGTCTTTGATTTTTTTTTTTTTTTTTTTTTTTTAAGACCACAATTAAAGATAGGTGTACATATGGGCTTCTCCCCTGTTCAAAGCATAATGGAAAGATCAATGAGGGATTGACAGTCATGTGTAGTCGTTTGCACAGGTGTGTGTGTGTGTGTGTTGTAAAAGTGCGGCTGTCTGACATGAAACAGAAGCAGTAAATCAGCAGCCGAGTGCGAAAATTACGCAAACGGGGGCTTTCCTCCCGTCTCCCGCCGCACCTGAGTCATTTGGAAATCGGGACTGCAGCACGATGAGGATGCGGGCGATGTCACTCTCAGAAACACACGCACGCCTCATCGCACCATCCGCTCATTCTCCTCCCGAGGTGTTTGTGGAGTGGCGCACTCCTCCCTCTTGGGACCCTGAAATGTGTGCGCAATTAATCGCTTTCCGCTGGTGACGTAATCTGCAGGTTCATCTCAGTGAACCGGAATCTCGTTGAAGAGTTCGCAAGTGATTTAGCTGAAAAGTGACACTTACCAGATACGATCATTATTAAATATTATTACAAAACAGCTAAAAAAAAAAAAAAAAAAGTAAAGTGCGCTAATGGTCGGGTGTGATCAATAGTTGATCGGAGGTCTTTTTGCGCACATTGCTGCATCGGCGCAGTGGCGTTAAGGCTGCAGGTCTGCTGGTGTGTAAACGAAGCCCAAGTTGCTTTACTGCTTGGTCTTATCTTCTGTTTGAATTCATAAACGCTGATTCTTGTTAGGTCGGGGCGGTATGCCAGCTGATCAAACAAATCAAGTAATGCGACAGCGACTATTGCTTCTGCACCTTTTCTGCGTTTGCACTTATATATCAGACCAAATACAGACCAAACGTCTGGACACAACCTTCTCATTCGATGGGTTTCCTTTATTTTCATGACTATTCATAAGGCAAGAAAGCCCACTTACTAACCTGACAGGGCACACCTGTGAAGTGAAAACCATTTCAGGTGACGACCTCTTGAAGCTCATCAAGAGAATGCAGAGTGTGTGCAAAGCAGTAATTACAGCAAAAGGTTGCTACTTTGAAAAAACTATAATATGAGGCGTATTTTCAGTTGTTTTGCACTTTTTTGTTTAGAACATATTTCCACATGTGTTAATTCATAGTTTGATGCCTTCAGTGTGAATCTACAATGTCATTAGTCATGAAAATAAAGGAAACTCATTGAATGAAAAGGTGTGTCCAAACTTTTGGTCTGTACTGTGTATATATAAAAAATTCCCTTCTCACCCACGGATGGTTCTTATCCTCTGAGCCCCGGTCCTCTACCAGAGGCCTGGGAGCTAGAGGGTCCTGCGCAGTATCTTGGCTGTACCTAAGACTGCAGTACGTAACTTTTATAGATTTATTTATTTATTTTACATATTTGCTAAAACTGTCATTATATTGTGACAGTACGGTATAGAGATAATCTGCGAAAAATCTATTTTCTCTGCCTTCTCCCAGTGATATCTAGAAACAACCAATCAGAGACAGGAGGGTGTTAGTGCTGTCAATCACAATCTCATGTGGTGCTGCTCATCCCTATCCTGCAGTTAGCATAGCCTGTTGTGAATGCTTAATCTAGTTAGCATAGCTACCAATGACAGCAGAGAAACATTTTTCTTGTAATATGTTGTTTCTCCACCATGAGCACATTTAGCAGTGAATGAATGAAGCTGATTGACAGCATTAAGACCCTCCTCCTGGTTCTGATTGGTTGTCTTTGGCCATAACGTTGCATTACTTTAGCCAGTAATAGCAGCTCAGGTGGAGGAGATTGATTGTTTTCACAGAGTATCTGTCTCATAACAAACTGCCATGACATGGTGACAGCTTTAACAAACATGGAGAAAACATATTTTTTATTAAAGTTATTTACTGCAGCTTGAATAAAATGAAACTCCATAGCATTTTTCAAAAGTCTGGATTGCTTCATGTATATTTTGCATGTTGTCTTTGTTGCTCGTGGGTAGAGACCTTTCAGTCATCTAAAACTAATAGAAAACATTTAAGCAACATAATTGCGTATTGTATGTCAACTGTTAGATGTTAAATTCATGAGAAGTAAATATTGTGATAGTTATCAGTATTAGACCAAAGAAAGCAAGAACGTTGCAAGCCTTTAAAATTGTGACGCTTTTTGTGGGTCAGATAGACTCAAAAAATTGTAACAGCAGCTGCGCAGGGGTCCCAGTTCAATTTTTTTGTCATGGGGCCCAAGATTCATGGCAGCACCCCTGTTCTTACCTCAATGCAGAGTTCTGCAAAGAGACAAAATTTATCACAGGGAGTTGATGTAAATATCCATACCTGTCAACTTGTGCCCAATTTGAGGTGTGGGGATATTTGTTTAATCTGGAGGAAAAGGGGGAAGACTGAGAGCATCATCCCAATAAGGAGCATGAGAGTGGCAGCATCATGTGGTGAGGGCTGTTTGGCGGCAAGAGGGACTGGTGCACTTGACAAAATGAACTGCATCATGACGAAGAAACGTTACGCAACATTGATCCTAAATCCCAGCTGACAATTGTCAGAAACCCGCTGGAAGAAAATCCAAAAAGTTAAAAACCCAAATCATACACAGGAATGCTGCTAAATGCTAACAATTATGTGTGCATGTAAAGAACGTCGAACACATCTTTTATTATTCTGCCATTTAGCAAATAGGTTAGATCATTTTAACTGGAATAAAGACACCACAGACAACTGGAAAAATTGTTTTGAATCTTTTTGTGCAACCTGCTTCCAGCTGCATGCGCAGAGGAAACACAGAACTGTTCGTAATTTAAAGTTCCCACACTTTCTGATTTATTTATTTTTAAAAACTAACAGTAATATGGACCAGTTGCAGAATTCCTTTAGTATTTGAAACAAATATTGATCAAAAAAACACAATATTCATATCATATGAAATTGTTTTTTTCCTAAGATTGGATGTTTTCAAAGTACTTACCTTTGGACTGACCTACGTTTAAATTTTGAATTTAGAGTCTAGAAGAAATGTAGAAGAATTGTCTTTTTGCCCTCCAGTTTTGTCCACATGTGAAATTTCCTTAAATAAACAGTAACATACAGGGGGTCTATATGTGTATACCTGATTATAATTAATATATAATTAATCATTATATTATATATATTTATAGTACTTCTTTTTGTGAGTGTGTAAATAACATAAAGCAATTGGGACAAACTAAACTTACCATCACCTATTGATATCATCAGTATTTTCACTATAAATTGATTCAGCAAAATATCTTTTCTCTCCTGAAAAAGGCACCAAAACGTCTTTCCAGCCCAGGGGCCCACGTCCTTGCAAATCCGGAATTGGATCATAATGTTTTTGCATTTGACGGAAATGAATACAATTTTCAAACATCCACATTGTGGTGTTGCAGCACCTGCACGCCTCCGTCGCGCCCTGGTTTGGGAGTCTGAGCGCGCTCAACACGGAGCATCAAAGCCGAGGCAGCAGAGGGATGGAGGCGCAAATGCGAGCCACGCGAGGAGAGGGGATCCGGGCGCGCTTTGCATAAAGGAGCGACTCGGTGTCTGTGCTCTGCTGCAGGGGAAGATTTTCTTTTTTTTTTTCTTTTTGTTAAATCGCTAAGTGAATTTAGCAGGAGAGAGAGAGAGAGCGAGAGAGAGAGAGAGAGAG
>VMRN01000013.1:8615566-8632379 GCA_010277015.1 Poeciliopsis turrubarensis
GGGGGGGCGCCGTCTGAATCTTGTGATGGGGGCAGTGGCTGAGGTCGGGAGCTTCGCCAACGGGTTTCTGGATAGCTTTGGAGCCGCTTCGGCTTCGGTCGGCTCGCATTTCGTTCTCACCCCCGCGGGGGCCGTGGACTACAACTCTGCAACGGGACTGATGCTGGGAGGACAGGCGCTGCTGCAGCAGCACCATCACCACCAGCGCCACCACCAGCACCACCACCAGCAGCAGCAGCAGCACCAGCAGCACCACCACCAGCACCAGCAGCACCAGCAGCAGCAGCAGCAGCAGCAGCAGGAGAACCTGGTGTCCGCGGAGAGGCTTTCCCGGAGCCTGGCGGACCTGAGCCATCTGAAAGGGATCCTGAGGCGGCGGCAGCTTTACTGCAGGACCGGCTTCCACCTGGAAATCCATCCGGACGGGACAGTGGAGGGAACCAGGAAAGACCACAGCAGATTCGGTAGGGACTGTGCGGTGCAGCAGTAATAGTAACAGTAATAGTAAAAAGGAGAGCGCAATAAAACACATAAATAAAAATGAAAAAAATAAATAAAATCTGCGCAGTGCCGTGATTGTGTTTAATGAACTGGGTTCACTTTATAAAGAAATAAATGGATATATTTTTGAGCTCGTCAGGACATTTTCGGAATAGTGCAGGACTGCGTCATTTACATCACAGCACAGACATGCGGGATCCTTTGCTCGTCATTAATGCCTCTGATGAAGGTGATGCTGCTTTCACTCGGACATCTTCCAGTCATCTGCCGGGACGAGAACGATGCTGGAATTTGTCCGCGTTTTGCACATTTCTGCTTTGTGCAGCACCCCCCCGGTTTTTTTTTTTTTTTTCTGAGGTTCGGGTCAGCAGCTCTTCCTCATCGCAGTGGACTTCTGCGGGGGATCGCTGAGTGCTTCCCGGGATGCGGGACTTCTTGTTCTCGAATCAGGCACTTCCACCTCTTGACGCAGTTTGATGCAAGAGCACAGCGCGTCTCGGGCTCAGCGGCAACTTTTGAGATGGACGACATGGCTCTCTGCCCAGGGCGCTATCTGCCCAGGGCGCTATTCTACCAGCGGGAGGATATGAATAACATCCACACATGCACACATGCAACCACACACGCACACACACACACACACATACACACACATATATGCAAATGAAGAGAGAGCTGGGATGTTTCTCATAGAAATACGTTTCATCCTTACCTCAGCAGTTTACCTGTGTAGATATTGAAGGAACATGGCGCAGAAAACATTCAAGCTCAACCTAAAACATGGGTGGTTCTAGACGGGGGGCCAACAGGGGCCAGTGATCCCGTAGAGTCACTTTCTTCTGATTTTCATTGGAACAGGAACTGCAATTACAGCATGACAAATTTGTTTTACTTGACTACTTCTAATATTTCAGTTGTGCAAAGAATCATATGTGTCTATGTGTGACTCGAGTAACAGTTCCGGTGCTCTTTGGGGCCCCCTGTTGGTGTGGGAGCGCCAAGCCAGGGTTTGGGACAGATCTGTGTCAGAGGTCATTATAGTCTTATGGGGTTTTTTTGTTGTCGTTTTTTTTTTTTACACATATGGACACTGTGCATCCATGTTTACGTGACGCACGATGTAAATTTGCTCATTTTCTTTCGCCCTCGCAGGTATTCTGGAGTTCATCAGTCTTGCAGTTGGTCTGGTCAGCATCAGAGGCGTGGACAGCGGCCTTTACCTCGCCATGAACAGCAAGGGGGAGCTGTATGGATCGGTGAGGAATTTTTTTGCTTGTGCATTTTTTTATAAAATTGCATTCATCTCAAATTGTCCTTTTAGCAAATCTCTGTGCAGAGCATAGTAATTCAGCTCGATTTAGACGAGTTGAAGCATTTTAGAATGTGAAAGTGTTGGGTTTTTTTTTAATCACAAAGCTAACGTCCCTTATTTTTTTTCTCACAGGAAAAGCTGTCAGCGGAGTGTGTTTTCAGGGAGCAGTTTGAGGAAAACTGGTACAACACTTACTCCTCAAACATCTACCGGCACGGGGAGAAAGGCGCCTTCTACTTCGTTGGGCTGAACAAAGATGGGACATCGCGGGACGGAACGAGGTCGCGACGGCACCAGAGGTTCACGCACTTCCTACCGAGGCCTGTCGACCCGGAGAGAGTCCCAGACCTGTACAGAGACATACTGGGCCAGAGCTGAGGGTCAAAAGCCATCTGTGCCCTACCGCAACCAAAACTGGTCAAAATAGGCCAACCGAGTGCGCCAAACGTCAACCCTTTCCTTTTTTTTTTTTTTTTTTTTTTTTTTTTTTTTTGGGAGATGGAGGATCTTGTGGATCTGGACGGAACAGGGTCGTGAAGAAAGCACAGAGTCTAGTCCACGCTGTTGGGTTGGAGAGAGAAGGAAAGAAGTCTGGGATATGAGAAGAAAAACGCAAGTGGACTCTAACCAAGGGACACAGAGGAGGTTCCTCAAATGTTCCTCAGTGGCCGACGGAAAGACCCTGGAGGCCAAGAGGATCAATTCTTTTTTTTTTTTGTTTTTTTTTTTGTTTTTTTATTAGTTTTCATTTGATAAAATCCAAATACATTCTCAAACGGAGAGGATCTGATAGTTGTGTAGCCTATCACAGCCACGTCTGCTGGGACTTCACTGCTCCACTACTATCAGTAGATGCTTTAGTTGTTATTTTCTGTCTAACATTACCGAGGCTGCTTGCTTGTATAAAAAAAAAAAAAAAAAAAAGCAAAGAAAAAACCCCCCAATAGTTTCATGCACTGGAAAGCAGCCATGCTTGTTCTGGAAATCAGCTGCTGCTCAGAAACGACCACTGCTCTGCAAAGTTCGAGAGGATGACGAAACGAGAGACGGGTCTTTTTGGTTGAAACACCAGGGACTCGTTCAGTGAAGGAATTTAGCTGTTGTTCACCCGACTGTCTGCAGTCACGACAGCGAGCGTCTGGCTGACGAAAGGCAAACATTTTGATGGATTTTATTATTTATACGTTGTTGGGTTTTTTTTCCCTTAGGGCAGACATTATATTTATTTCATATATTTATTTATTTCAAGAATATATTTTTACAGGTATGAGATGAAATAAAACAAAAATACCATGAAAAACGTATGAGATTGTTGGGTTTTTTTGTTGGATTTATCACATTTACCTATTAAAATTTTTGTTTTTACATTAAGTTTTTATGCTTTTTGCTTAAGTACAGCTAAACCGATTTACAACTCTAGTGTGTGTGTGTGTGTAAAAAAATGTGCATTTGGGATCATTATAATACCGGAAGGTCCAAATGAATCAAAGCTTCAACAGACCAGCCGGAGCTATTCCACTCAGAAGAAAAAAAGAACTGGTTAGGTTATTTTCAGAAGCAGGACACGAACCACCAAAACCAATCAAGAAAGCTGGACGATACTGGAACACCACTGACCCAAGTGTAACATCAGTAAGGACTGACAGGGCACTGATCAAAACAGAGGCACCTTTTCCCCAAATCTTCCCAGCTTGTCTGTCTGTGGAAACGACTCATGACGTATTTGGTCACAATAACTGCAAGAAAGTTTGGAGAAGTCAGGGCGAGGCTTTCAAACCTAATAATGCAGTGAAGCACAGTGGTGGTGTGATCATGCTATGGGGCTGTTTTACTGTCAGTGGTGCGGTTGCATTTCACAAAGCAAAACTAAATCCTTGAAAATTAAGGACTTCTTCCAAACTCTTTAGCTTCACCTCAAACCAAAAGCTACATGGAGACGGAAAAATGATCTCTGATGGGTGTGTGGAAATTTATCGGCAACTGACGACGTGCGATTTTCTTCCGTAAGTTTCTGTCATCATAAAGTCTTCAATCTGTGATGCTGAAACTTGCAGAACTTGTATGTAATCCTTCCAACCGTGTTGGAAAATCCTCAACACTTTCAAATTCGTGCCGCCAGGTCTTCACTTTGAAAATTAAGGAAGCTGCACGTTTTCTCATCACTTAAGGAAGAGTTCGATTTTGTCATCGGAAGCTGAAAATGTACATGAAAGTTTTTTCAATTATGAGTAAACGTTGAAGGAAAACAATATTTTCGTGCCATTTTAACCCATTTTCCATGTAACAAAGGATCACCACAGTCTTTAAAAGTTAGAAATGTTGGTTAAGAACTCGACACTAACGTGGGTAATAAATAACATTAAATCATTTGTGAGAGGAGCCACGCTCCCTCTGACAGACACTGCAATTAGCAGCGGGACCAGAGATCTGCTGCTCTTTCATCCTTCCTTAGTCATCCACCTCCATCTCTTCTTTACTTCTTGTGTGACTCACCTCTCAGTCTGGATAACGGTGAGCAATACAGAAGGCTTTAAGAGAATAATAAACCTGAACTGTGTGGTGAAACATCACAGCAGCACAGGTGAGAAAGTGTGCTGATGTCACAATGTGGCGGCCTCTCGAGACCCTTCATCAGACCCTTCACAGTAACCCAAATAAAATAAGTGTGATTTATTTGCATCTAAAACCTGGAACAATAATCATCTTGGTTTTGTTGTTTCTCGATTCGGGCAGCAGAGACGGTTAAATTGAACCTCTCAGTGACGACCCGGTTTGAACCCTCGTGACTTTAAGATTTGAATCACCGAAGTCTGTGTGTCGTCCACAAGCAGCAGACCTTAGAGAAACACATTTCCTTCTGACACAAATTAACGCGGAACAAGGAGAAACCAGCAGTTGCGGATAAATGATGAGACCTTCCTATCAACTCTGATCAGCTTTAAAAAGCAATAAATTAAAGGTAAGCAAGACGTATCATGAATCGCGCCAATGGTGATTTTGTTGATCGTACACATTTGCAGGTAGAGATTATGACTGGGCAGTAAAAGAAAAATGAGTTTCAAGGCTTTCTGCACACGTTTGACATGTAGCCACGGCTAACTTCAAGACGGCGTAACTCTGACGCTACTCCATTTTTCTTTTTTCACATTTTGTCAATCAGGAAGTTGCATTCAGAGGTTTTTGTGTCATTTCTTTCAACGATTCTTGGTCCAGCGCCCCCACAGGTGAGGAAGCGGGCAGGATTTTTTCAAAGGGTTTGGATCGTTTGACACAGTGCAGTGTGAAAGGAAACCACACCAGCCAAACATGTAAAAAATGTTCCCACTTTGGTCCCCAATCCAACCGAGTCTTCCAGACTTGCAGGGTTGAAAATGGAGGCGAGTCTGAAGTGAACGTCGTTGTCTAAAACAAGTCAGGAAGCTGTCGAAAACTCTGCAGTGTGATTGTGTACGACTACCAATCCACGTCACCCAATCGAAAAGATTGCTCGGTGTTAAAACGCATTATCGGAGCAGCCCTTTCTTGTGACACCTGTGCTCTCAGATAGGAGAAAACAAAGCCTCATCAACCTCCAACATCTGGCTCGTGTTGCCCAGATGCTGCGGAAACAACATCCCTGTGAGGTTCGTCTGCACAGCTGCATTTTACATCAAGGAGACTTCGTCATTTGCAGGTCAGAGCCAGCATACAGGCTCATCAGCTCGGCAACGTGTTGCAGATAAGATTACAGAGCAGCAGCAGCAGCAGCAGCAGGAGGACGAAGACGGCTACATTGTGTCTCGTTGGGGCTTGGTTCCCTCGGTGTGTGTATACCACTCTGATAGGGGCGGACAGTGCAGGATAAGAGGGATGTGCAGACAAGCAGTGCCTGAGTACCAGCATGTGGAGCGTGTGTCGGACACTGATCTTAAAGCTGGGCTTAGAGGGGGGAAAAAAGAGAAAGGTATGAGTTGAAAGTTTTGGAAGGAACAGGTGGGTTTCCAAAAGGAAGAGAAATATTAAAAAAAAAAAGTTCATGTGGGCTATTGGTGTTTGGCAGCCCGTCAGGTTACAGCCTTCTTTTGAAGTGAGGGAGTGTGTGTGTGTGTGTGTGCGTGTGCGTGTGTGCGTGCGTGTGTGTGTGTGTGTGTGTGTGCGTGTGCGTGTGTGTGTGTGTGCATTTGCACGGAGGTGGAGGCATGTTTATGTGAGTCAAAGTAACTGCATAAATTCATGTCAGCACAACTTATGTGTGTGTGGGTGTGTGTGCGTGTGTGTGTGTGTGTGATCTATAAATCTGTGTGAAGGTGAGCCAGGGGTTCTCCTGACTAGAGGGCTGTCTGACTGATGTGTGAAGGACCGACTGCGTGTGTGTGTGTGTAGTGTGAACGTCCGCCCCCGCTCCACTCTTTCTCTCATCTGTGGGGTTTTCCACCGACTGGTTAGATCTCAACTGTGTGATCCTGCAGGTAATGTTCTGTGGAGGAAACACCACAGCATGAAAAAACAAGAAAACTACGCAAAAAGTTGTGAAAATTCCTCAGACGTGGGAAATGCTTCGCCACGAAAACCCTTCTTTTTCCCCCCAGTTGGTGTGGCAGTGCTGTTAAAAAGTATTTGCACCCTGACAGATTTTAGAAAAATATAACATGAGTAAAAACAAAATTAATTTAAAAAGTTATTTATTAGGTGAAAAAAGCTAACCAGACCCTATGCGGGAAAATAATTGTTCTCTAAGTCTATTAATGTTAGAGAATTATGCAAAATCAACTTTTTTGAGCTTCGTATGTTATTCCCTCATCCAAACATACCTGGAGTGTTGGTTTGATTCTTTCATGCACGTTTGAGAAATAATTTAATCTCCATAGCAACCATATGGGGGTGCCTAAACAAATTGCTCCACCCATTTTCACAAAGCTCCTCCTTGGAGATGTGTCTCCAGCGCAGCCCTCTTTCCCCTCACATGCTTTTCCCCATCAGCTCCTTCAGACTAGCAGCAGCAGCAATTAGCAAGCACGTGCTGGAACTGTACATCAGCTGAGCTCAGCATGGTTTAGTGGAGAAACATTGTTGTGATAACTTTCCGAAGGCGGATTGTCCAAAAGAACAGGAGCTTCTTAAAGAGACAGAGGCCCAATTTGAAGGCGTCAAATCATGAAGTCATACTTGATAAATTCAGGGCTTTTATAACAACTGAAGGGAACAAAGAGCTATAAAATGCCACTATGTGCCTGGAAAATACATAATACCTCCCCTTGAGCTATTTGTGCCAGTGGCTGTGGGACCAGTCCCTCACTGTGGACGAGCTCGACCCCACTTTCTTGTGCAGAATTATTTTATTTAAACCACATGAGAGGCTGTTTGAGCATTAATTAAGGCTAGTCATAACCTTTTCATCCACAGGTCAAAGGTTGTCCTTCTGATTCCTTTGGGAGCAGAAGTTGTGCAGCAGGATCTCCATCACTTGACTACCACAGCCATGTTCGACTGGTAGTTTGGACTACCATGTCTGCCGGTCAAACTACCACGCTAAGTCAAATACATGGTAGTAATACATGGTAGCATTTTGCAATGCTTTGTGTGTGAGACCCTCCCACTCACTCACTCCTCACACACTGCAAAGCTTCTACTTGACTATTTAACTCAATCCACAGAATATTTTCAGAAGAGTCTTGGGTATCGTTTATTTTATTGTTGTTCCTCTTTTTATTTGAAGACGGTATTAGAGTCGCCTCTCCCTTTTCAATCTGTGCACCACACAGTGAGTGTACGGCACAGACCACACAAGTCTTCTTGTACGCTCGCACTTCCCTTTGCGTGAGATCAATGCACCAATGAGTGACTCAGCAGATATCAGACACAAAACAAAAAAAAAAACAGAGAGAGAAGGAAATACATGATGGCTTCTTCCTGAAATTCTTAGACATATGAGACAGCACTGATGCATCGCACCTCAATGAATGACCTAATCCCCCTAACTATGACCTGCCCACCTGCAGTGACATCATTATAAACTTCTATTGTGCAACAGAAAAAAAATTCTTTAGCGAAGTAGAAAAAAAAACAGGAAGCTCAATGTTAACATGTTCTACCTAGTTTTGGCTTGGAAGACTAACTTGTTAGCTTTCTATCCTTTAAAGTCCAGCAGCTTCAGGGCAACACATTGAAGCGCTTAGAAGCATTCGCCCATAATGATCAATCGCACCTGAAGACGAAAAACTGGTTTTCTTGTGAACTCATAAGTAATAGGTCATCAATTTGGTTTCCAAACCAGATTTAATCAACTGGCCAATCACATCTCTGCTAGGGTGCCGGGAGATTGTCAAATATTTTCAAAATAAATTACAGTAAATTCTTTCAAAAGCTGTGATTATTCCATAGATTTCCGTGAGATCATGTGGAAACAGAATCATGAATGGCATGAGCCAACGAGGGGGTTGCACGAGTACTAGCTTGAAACACCAAAAGACAAAGAAAATAAATTCACATTCTTCTTCGTAAAGTAGCTGGAAGTCGGTCAGATTGGATGGAAAGCGTGAACGTCAGTTCCCGCATCCTGACAAAGACTCTCGGTTCAGCTTAGGCCCCGATTTAGACTCAACTTCTTTAACACACAAAATATGCATCTGCCTTTTGAATGTGCAATCAGACTCTGATGCGGATCCAAACGGCAAACTCTGGTCTGCCTGAAATCATAGGTCTCCGTTTGTTTGAAGTGAACGCTTGACGCGGTTTCAATGTGAATGCCAAGCGGACCGGAGATCGCTCCAGAAGTGGAGGAAAAGAGTTGACGGAGATCAGACAATTGCGCTACAGCTTTTAAAAAGAGGGTGCGCTTTAATTCTGCTCTGGCGAGGAAAATAACGTGACGAAAGCACCTGTCAAGATTGTTTCGGAGCAAACAACTGAGTCAAGCCACATCACAAACGAGTAAATAAACCAAACGTCTGTGACTTGTAGCTCCACGCCCTGCTGTTCTTTTCTCTGCGCTTCAATGAAAGAGTGTTACTTGACATTTCTGACACGCTGCAGATGGAAGATTCCCACTGCTGCGCATATTTTCAGCCCTGTGATCACCCAACAGCTCAGCAGCCATAGGGAACATGAGGCTGAGCAGAAGGCACATCCCAGGTCAGATACTCTAACCACCACCTTCAACTCAGACCACAAATTACATAAAACAAGTCGGTTCGGGCATAAAGGAGGACGATCCGCACGAGCCACATTAAAACGTTCACATCAAAAGTCCCCGTCTCTCATCGTCGTGAACGTTTCTGTTCGTTTAAGGAACATTTTACGAGCTCCCAAACTGCAAAATGAGCTCGGCGCATTAGAAATAATCATTTTCTGAACACATCCGAAGCGCTGCAATTTGCAGCGTGTGCGGAATCTTAAAATCCGTTTAATCTTAAAATCTTAATCTTAAAAGTGGGTTTACGATCGGAAACAGTTGACACTTTAATTAACTCGGATGACAGAATTGTGCTGTCAGCAGTACAACGACGCTTTTTTTTTTTCTTTTTAACCAATCAGGTTTCAAATTTGCCCCACCGGTCTAGTTAGAACGTCCACAGTGTCGTCAGAGGTTCACTGGCTTCTGATTGGACGGTCAGAGCAAAGCTAGCGCCTGGAAATGCTGCTAGCAAAGCATGTCCTGAAACATATGCACACATTAATACCTCATTAATTTGTTTTTATTTTATGTCCACACTGCCTGGCAGAGAAGGAGACATTTATTTGAAAAAAATAAAATAAAATTCAGAAGAAGAGGACATTGTTAATAAAATAAAGTTAATTTAGAATTGGACCGTGTAACATGACCAATAGTGAGAAACGAGGCAAACTTTCTACAGAATGGTGTTTAGACATTGATGGTGTCCTTACTTTTCTTGCTTCATTGGTTGTTTTGTTCTGTTAAATGAGCTTAATGTTTTTCTTAATTAAGTGCAAATGAATCCCTCATTTAGCCGGAGGTTAAAGAAAGCAACGTTAGACAGCAATAGTTTTGAGCGTTTCTACAACTGAATTTTTAATCGGGTGACCTAATTATTTTTTGTAACTTCTAATAATTGACTCACTTTTTTTTTCTTTCATTTTTAACTCCCTAGAGGATGTCAAAAAAACTTCATGTGATTATGAAATACCAATTCTCCTCCTTCCAGAAATAGTCTGCAGTCCCCGAAATAACAGCCAGAGCAGCACTTTCCTTATCTGTGGTAAGCCAACCGGTCTCTGGGGAAACACACGTATAAACACACACATGGTGGAAGTAATTAAAGCAAGTGGAGCTAAATTGAAGTATATTGAACTCATCTCTCACGCGCTTCCCGCTCTGTCGATAGATCACTCGCCAAGCACTATTGACTGCCTCCCACTGCAAAGCCCTCTGTGCTCCCTGTCAGATGCTAGGACAGGTGTGAGAGATACACAAGATGTTTTAAGCTACTAAATCAGTGATTTATTTATTTTTTTATTATTATAATTTTTTTGTTAATTGCACGATTTCCTGTTTGCTGCTAACCTGATTTTTTTCACGTTTTGCTACCGGCTCGTCGTTTCCAAATCCCTTTATCTTCTCTCCTTCTTTGCCGCGGTGGATAATGATTTTTGCCAAATGAAAGTCTTGCACTTCTCTGCCCCAGTAGATTAGCGGATCAATGCAACTGCATTTGTGTGCTCACTGAAGGAGAGATGCTTCCACATGTTCAGAGTGTACAGTCATCATAAAAGCCCAATAACACAGGTGTTCCCACTACAGGGACAGGAGGAAAAAGTGACAGCAGAGGTTTTCTCCAAATGGCAAAAGGGAATAGAAAGTCATGGATTTTCTTTCTTTCTTTCTGCACTGAATAATTGGTGTGGATTTTCCTCAAGGTCTTGACATGACAAATGTGTGTCAAACGCATCATTGATGGCGCAGGAGGAGAATGCCTCCGCTGCTCCTTTGAAATGCATTTCCCCTGTGTCTTCAGTCCCAACTGCTTGATGTGAATTCAGTTGAAGATTAATTGATTATCTCAAACGCGTAATCAATTCTAAGTGGGTCGACGTGTTCGCCTGCAGCTGTGCGAGCGCCGCAGTGAAGCTGTTTGCACGCTCACATTTCAGCCTTCTACTACTTTGTAAGGGGATTCAGTGTTTTTAAATGACGCACAACTTTAACCCTGCCAAATATTAACTCCTACGCTCCGTTGTGTTTATGTTCAATATACACAACACAGCACAATATATGCGCTAGTCGCTTCGTGCAGATTGTCGTGCTGTTGACAAACGATTATGTTCTGGATTCATGGACTCTGTTGAAAGTTTAAAATTTTACCCAATTACTAACACTTGGCCGCGACGCTATGAAGCTTACCGGAAATTGCCAACCGACCTCCACCGCGAAGAGAGAAGTGCGGAACCGAACTGCTGACTCAGTGTTTGATAGGGTGGCCAACATGGAGCGAACGGCTTCGTTCACTTCTTCCACTGACACTGCTGAAGCTGCAGGCAGACTGCAATACTGAAACAGCACAAGAAATCGATGTCAACGTTCACAGTTTCTCCTTGTGTCTGCTGATTTGGCCAGTAGAAATTTTGCTGGAGACAAACCGAGTGAAGGGGAGAAAGCCCAGGATGTGGTAAGTGAGAATTTTTCCGATGGGAACAGGACAGGAAGGCAATGGCCAGGCAACAAAAATGCTTGCAGTTCTGTGAAATACATCTCAACATTTTATTTTAAAAAAAAGAATCAGGTTCCATTGTGTGAATTCTTTTTTTTTTTTTTCATAATTTCAATTTGCGTAGTTCTGTAGTGAATGGAAACGCAGCTTTTGAAGGCAGGTGTTGTATCTCTGTTTGGGTTATGCCGGCGCTTCGACCACTTCAGTAGCTGCTGTCACACTAAAACCCACCTGTGCCTATCAACATAATTAGCTAACAAGTGCTATTTACTTTACTTTAACTTCACACTCACATTTCAGTTGTCGTTTGATCACCGTGTTCTACATCTTCCAAATATCCATCTGTCTTTAAAAGCAGCACCTGACCCGTACCCAGATGCATCAACAAACGCTCGCACCCGCAGGTCCAGGCCTGCCGCTGACAGGCTTCTGCCCTCTGCAGAGGTCCTATCAAAGCAACGCGGTTTCCTGCTGTTAGTGTGACAGCTCTTAAGCTTCACACATGAAAGACAGGTAGGGAAGTTTTTTTTGTTTTTTGTTTTTTTTCAACCAAACCTCACCTCAAAGCAACTGTGGGAATGCATGTGCATGTGTGTGGCGGTGTTTATGAGGATGTGTGTGTGACTGTTCTTTTCAGAGAGGTGTAGACAGCGGTCAGGCTGAGAACCTGCCAGGTTTCCGAAAGCAAACATGACTTCACAAACAACAGCGACCCGGGGCTGTCCTCGGGGCATCAGCCTGCTGCGCCGTGCGAACACAAAAACAAAAAAGGGATTGCTTCTCACACACTGTTAGACAATCATAGGAGTTCAGACTTTGTGTTTTCTTATAGGCTGGTACGCTATGGACATAAACACAATGCTGCACATGAACAACGTAATAATTTGCGTGATTAATCCAAAAGTTATGTCTTTAAAGGCGACATTCACACTGCAGCTCGAACTGACCCAATTTTGATTTTTGATTTAATTTTTTTATTTCCATGGTCTTTCACACTTCCAAATATATGTGACCTGTATTTGTTCTCCAGTGTGAACGGGCAAACGACCTGAAAGTGCCCCGCATGCGCAGTAGAGGGCGCAATAACGTCAGCGTTCTCAGTGTTTTGCCAACCAAAAGAAGAAGTGCTCAGTGCTTGCAGAACTAAACATGGAGGATAATGGTGGAGCACAGCTTGTCTGACTTAATCCTCTTTATAATCCGTCATGGTTTTTGTTTTTCTTATGTTTATTTCTTATGTTCTTATATTTTTCAATATTTATTCCTATTATTCACAACTGTTCTGCCCCTGATACTAATGTGAACTATTTAGGATTTAGCCGATTCTGGGTGCCCTCCTTACATTTGAGTTGGTAAAATCGTTGTAATGTGTCGAATTAAGTGCTACATAATTCAAACCAACACATTTATGGTTTAAAGCAAACCTCTTCTACAATATATGTATATATATTTTGCACTGGAAGTAATAATATTTTTGAGCTCCAACTTAAATCTGATAAGAGTCTGTGGAAGAAACTCCAGATTACAAGGAGGCGTTGGAGTTAATCTGCAAGCATAAATCATCAAACATGCCAGTGGAAACGTTAACATACATACATGTTCACTCAATGGCATCAACAAAACAAATGACCCATATAATCTCTCCTATGAATTAGTAGATAAGGGACTATATTTTCAGGAATTAGAAGTTGACCTCAGTCAGAAACTGTAATAGCAATCATCTGGGATTTGTTTAGGACTTCTTTGTGGAAGACATCAGGTTTACATGTGTATATTTGTTAATGTGGTCGGTAAATACCTGTTAAATGTTTGTCGTTAGACTTGTTTGATGTCTCACGCACTCTAAAATGTTCCTGTTCAGGACACTGACTTCAGCCTTTGTATGTTTTAATTGAGCAAACATATTTTCATCTGACTGTGATCTTTGTTCTCAAGAATCCAGCTACCTCACGGGAGAAACATAAAACGCACATAAACACACATACACACACACGTTTCACGTGTTTGATGGCGTCTTATTGTGTCACCAAGTGTTTCTGTTTAAATAGAGAGATTTGAAGGAGGAACACAAGGTGTTTCTAGTGATGACAGTATACATACCTGAGGAATTACGGCACAGGAGAGATGACACACAGTATGTGGAAAAGAGTCAGTGCACTTGAATGGACCTCACCACAGGGGGCCGCGTTTCATTGGCTGATGTCCTTCCTACGTAGTAGTGCGGCTGCCGCGTGTGTGGCCCTCTCACCAACACAGGCTAATGTACATGCATTGGTAAACGCATGCTGATGTTGTGCCAGACTGCATTGCGGACAAGCAGATCGGCAGAAAGTTTTTGCACCAGCAATTGAAAAAGAATGGTTCTCCATTGCCAGTGGGGTGTCTGTACTGGTGATGTCAGGTATCTGATTGTATTTGTGGTACTAAAATTCACAGATTTCCAAAATCAGAAACAGAACGCCTTGCTTGGATCAAAGCTTGTGCACGACCGCATGAGCAGCTCAAACTTCGTAGGATCAACAAGAACAAAGGAGTGTGTGCTGGTTAAGTGTTATTGCTTTGCTTTCTGTCTGTTCAGTGAATGGGGATATTTTGAGTGATTGTTCATCCATTAGAAATTCTGCATTTTGTAGTTCGATGAATGGAACATGTAGATTTAATTGAGTGCAATACTGTTTCAGTATCTATGATAAATATGTGTTGCATTAAAAAAAAGCAGAGGATGCAGACAAAGGGATAGAGGTGCAAACAGATGAAAGGTGTAAATGAGCACAACCAGTTCCTTCCATTTTGATTGCAAGTAAGGCACAGCGTGATAGAAAGCAGCTAAAACTTCTGACATGGATGACATCAATGGTGCGTCTGGCCACACTCTTTCTACATGTGATACAATAAAGTCACAAAAATCACATCCTGTGATCGTAAGTTGACCTTGAACCTGAGCATAGTACATGTGTGTCGTCTTCAGCTCAGCAGAGCCACTGGGTTGCATTTCTAAGCAAAAATTGGGTAGCATGCAGGCATCCACAATGGTGGAACTTCGAGCGGCACACTTCATTTCTATCATACCTGACTGGCCACCATCACATACTTTGCCGTCGGGTGAAGCACCTAAGAAGGGAAAGCGATTATTGACCACAAAGCCACACTCGTGTAAGTCGTGACGAGTCTGTAAATATTTCGATTTCGTTAAGGGCTCATTTCTTCGTCCGTAATCCAGTGAAGGGGCTGAAACCGAGTTAGCGTCAAAAATTGTCTCTAAAAACCTGCCTGTGACCTTTGCTTTCCTGACCATGACTCGATGGAAATTTGAAGCTTTATTTCCTTGCCTCAAACCACTCAGAACATTTACTCTGATCTCTGGTTCGAGCTCCAAGCTCCACAGGATCTTTACAAATGTTACTGTCTTTCAAAGCTTTATGTCTTTCTGGAAGATCCACCGGTGGGTTATTTGTGACACAGGTGTTGCCACACTGTTGCATGACTGCTGTCACATCTGCCTTCAAGTTTCTTGTCTGAAACAAAAGAGCATCATCATCAAAAATATGTAGCCCATATTTCTTCTCTCTCACTGTCTCCTGAGGCTTAGAGGTGGACTCTTTCTTGGTCACTTTCTTTGGGGATTTTTGTCCGAAATCTTTTCATTTAGGGGGCGTGCAACTCCAACTGGGCCTGAAGTGGTATCATCTTCTCCTTCTGCTTACACTTCGGTGGCTGTTTCTCTCTGAGTTCATCCACGGTTTTCTGTGTCTTGCAGACGGATTTGTTGCTGGTTACAGTTGGCCATTTCTCCCCCTGTCCATCCACTGTCTCTTGAGTTTGAGAGATTGTTTCTTTTATAGGAACCACTGAATCGTCTTGGTTATCAGGATGTTCAGGAAAAAGACGTCTTCTTGGCTTTATCTTGGATTCTTCTTGGCATCATCATCTCCAGGGGATCCACAGTCGTCCCCAGAACAGAACCACCCTTTTGAATCAGGTTGTTGAGCCTTTTTAGGTCCCTGGATCTGATGCTGCTGCTCCAACAGATGACGCTCCCAACAACAGACTCATAGAAGATCTGCAGCGTCTTGCTGCAAACCCGAACGTATCCAAACAAAGTCCAATCTGATCATCTATTCACAATGCCCTTTTTTAGAAATTGTACATCTGAAAAGAAATCAAAGTTTTAATTTCAAAAGGGCTAAAAATGTCCATACAGTTTGAAACTGAGAAGTCGTTTGAAGAGAACTTAGGCATGTGTTTGTATTGCTTGATGCTTAAATTCCCATACAAGAGTTGTCACATTTTAAACAAAAAATATACATTTTTTTGCTTTGTTTGGTTATTTATTTGGTTATTTTTGCCATCTGGTGTTTATAAGCAGCATTAATCGCCTTAAACCTGTTGCTAGGCAACATTCAAACAGGGCAGCCATTTCCTACATTATTTTATGTTTAGATCTCAGTGCTTATCAGTTTTTATGCTCAGTCGTCCCATCAGTTTCTGGAAACTCATTCACTTTTGGATGGTGGGGAGCTGGAAAGATGTTTGTTTACACATCTCTACATGTGAAAAGTTGCTTTGGTGGGATGAAAGTGGTTTGGTTGAGAGATAAAGCTGGGTGTCGTTAAGTCCGCGTTGCAGTGAAACCAAACACTACGTTTGCGAATGTCCTCAAAGGGCCGGCTGATAAAATCCATCAACAAACCTCTAAAATACGAATAATTAGTCGCCTCTGCACTCAACGAGTACTTCTTCTTAAAGTTAAATGATACGGAGCATCATTTCACGTTGACGTAATTTGCCAGAGTACATATAAAATCTATGGGAGACGATTGCAGCCACTGCAAAAAGAAGAAAGAGGAAATTTAAACTATTCCTTTCATCATTCATAATGGGTTGAAGGAGATTTTTAGCAAACAAATCCAATGAACTTCGAGTGCTAATGTTAGGCCTTAAAAGAAGGGAAGTAGTAAGAGAAACGACCACAGGAGACAAAATCCTTCCTCTTCCGCTCACTCGCCTGTATGGAGTGTATTTCAGAAAACAGTCCAAGAATATTAGAATTACGGAGATATTAGGACTCAAGGCAAAGCGCTGATAATAATGATCACATTTGAAAACGCCTAACGGACAGGTGTCTCTCATTCAGCAAATACAACAGGGACTTATTGTTAATGGTGTTACACTTTGACCTGCTGTCATAATTGTTAGAGTCAGCTCCAAATGTCCTGATTAGGGGAACTGTGCTGCAAACCTGTGGATAACTAAACACACTCCTGTTTGAGAAATATGGAAACATTCTAAGCCTTTAGACTGAGAGCAAAAGAAAATCATCTGCAACAATTATGTAACTCTTGGGAATTGATGTGTT
>VMRN01000013.1:8632779-8660345 GCA_010277015.1 Poeciliopsis turrubarensis
CACAATATAATGACAGTTTTAGCAAATATGTAAAATAAATAAATACATTTATAAAAGTTACGTACTGCAGCTTTAATTTCACTCAGGAGAGGACGGGTCCATAGGAAAATGATTTGAAACTCTTCACCCGAATGGCTGAAGATGAAAAGAAAAGGCGTTGCCTTGGTGTAATCAAACTGCAGCCCTCAACCTGGTTCAGGTGAAGGCCAGCAGACCTCAACAAGATAAAGCAGCAGTAGTAGTAGTAGAATTTGAACAATGTTCTCCGCAACAATGTGACGCACTACAAGAGTTGCACGGCAATTTTCAAGTGGTTGAAAGTTGGCGTAAACATGAATCTGAAAGGCAATAATTGGTTTCCTCTTTTAAGGTCCCATTTCTCCTGCAGAACGACAGGAATCCCGGCTGATCTGCCGCGTCGGGCCCTGGACGAGTCAGCACACGCTCGGCCCTCTGAGCATCCACAGCGCGTTCGTGATTTATCTCTGAGAGACTTTGTGCGTTTTAATCACTCAGAAGGAACTCATGCAGGCACACGTCGAGACTCAATGACAGGTGGGCTTGTGCAAGAAAGAGAGGGAGAGAGTGTGTGTTTGTGTGTGTGCGTGTGTGTGTGTGTGTGTGTGTGTGTGTCCCATATTGCTGCTTAAAGTCAGACGGTCCAGCACATCCAGGGTCCCCTTTGAAGGTGTGTTCATGTACACAGACAGACACACACACTGACCAGCTGTTTCTCTCTTCCACCGCGCTTTGATGTCTCGACTTTTTGAGTCGCTCTGTGTCCTCACCTGTTACTCTGGCTCCTCACATCCCCGTTCCCAAATATAATATATACATTACTTCTGAAATAACAGCTAATTTGCCGCTCATTTTGCTGACCAGCCACTGCTGCAAGATTTTTTCTAAAGCCTGAAATCTTGGAAGAATTTCACTGCAAAGGCCTTTATGCACCACAAGGCTTTAACACGTATGAGTGTCAAAGCTCTTCTCTGCAAAAGTAGAGCATATTCTGAAATCCTGGGAAAGACGGAGATGCGAAACCAGACTTCAATGGTGTGGACTGCAGCCCATTGCTAACATGTTGACTGACTATGCAACTGTTGGCCTTCCTTGGTTTATATCAGGATTCATGTGACCCCACCAACATGAAGTAGTACATCACTGCAAAATGGAAAGGTGATAATAAATACTTGGTTTACAGATTTCTTATTAGCAAAAATATAAACAGTGTGGTGAGCATTTGTATTTTGGTGTGCGACATTTCATATTTCAGCATCCATCTGGTATAAAGAGTAATGCGGAGTATCAGTATCTGCAATACCGATACCGATACTGATACTTGATATGTCATGAATCCTCTGGCCTTATAGTTTTAATTTCTTAAAACTTAGGACAGGATTTGGACAAAGTTTATAGGTGTGTCCAAAATACTTTGACAACATATTTTAAAATTTTCAGTTTAAGTGTGTTTAATTAAGGACAGCACAGTGAATTGTGTTATATGGTAAAAAAAAAAAACCCCAAAACAACCAGCCATTGTTTTGTTCAAAGGTTTGTTAGCCACTTGCTAATTTGCAAACTCAGTCTTTGTTTGGACCTTAATTAGCTTGACAAACAAGCAAAACACACCTGTGTTCATTTTTTCTAAATGAACAAAATACTAAAAAGTTAATGAAAAGGTGAATGAAGTTCTAGAAGCAAGACAGTTCTAGAAAAACAAACCCAAACATGTTGAGAATCTGCAAAAGATGGTTGTGGACAACTCTAAACATTCATGTGGTAGAATGGCCCAGTCCAAGTCCAAACTTAAACAAATCTGGAAATTTGTTTTGCATAAAAAGGTTACGAAAAGGTTTTGCTGTTAGATTGTTCCATCTATGGTAAAATGCTAAATCAACAATGTAAAGCAAATAGCAGAAGTTTGCAAGCACACGCCGTCACAAAAATATCCTGGTGTCACTTAAGTATGATAATTCTTGTTTAGATTCGGCTCCACGTTTCTGTGTCTGCATCTCCCGAAATTGTCTTCTCTTCCACAGATGTTAATGATGTTGTCGCGCACAGACGCGGCGGCTCTGCAGCACAGATCGGTTTCATGAACAAACTCTCGTCTCTGCCAGGGACACGCGGCTCAGAAAAGTAGCCGACTGAACTGTGTTCAACCTTTCTCCACCCCAAATACTTTAGGATCAGTGAGTATTTAAAGTATTTGCACGAGGCTGAGGTGGAGTTAAATACGCCAGCTATATTGGCTGAAACCCTGATCTGCATATTCTTTCTTTTCTCTCTTTTTTTTATTTTAAATTTTCTAATGTGTTTGAAATATATTTTAAAATGTAGCAGATTCTGCAGGCTGATTGTTTGACTAATAATAATAATAATAATAATAATAATAATAATAAAAAATGATTTTTACAGAATTAACATTTTTTAATTTGGCACAGCACATTTTCTTTTTTTTTTCTTTTTTCAATTTTACCAAATTTAGAAAAAAATATTTGACTCCACACATTTGATTTAATCAGACTGATTTACGACAACAACTTGTTTTTCCAGCAGAGCTGAAGCTGTTAAGCCTGCAAAGGCTGAGCTGACGTCACATTAAATGGGGTAATGCTCAACGCCATAAGTTCATTAAGCCAAAGACTCATTTTGGGGGAATGGTTTGTTGCCAACATAAACATTTTTGTAAAAAAAAAAAAAAAACCCATTGCAATATTTTGCAGAAAAATAACTGGAAGAGATAAAACTGTTAAAAATGTGACTTGCTTGGGGCTTATTGTCACTTTTTTACTTTAGTATATTGGGGAATTATCAGTTTTATTTATTATTTATTTATTACCTGGCTGCATTCTTGCCGGCTCATATGTATGTTTTTATGGGAATAAGGACTCCTGGTGGGAAAAATGTCCCAGTTGACGACAGCAACAGCTCAGGATGTTAGAAAACTGTGGTTTTAAGCCAACATTTTCCCATGTTGCAATCTTCTTTTAACCATCTTTCCTTTGTCTTGGAGCCATTAAGTCCTTCTAATATTACCTGGTCTGTCTGTGGGCCGGCGAAGCTCCAGAGATCCAGCCTTTGTCCAGGCCAGGGAGCCGGCTGAACAGAAGAAGCCCGTGTTGGGGGCCTCTCTGCTCAGATACACCTGATACCTGCCTCACGCTCCCCCACACCAGCATCCACTCGCCCTCTAGTGTTCTGTCTGGACCCCCGAGAAACCCCCCGCTCTGCTTGTCTGCCTGCCAGCTGGCGCGTTTTTTTTATTTTTTTTTGCACACGGTCAAGAATGAAGGATGTTTTTGTCGACTGTGTCCTCCGCTCTACCCTCTCTCCGCCTCTTTTGTAGAGTCCATGTGGGCTCTTGGCTGTTGTCTCTGTTGTCTGAGCTTCAGATTTGTCTGAACACCTTTGAAATTCCCAGCCCTGCATCTATGCAGCCCCTCTCTCCCTCGCCCGGTTCTCCCACCACTTTGATTCCCTTTCTTGTTTCGAGGATCTGGCTGATTCACAGTCAGGTAAATACACCCAGCTGCTTCGAGGCCTGAATGTTGCCGAAGGTTCAGACGTCAACCAAGCCGAGCAGGAATTCACTTTTTGCTTTTTGACGTTGAGTTCTCTGCATTCTGATGTCTTGCAAAAGTATTCATAGCCCTTAAACTTTCAAACGTTCTGCAACCCACAGCAGACTTCTGAGTCAAGAAGTCTCCTAATCGTTACAACAGATTTGATCGGTGTTTAATATAACGACCTGAAGTCCTTAGAGGTTGTTAAACAGATTTATTTCTGTTGTAAAAATACTGTAAGTTTTTCTAGTTTTCATAAATGGAAATAAAATATTGTCACACACCATATAGTTTCTGCTGCAATGCATTCTGGGTAGATGACGCATCATGCTACGCTAGCTCCGTCAAGCCAGAACAGACACGTTTTTCATGTGTGGCATTTTTTTAAACATTTTTATCTGCTGAAGTGAGATTTTAATAAAATGACCAACATAGACTAATAGTGTTCAGAAAATAATCTGTATATCACTGCTGACTCAAAACATAATAATGATTCATTTAATTTTTGCTAAAAGAAGCTTTTGAACAAAAATATGGAATTGGGGGTTTAATTACTCCATCATTTAAATTAAAGCAAAAGACATGGTTAATAAAAGGGAAATATTTGATGGACTTTTTGTTATTTAAACTGTATTTTAAGAATATTTTGGTGAAAACCACAATTCAGAGCCACAAATGGCTCCCGGGCTGCGTTTAGAACAAAGTACGTTCGACAATCTCTCACATAAAAACCTCTGATATTTCACACAATGTGAAAAAGGTTGGATGAGCATTAATACTTTTGCAACACGTGTTGAAAATGCCATTAAAGCCAGACGTGTGAGAGCGAAAAAAGAAAGAAAGAATCGAGTTTGCTCAACGGTTTGTCTTTAAACTGCTCTCACTTTTTTACTGCGCGCCACCCACGTGCTGAAGTAGCACCGCTGCTTTGCAGGGACACCGGTGGATGAAAAGAGGCTTCACGTTTGCATGCTGATGAGCGTCTGGCCGGACAAGCTCAAGGACAACGCACGGGAAACCTCGCGTTCTCTTTTACAGCGTTCACAGCTGCAGTTTGGCTCCAGGTCACGGCCACACATCGGCGCCGTTGCCGTCAGGGGTCATCAGAGTCTGGAAAACGTATTTAATAGGGAGATTTTGTTTGCTCTTGGCCCAGAGTTTAATGCTGACACGTGTCTGATTGTTTCACAGTCAGATCATTTACTTTCTGCTGACGCTCTCGCCTGACAGAGATTTTCGGTCCGGTCACCAAAAACGGAGTCGCCTGAACTGTTTCAAAGACTTTTTTGATTTCTCTAAAAGCCGTGACATTCCGAGTCTAAAAGCCCTAAACCCAAATATTGTGTTTTAGTACTAAATAGTAACAATCTCTCCCTGACAATTTGAGGTTGCAGATTAAGACAGAATCAACAATTTATTCTTATTTTTAGCTGGGATAAACGACCATCAACAAATCCCACCTGCGTGTGTGTGTGTGTGTGTGTGTGCTGCAGACCTATTTATGAAATTAGAAGATTGTAGAAAAGTTAATTTGTCTCAATAATTATTAGATACACACAGGCTCATGTTCTCATTGCCTTTATTTTAGTTACCTATGAAAACATTTAGCACTTAACTTTTTCCATCTTTCGCTCATAGATTTTATCCAACGAATAAAACAAAACGTGTTGTTTTTGTTTAATAAAGCAAAGTTTTACGTAGTTTTTTTTACTGTAATGAAATCATCTTCTTTTCCAGCAATTGACAAAAAGGAACAAGTGAACATTTCCTCGTGAGGAGCCGAACTTTTTTTTTTTTTTTTTTTTCACTTTCCCACGTCGCTGTAAATTACTTTTCGTGCATTTTTCCGCTCTTGACCATCCGACTGCACGAGCAGATGATGAATGGCTCGTTTCGACCTCCCAGCTGTTGAGACCATTTGTCTAAAGCCACTACGGCTTTGTCAGCACAAACAAACGATCTATCAGCGCACACAGCCGTAACCCAACTGTGAAGCCTCGGCGGCGCTGAGCATGATGGATTGGACCCGCGGCGAGTCTCGTCCCGCTTATCGATGGGCCGGTATTGGAGCGGCGTCATGAAATATTAACCATCTGGAGCTAAATGGTGCTGTAACAAGTAGCCCGAAGGTCATTAGAGAAAGAGATGTTTGAAATGTATGAGGTCAGGATGAGAAGAATCACAATGTCTGTTCTCAGAATCCCCAAAAGTGTCTCATATCAACGTCGTTTTTCTTTTTTCCAACGGTGATGATGCCAAGTGGAAATTCCCACCATCTCTTGATACGTGAAAAGTCAAACGATGCGCAAATTAAAATCTCTCACTCGTTCTCCTTTTGTCACTCCGGCCCACATCCTGTTGTGGTTCTGCTTCTCTCCTTTGATACCTGAGAGCTGCTGACTCCTGCAGACAGACAAGGCCCACCTTTGTCTTTGCCACACACTGCATCGTCCTTCTTTGTTTCTTCTTGTAAAATCAGAGCTAGTTTAGTCCGTGTTCCTCAGTCGACACACATACACACACACACAGGGTGTACTTCTCTGCATCTAATCTAAGCAGAAGGATGTTTCAAATATCCCATCTGTTTAAAGTGCATTACTGAGGACAAATTCTTGGCAAGGAATCACTGTAAACGCGCGCGCGTGTGCGTGTGCATGCATGTGTGTGTGTGTGTGTGGAAGCAGTGCTGCAGGATAATCTATACTAATGATTTCCCATGGACACCTCAAGTTGGTCTGAGAAGCACAGTGGGGGAGGAAGTGGTGGTGAGGGAAAAGATCAAAGAGAGAGAGAGAGACGTGCATAATTTATTGTCTATAAATCACTTATTAATACCTTAGTGATCGGTTAGAAATCAGAAGAAAAAAAAATCTATGTTCAAATGAATCATTTGTAGAGACTCTACATTCAACATATAAACGTAACTCAGTCCAAAGGTAAGTACTTTGAAAAGATCCAATCTTAGGAAAAAAACAATTTCATATGATGCGATTATTGTGTTTTTTTTTTTTTTTAATCAATATTTGTTTCAAATACTAAAGGAATTCTGCAACTGGTCCATATTACTGTTAGTTTTTAAAAATAAATAAATCAGAAAGTGTGGGAACTTTAAATTACGAACAGTTCTGTGTTTCCTCTGCGCATGCAGCTGGAAGCAGGTTGCACAAAAAGATTCAAAACAATTTTCCCAATTGTCTGTGGTGTCTTTATTCCAGTTAAAATGATCTAACCTATTTGCTAAATGGCAGAATAATAAAAGATGTGTTCGACGTTCTTTACATGCACACATAATTGTTAGCATTTAGCAGCATTCCTGTGTATGACTTGGGTTTTTAACTTTTTGGATTTTCTTCCAGCGGGTTTCTGACAATTGTCAGCTGGGATTTAGGATCAATGTTGCGTAACGTTTCTTCGTCATGATGCAGTTCATTTTGTCAAGTGCACCAGTCCCTCTTGCCGCCAAACAGCCCTCACCACATGATGCTGCCACTCTCATGCTCCTTATTGGGATGATGCTCTCAGTCTTCCCCCTTTTCCTCCAGATTAAACAAATATCCCCACACCTCAAATTTTGCTGTGAGTTCCATCATATCACAAGATATTTGGTGGTGCCATTTTTTCAGTAACTCAAAGATTTTTTATTCAGTCCTAGTAACATAGGGATGGGAAAACAAGTTGCAGAGTCTGCAACAAAAGGAAAATAATATTTTTACTCTTAAGACGACATTTTAATTTACTGAAATTTTTAGAGGACTAAAAAACAGTTCAAACATCTTCAGGTTTCCCCCCAGTGTATTATAAGCCTGGAGGCCCACCATGTCTTACTAGCCCCCTCGCCAGGCTGGGGTCGCTCTCTCATCTGAGGATGAGAGCAAAGTCGTTGGGGACAGGGTCAGTAATGCTCCGAAATTATTAACCGACCCGGACGGGGATGTTAACCTTTCGGAGCAGAGGGTTCGGTCAGAAAACCAGCAGATGACGAGGACAGAAGCTCCACAAGGAAACACCGAAGAGAACGTGGACGATACGGAGAACTTCTGCAAGTTCTCCAACGAGATGAATAACAGCTGGGTGAACGCCACATTGCAATCAATCCTAAACCTCTTTGTCTCGCTCAGGAAGGCTTCACCCTTTCCTTCGTGTTCAGCATTGATACTTTCTGCTGAACGAAATCCGGGTAAACACGTTGCTCCAGAAGAGATAGCCCCGGTACTGAAGGAGCTGAGGGAGAGGAAACTGGGCAAAGGAGGTGATTCTGAAACCAAATGTTTGGTTCAAGCTGTTTCAGTCTGGCTTGACTCGTTTGGCGGACGTACCGACACAGAGTTGTTTAGTGAAGGCAGCTGCTCCACATGCGATACGGATTGTTTAGAGCTCTTGAGTAACGGCCCGGTGATTGAACTGCCAACTCCACGATCTGAAGGTAACATCGCAGGTCTTTTCAATCGCTGGGTGAACTCGGTGCTCAACTCAATTTGTTCACGCTGTGGAACAAAATTAACTTACAGTCACTGCCTCACAAACAATGATGTGTTGATCTTCCACCTGCCACAGTCGGCCAGATTGAATCATTTCAAAAAAGTCATCCCTAACCCATCCACTGTTGTACCTAGAGAACGTACACCCTATCATCGGTCATCTGCTGTGGGTCTGACCGAACCCAATACTACTCCTATATTCCTCATGGACCTCAGATGGTGAAGGTCATTGACGAACATGTCTTCACTGCAGCAGCTGTCTGCAGTGAAGACATGAACAGGACGGGATTTCTGTACGTATACAAGAAGGAAAAAAAGAAGAACTGCACCAGCTAAACATTCTTAATTAGAGACTAAATTTTCTGGGATCGATGGGTAAAAAGATTAAACAGAAGCTCTTGCAGCATGTTTAGGAAGGTGACTAGAGGTGACTGAAGGTGTCTGAAATGTCACCTTCCATCCTGCTGGAAGGTGACATTCCAGTCTTTTTCCTGTTTCCCTGCTGGAGAACAGCATCCCCGCAGCATGATGCTGCCACCGTCATGTGAAGACCTGACAGTGTTTTCATGATCATTTGCCTTAGAGTGAATTGTTTTGTTTTTTTGTTGTTGATTTCTTTCCTTACCTGTTTCTTTAAGAGATATGAATGAATTGAATTCACTTCTATATCTGAACACATTTCCGTTGATTTAAGTGGAGCAGAATAGAAGTTTCATCCACAAGATCGATTTAAATATTTTATTCTGGTGTCAAAAATGCGGAGCAGCTTCAGACACAAGCTGATGCTCTGCTGCCATCTGTTGGTCAGGATGGACCAAAGCATTTCCGGGTTGAGGCTGTCCAGTCAACTTAATGAGTCTTGTATGATTGAACGATCCAGTTTGAACCACAAATTAAAATATGCTACAGTTCAACACATAATACAAGCGGGGAATAATACAGGAATCATTTTTATATCTAATGGAGTCATTTCAATATCTAAAGCATGTTTTCATTTACATATTGTGAATTGAATGTAATAAATAATTGCATCGTGTTTAGATTGATTAGCTTGAATAGACATTTGGATAAATGTTGTCGCATGTAGTAAAAATACTACAACTGTAATAAATACATTATGTAAATACATTATGTGATAAGTTAACCTATACATCAAATCACCTTTTTTTGTGATTTGTATTCAAGTATTTACTATAAATTTTAAATAGTATTTATTTAGCGCACATAACTTAAGTTTTATTCATATTAATACTTGGATTTTAATGACTTATATGCTGAATTGTGGCACATTTGGGTTACCATACCCTACAGATGCGCGTGGATGATAATTAGCCCGTCTTAATTGGTCTCACCTGCCGGGGTGCTAGCTATAACCTCTTGCCTCCAAACGCTGATGTCAGTGGACTGACCGAGGGCCGCCGCCGCTGGTGCTGGTGCCAACAACAACAACAACAACATGTCCGCCGACAACGTCGTCAGCAAGCGAGTCTCCCAGTTTAAAAACAAGGGGAAAGACCCGGCAGTAAGTCAGCAGTGGTTTCTCTATGTACTTCACGGGTTTTTTGGGGCCAACTTAAATACATTTCTGTTGCAGAAACTCCGAGAGAAACGGGTGACTGAGAGCGTGGAGCTGCGCAAAGCTCAGAAGGACGAGAGTTTCCTCAAGAGGAGGAACATTAAACTGTCTTCTCTCCCCGACGACGAGGCCCTCTCACTAGAAGACGACGACACGGTCAGCCGGCTGCACGGAGGCCTGAACGACATCTTAAACCACAGCAGTAATGTTTCTAATGGCGTTGTTTCTACAGCTGAGCTTCAGACTCGAGGATATAATCAGATCCATCAACAGCGAGGATCGGGAGGCCCAGACCAGAGGATGTCAGACAGCCAGGTGGGTGGATTGTGTTCCCACTCCTCGACCCTGAGTCTTCCAATCCAGACCTTGAGAGTTTGTGTTCTGCAGATTATAGATGTGTACCTGGTCAAATATCTGACTTACCTCTTCAGCATGCAGACTCGTGCTCAAAATTTCTCTTGGCATCATTTCCTTTGTGCTCAAGCATAGACCCATATAAAAGTTGCAGGACACTGAGCCTTGAGGCCTGAATCTCTAGAGCTGTAAGACAAACATCTCAACAATGGTGAACCATAGATCACACGGGCTGTTGGAAGCTTTAAACTTGCTTTGAAGTAACTGTGGTTCTGGCATGTGTTGGAAGTACATGGCATCTAAATTTGTCTGGAATTGGATCGCTGCAGATCATAGACTGCCTGTGCTGTTGACTTGCTATTGATGGTGCCAGCGATTATTAGACCATGAAGAAATGGAAAGTGGTGTGGTCTGCTGAATCACATTTTCAGCACGTGGTTGGCATCATGTGTCACTTCCCTTTGCAAACTCATGGATCCATGATAGACTCTGGGGAAGTCAATGTGATGCACTGTTCTGCTGGTAAACTTTAGGTCTTAAAGCCACGTGACTGCTATGCTTGAGCAGTATTGATCATGTACACCTAACGTCCCCTGGCTTCAAATCTGAAAATCGCTGGGCTGTGTTGGACTAAGCAGTCAAACTTGATAGTTACAAGAACTTTGTTTGCTCTTCCCTCAGGAAGCTGCTCTCTAAGGGCAGTGATCCTCCGCTCAAGGAGATCGTTGACGCTGGTCTGCTATCCCGGTTTGTGTCCTTCTTGTCTATGGACGACGAGCCGACTCTGCAATTTGAAGCAGCGTGGGCTCTCACCAACATCGCCTCTGGAAATTCGTGGCATACCCAGCAGGTGTCTACCTAGCAGCACAAGACGAATAAAATGCTAACCACTGGTTATGATGGGCCTCTGAAACCGCTTCAAAAAATGTTGTTCTGCAGGTGGTGCAACATGGTGCTGTACCAGCTTTCATCAACTTACTGGCCTCACCAATGTTGCACATCAGTGAGCAGGCTGTGTGGGCTTTAGGAAACATTGCAGGTCAGAATCTTTTTTGCTTTACTTCATTGACTCCTGAAGGAATTCAGAAAACATGTCCAACTATTTTTACTTTGACACTTTACAGGTGACGGTCCAGCTTATCGCGATATCCTCATTGAGTGCAACGTCATCCCTGCCTTGCTGGCTCGCATTTCCCCAGACACACCAGTGAGCCGCTTTTAAGCAGCACGGTTACAGAAACGTTTTGTTGTTGTTGTTAAACTTGTTTGGACTTGTGGTGTGAATCACAATTGATTGCATAGGTTTGTAATATTTGGTGAGAGAACCCTAAAGGTCTAAACTGTCCATATCCGCAGGTTGGCTACTTGCGGAATCTAACTTGGACCTTGTCCAACTTGTGCCGAAACAAGAAACCGTGTCCCTCTTTGTCCTCGGTTCAGCAGGTGTGTTTAAAAACCAGACATGATTGGAATTGTGGAGTCTCTCCAAATGGGTAGGGGAAATTAACAACCTGCGTTTTCTGCAGATGCTTCCTTGTCTGATCCAGTTGCTTCATCTCAGTGACAAGAACATCTTGTCTGATGCATGCTGGGCAATCTCTTACCTCACAGATGGCAGTAACGATCGTATTGATGTAGTTGTGAAAACTGGCATTGTCCCACGGTTGGTGGAGCTCATGAACTACAAGGAGCTTTTTATTGTGGTAAACTGAAACTTTTTCTTTTTTTTTTAAATACATTTATAAATGTTTGCACTCGCAAGACATGATCCTGCTTTAACCCCAGACTCTTAACTTTGGAAATGCGCTTGACTGCAATCCGTGGTACTCGATTGACTTGCAGACTCCAGCTCTGCGTGCCATCGGGAACATAGTGAGTGGCTCCGACCTGCATACCCAGATGGCAATTGATGCTGGCATTCTCGGTGTTCTACCAAAGTTGCTGAGGCACCCAAAACCCACAGTGCAGAAAGAGGCAACGTGGGCTCTGTCTAACATCGCTGCAGGACCTTCCAAGCAAATCCAGCAGCTCATCACTTGCGGCTTGCTTCCGCCTCTTGTTGAAGTGCTCAGATGTGTAAGTCTACACAACTATTGCTGTAATGGTCTGAAAAATTCATTTCAGATTTGTTATACTTAAAATGGCAACTGGAAAACTTTAGTTTTGTTTGTAGCAATGCTGACCCCAGCTGGCAAATTACTGATACTTGGTAAACAATGGCAAGTGGTGAAAAGTATTTCATAGTTTAAGCAGAACTCCATATTAAAGCTGTGTAGAAATGAACCATTGTTTAAGCTGGCTGTCGTTTCAAAGACTTGGTTTATGCCAACCCTTTTACTAAACCGTATAACTTACAAATGGGAATGACTGCTTCTGTAATTTCTCTAAAATTGAACTGAAGGGAGACTTCAAGACTCAGAAGGAAGCAGTTTGGGCAGTGACAAACTTCACCAATGGGGGCACTGTAGAGCAGGTGGTGAGTCTGGTGCAAAGTGGAGCTCTGGAAGCGATAATCAACCTGCTGCAGGTCAAGGATGCCAAAGTCATCCTGATTATACTGGAAGCAGTCAACAACATGTTCATCGTAAGTAGAAACGCCTACATTACAAAAGTAGCTTTTTATTTATATATATTTTTTAACTTGTCACCGGAAACGAGTCTTATCTTTCTAATTGTACTGCAACTTCAGGCTGCAAAGAAACTTGGAGAAACCGAAAAGCTTTGTCTGTTAATTGAAGAGCTGGGAGGACTGGAACGGATCGAGCTGCTGCAGAACCATGAAAATGAGATGGTGTATCAAGCTGCACATGACCTCATTGAGAAATACTTCACTGATGTAAGTCTCTGCATATTAAACTGGGAAATTCTGTTGGTCTTTAATAATTAAATGTATATATTTTTTGTTTTAGGAAAACGTTGAAGTCCAGGATGATGCAACCGAGACTGGAGTTAAGGCTCCTGATGTCCAGTGAAAATTTTAAATTAAAACTATTTTTGCTAATCATAAATAAACTTGTGTACAACCTGGATGGTGGTTCTGATTCTGTAAATGCCCATAAGATGACCCGTTACAACTAGATTACTCGAACACTGGTGTGAATTGCATCAGCTACAGTAAATGTGCTGTGAACTAAAGTGGTTCAGGAAAACCAGGTTACAGCTGCAGCTTCAAACTGAAATGCATTTCAAAAGAGAAACTGTCAAAATGACAAGTTTTCTGATCATGGTTTTGTTAGTCTGGGCCATTTTCTATAAAGAAGCAAATGGTCACTGAGTCTCATACTTTTGCTATTGTGGCCATGTACAAGACCTGCTAGAAATTAAATGCAAATTTCCATAAAGCTAATCGGCAGAGAGAAGCATTCATTCAAATTGACTTGAAACTTGCATGTTTCCCTTGAGAAATATAGTTTCATAACATGTTGACTTTTCTATTTTGTTATAGAAATTTGTAGTCAATTTCCAAAAAACTTGCTTTACTTAATGACTGGCTGTGCTCAAGTTTTGTGTGGCTGATGACTTAGATGCTGAGACTTAGGAAAGAAAATGGCTAAAACACCTTATTTCAAAAGCACATTTTTAAAATTGAGCACATGTGACTTCCCTGCTAGGCAGAAGCAATCTGATTGGACAGTTTTCATTCTAGTATTTTTGCAGTAAGAGGAAAAAAAAAAAATCCAAACCACAAACCAGACGTTAAACAGGCACAAAGTTCCACTGGATCAAGCTGGGGCAATTCAGTTCAAGTAGTACAGATGTTTGTTCCGAGTCTAGGAATTCGTACATTTCAGAGGCTGTTCAAACTTTGCCTTTAACTGTAATCACCTCTTTATCACTAATTTAGAAGCTGTGTAGGAATAAGTCATAGTGGATCTGTGTATGCCGTCACTTGTCAAATCCTTGCATTTAGAACAACTTAAACACTTTTTTATAAACTATTTTTATTGCGAAAAAAAAGATTTTCTTTCCAACAAACTTGGACATCGTCCAATGTATGTGGATGTCAGAAGGAATTGCAAATGAATCCTTAGCTATACAACCAGATTTCTGACAAAATTGATCTAACAGGAGTGCATGGTTGTAAAGTGGATGTAAAATGATGCATGATTTAACATTTCATGTGGTTTCTGAAGCACCACTTGGCTCGGTGGTTGAGGGCTGCTGCCTGCATTTGTTGCGCTTGCTCTAAGGAGCTGCTGCATGTTCGATTCCCAACCCACCGCAGTTTACTGCATGCCAGGTTCTCTGCCTGACGGCTTGGTTCAAGTTTTAGGGTTATGAATGCATTTGCAAGGCACTTCAGAGGTCGGTGACATTTTTCTAAAGCTACCAGCAAACCCATGCTGGAAGCTTCTAAATGTCTTGATGCTTAAAAATTCTGAATTTTCAGATGCAATATTTCTACCTCTGCAGGCTTTGTTTCAAATGCTTCTTCCAATTGACGCTTATCCAAATTTTGTCATTTCTGCTTAAAGATCTCATTGAAAGAAGCTTCACTGTTCCCTGAAGAAGTCCCATTTATCTTGGTCCATTTGCATTTGCAACATTTTCCCTGTGCACATGTAGATGCGCCTACATCTTCTCATAGGTGAGTTCATGTCCACAGGTGGCGCAGGTTTTCTTGTAGAGGTCCTCCTCTGGGTCCACCACCTCCTCTGGTCCGTACTCGTGCTGGTGGGCGCTGGTGTTTTTGGTCCACGTGCTGCTCCTCACCGCCCTGCGCAGCTCTGACACACAAACGCGTTGAACATCACGAGTCGGCTCTGCCGGCGAAGGACTCGAGCATCAAAGCAGGAAACCAACCTCTGACTTTCTTGTTGAAGCGCTTTTGTTTTTGGACCTCTTTGTTCTCCTCCCTCGTCTCTCGGGCCTCTTCCAGCGCCTCCTCTGAGCCCCAAACCTCCAAACATCTTTTTTCCACCTGAGGTGCACGATTATTTCAGACATTTATCTCTACATCCCAACACATCCAGAGTTGACTGTTTTCGGCTGATCAAAACTGCCTCGGAAGATTTCAAGAAAGTTTGGTTGCTTGTAGGCAAAGCATAAGGACAGGAAGCGAAACGCGATGCATGCATCTCACCTGCAGCAGAAGGTAGAGCTTCATGTCTCCCCAGCGTGGGTTATGAGGGTTTTTCTTCAGTATGAACCGAAGCGGGGGCTCTCTCTTGTCGAGGTCGACGTCCTTCAGCAGGTAGCGCTGCTTGGCCTCGGTTCTGGAGATCAGCTTGTGTTTCTCCTCGTTGTCTCTGAAGAGAACAAAGACTTCCAGTCATTTTGAACCATCAGAGGCTCATGGGAACTTTGTAGGAGCTGCAGAGATCATTGGGTGGAGCACCTGCATTTGTCGCACACAGACAAGTCGAAGCTGTTGCTGAGGAAAGAGTCCATGAAGGGTTTCTGACAGTCATCACACAGCAGGTAGTCTGGTTCAATCACCGGAGCTGAGGACAGAACCGCAACAGATCGAGATGTCAGGGAAACGCGCTTGAACGCGCACACAGTATAACAGCCACAGTCTGCACAAAAACACACCTGGCTGATGCACCACCTTCTGAGCTTTCCGCTCTTCCCCGCCGCCGCCCTCCTCCTCCTCGATAAAGAAACCAGCACCGGAGTCGATGGTCTTGGAAACTTTGGCCGAGGTTGCCCCCTCCACGGCGGACAGCGGGCGGCTCGCCAGCCGCGCTTGGCGGAGCATCAACGCCCGCTGACGGTTTCTCTCTATCTTCGCCCGCATGGCGGCAGAAAGCTCCGGTTGGCGGCTCTGGTCTGGCGGGGTCTCGGTCCGGTCCATAATGCTCTCACAGAGAGCGGCTCGGTTTTGTTTCAGCGCCGCATCGGACTGTTGTTATGAAACTGACAGCTGAAGGCTTCCGTTGTTTGTTTTTTTTCCCCCCTCGTCGCTTTAGTAATTGGCGCAATGCTGCCACCTGTCGGATTGGAGGGAGAAGAGCCAAAAAAAGGGACATAAACCAGTGAACGTAAGTAAATGACTGCATTTACTTACATTCACTGAAGTTTTTTTTTTGTTTGTTTTAGAAAAAAACTTTTTACGAGTAGTTTTACTGAACTTGAGTAATTTATGATGTATTTGCTGCTCTTTGAGTAACATTTCTGGATACTCTGCTCACTGAGTAACTTTCATGAATGAAGAAAAAAAACGTTTTTACAAAAAAAAATTGCAGGAAATACAGAAATGGGTGCAGTTTAAGTCAAAGTGAAAGTTGTTGTTTGTTGTTTTCTAGCCTGATGTTGCTCTGAGGGGTTGTTTTCGTCTTGGAAGGCAAACCTCTGACCTCTTCTGACCTCTTCTGACCTGATGTCACTGCTTGTTCTCCATAAAAGCCCAATGTAAAGTCTGACATCCAAATAACTCGCACAGCAGCACAGACTCTGCGTCCATGGGGAGACGAGGACGGCACACGTCCTTAGATGTCACTGAACAGGCATGTGGACAAAAAGGCACACAGGTGAGCGCTCTGGCTGTCCTCAGACGTCCAGTTAATCTCTGTCCCATCACGCTGATTATGGCGGCAAGCCACATATAACTCTGTAAGGAGCTTGTGTCAAAGTAAAGCTCTGCACAAAACTGATGGATGACACTGCAGATCTGACTGGAGACATGAGGAAGCTTAATTTGTACTCCTCTATCATCTGTCATAATAATCATGCAACCAATACAGTCTTAACGGTTTCACGGGTTCCAGTTGTGAATTTTAGACAATTTCACACAATAACCAAAAATAAACAATTGTCTCAAGTTTTTTTTTTTTTTTTTTTATTTCTGGCGTCTTGTACAGATGTAAATAATACATACATTTTTACAGCAGGATTAGTACATACAGTAATTAAGAAATTTTCAAACAGATGATCCATTAATCCATTAAAGTGCTGAAACTGCAGATTTGGGGAATATTTTTAATGCACTTGTTCAATGTGTAGTTTCCGAAATCTATACCAAATATAATAAAAACATATAAATTATACTGCACATGCAAGCTAGATGAGAACCTGATGTCATGGGTACGACTACATTTATTAAATTAAACCCATGTACCTCAGTTTACACAACACAACTTTACTAATATTGACCTGAAATAGAAAAAAAACAAAGCTTTATTTTTCAAAGTGTGAGAAAATATCAATAGTGTTTGGGTAAAATGTGTTATTGTTTATACCTTAAAAGAAAAACAAAATTCTGGTGTTAATGGTGAAAACATTCAATAATGAAAAAGCAGGACAAATGCTAGCGCATACCAAAAGTCCTTCCCCTGTTCCAGCACAGAGAAATGAAAACCCAACACGTACGTCACTGGAAGAGGTTTTGAGCACAGTCTATACCGTGCGATGCAGCTTTTAAAAACATAAAGAGCATTTTAATGTGGGTAAAATAAATAGGTTTGAGATGCTGCAAAAAAAAAAAAAAAAAAAAAAAAAAGTAGACATCTGCTTTTGGAAACACTCTAATTCGACCAGAATTTCCTAGACTCAAATTATCATAGTTGCCTGTTGTTTTTGTTGTTGTTTTTTTTTTTTGCCCTATTAACAAAAAAAACTTAATATAGTGGAGGCCTGACACAATAATCAATATATAAATTGTTGATTTATTTTGGATATTTCAAATGTTTTCCAGTTCCAGTGTTAAATGTTTATTAGAATTGAAAGTTTACAGACATTTGAGAATCTGTTCCTGGATTATCATGTCTTTATTATCATTATATTACAAGAAAATTGTGACAAAACAACAATATTATCGTTCATCGCGATAACCTTTTGGAAGATTAATCGTCCGGAGACATTAGTTATTGTGACAGGCCCGGTGGAGATTTGGTGATCATTTCTATCAGAAACGGCAGAAAACAACTTCTCTTGCTTCTCAAGGCCTTGCGTGGAAACGCTGCTTGACAATTCTTTGAATCAAGTGCTTTTGTGTAATTATCACGATGTCATGTTCAGTTTCTCATGCTTTTGTTGGCGCTTCAGAGAGCCTCACGAATCCACTAAACACATCCACGGATCCCAATAAATGACGGGTCATGCAAATACAGAACGGGATTATTTTATTGTAGAACATCAACAATGTTTCCATTTATAGAACGTCATTACATGGTTAACATATTTGCAGTAGTTGCTGGTAATGTTTTTTTTTTTTCAAACACTTTTAAAAATCTGCATACATTGTAAAAGAAAAAAAAAAAAGGATGAAAAAGACTGCGGTTTTCTACATGTGCACATGAACCCAGGCTTTAAGCCGGCCGACTGTGGAGACGTCCTCGACTCAAAGTGCACACGAGAACACTACTTCCTCTTTTAGACGGCAATAAGAGTCGTGGTCTTACAGCAAATCAACAACATTTGAGTGAAATTACAGTACGTGCAATCTGTTGTACATCAGAAAATCAGTGGTGAAAATCAGCGATACCTGCTGGCAAGAAACGTTTTAATTTTTCTTAAAATTAATCCCTAGTCTGAATAAAGGTATTAAAAAGTTAAACAAGAACGACACAACAGAGGGGGCTAATCTTTTTGTCCATCACTCGCTGACAGGTTTTGCCCCTCGTTCTGCACCCATTTGTTTACAGATTCAAACTGTAATTTAAAGAAATTTACTGGAGCCACAGAGAAACATTTCAGTCCATGTACCGAGGTTTTTATGCTTATTTCAGTCTGATGCCAAAAACAACAACAAAAATCACTTGGTATTTTTCTTTACAAATAGATGACATGTTTCATAGCTCAGCTTAGATAAATGTTTTATACGTTGAACAAGAGATGCCCACATTTCTTAAGACAAAAAAAGAGTGAAAGATCCCTTTAATTTACCTCAAATTAGAGAACTGTGACTCCAATACCAAATTCAGCGTCTTCACCCTCCGGCGGTGTGCAGTCAGTTTTGTGGTCAAGCTGCCCCCCAACCGAATGCCGCCCTGGGCAGTCAGCACATTAAAAAAAAAAAACAAAAAAAAAAAACAACTTTGCCACCAAGTGCTTCCCAAACAGTAAAATCAGCATATTAACACGTTCCCCTTTCTAAAGCGGTGCACACAAAGGCAGCCAGAACAAAAAATTACGTTCATACTTTTTAGCACACGTGAGAACCCGGTTATGATGAAACGTTTTACATTTTATGAGTGAGATGGACATGCAGAGCTGTCTGAAACTCCTGTCAAATCAGTGACAACATTCTTCTTTCTATCACATCGCAAAAGTAAAATCTGAAGCGCTGCATATCGTTAACATCTCGAAGCCTACAAAGCTGCTATCAAAATCAAAAGTTTACCTTGGCTTTTCTTTTGTTTCGTTCTTTCCACGACGGCTCCCTTGAGCTGGAAGCCAAAGCTTCTCAACAACAACAACAACAACAACGACATCATGTCTCCTTGTGTGTCCACGTCAAGTTTATACTCTGAATCTCCCCACTGAGACGTTCAGTCTTTGTCCTTTGTTCAAAAAGAAAAGTTCCTCCCATCTTTCAGTTTCCGTTTCCTCTCCAGTGTTTCAGCGTTTCTCAGACAGTCCTCACTGTGACGTCTGGTCACATGGTGCAAAGAGAGTCTCCTGATTGGGCGGCCGAAGCAACAGGCCTTCAACTCCTGCTTGATCCGCATCAATAGCTTGTAAGTGTGTGTGTGTTTGTGTGTGTGCGTGTACAGAACAGTGTGAGACATAAAACAGGCAGTTTGTTATTGCACTGTTAAAGAGCAAATTTCAACTTTGTGTTCTTTTTTTTTGTAATCATCATTTCTTCAGACGGTGACTGGGCACATGATGACTTTGTCCTCCAACATGACGCTGACGATCAGGAAGACGAAGTAGAGCAGGAACATGAGGAAGCCGAGAAACTTGCTCATCCTCCACTTGCAAGCCGCGATGGAAATGATGACGAAGAGGAGCATGAGGAAGAGGAGGACGATGGCACAGAACAGGCCGTTGCTGCTCACCTCCACGGGCTTGAAGTCGTTGATGATGTTGTAGAGGAGCCACGGGAACGGCAGGCTGGTGGAGGAGAGGAGAAGAAGAGAGGCGGTCAGGTTTTCACAGGTGTCTTACGGAGACGTAATCGGTCAACGTGAAGGAGGGTGTGGGGGGGACGTTACCCGACGGTGATGTCGAAGATGTTGGAGCCCACGGAGCTGGACACGGCCATGTCGCCCAGGCCTTTTCGCGCTACAATCACACTGGTGATCAGGTCGGGAATGGACGTTCCCGCTGCTAGAATGGTCAAACCCATGATTTCCTCTGTGATCCAGAAAGTCTCTCCAACCTTAAATAAAGCAACGATTTAAGTTTAATTACTTCAGAGGTGTTCCTCAAGGTTTCTGTCTTAGACAGCTTTTCTTTTTTTAGTAATGGTATAATGCACTGGTGGTATTTTAAAAAGTTTAGAGGACTGTGTGCGAATCGGCATATTTTGCTATTGATCCGATAACGAGTAAATACAGAGTCCAGATCACCAATGTCAATACCGATACTTTTTATTTAAGTTTGACATATTGTCAAACTTCAATTTATTTGTTTTTCCTTCTCTAACCCTAACCAAGGACAGAATTTGCCTGCTAAACACCTTAATGTCATGTTGATATGGAAAACATTAACAAGAGAAATCAAAAACAAATGGCGATATTGATATCGATATTGAAATTTTTGGCTCCCACCAAATGATTTAAATAAAGTCAATAAAAACAAACAGTTACTCAGATGACTGACTGAAGAGAGAATTCATTTTGTGAACATCCATATTTCTGGTCGAGAAACAGTTTGAACATTTTAAACCAATAAACCACCTGCATCTGCTCAATAACTGAGACGTTTCTGCAGAATGTTTTGCTCCATTCAGACTCCTTAGCTTCATGCAAGTGTAACAAACCAATACAATACATAAGTACTGTACTTCTAACATCATAAATGCCAAACCTTTGCAACATTTTCTATAGTAAATACTTTCAACAGACACAACATCCAGTTCTGTCTTTCTATTTGGGCATCAAAGTTTAGTTTCACAAACTCATCCGGAGGGGTTATGGATTAGGATTAGTTGTCACAGTCCTGATAATTGCACTTATCCAGACTGTAAGAACTAATGTGATGCATGTGTGATGCATCAGTCTAATGTTTGTCAGGTACCTGGTGAGCCCACCACACCATCAGGTAGGAGAAGAACGCGATCCAACAGATAGAGCCGATGAACGTGACTGGAAAGAACCTTTCAGACGTCTGGAAAAAAAAAAAAAAAAAATCAAAACATCAACTAAAGCTCTTCATCAAATTCAGACAAGGTAACAGCCTCACTTGAGACACTTTGAATGATTGATGATAATTTATAGAGCTTTTGAAAAATAAAAGCTAAAACACAATAACCGAATATAAATGATGCAAATGTTGACATATATCTAACATATAGATATATGTTATATATATCTATATATAGATATACAACTATCATGTGCTTATTTTACAAATGGACGAATTTAAATCGCAACAACAGTAAACATTTGGTCAAACCACCCGAGCAAATGGTGGTTTTTTGTTAATCTTTTTTTTACTGTGATGTTCAAAACCTCACAGTCGTCACTTCGAAGACTTAAACTGTTCAAAATCAGAGCTCGGTCATGCAACACTGGAAATGAAAATATTCCACGGCTACGTGTTTCCGGTTGCAACAAAGTCCACTTTTACTGTCATAATGACAAGACGGGCGAGTAATCCTTAAGAAAACTGTCATTTATTGCAGAAGCACAAGTTAACCTGACGCCAACATTCACTGCTGGGATAAACAATGATGTTGCTTGGAGACCATTTTCAAGCAACAGACCAATAAACTTCAGTTTTGCAAGGAATACTTGGCACTGGAAGTGGGAGATATTCCAAATATCCCAAACAAAACACAGCTAACAAAAAATGAATTAAATAAAAACACATTTACACCCAAAAGCACAAAAAAAAATGGATTACAATAGTTTCTAGCTGTGTCTTTAGATACATTTAGTATTTTTGGTTTTTATTGTTTTTCTTTTCCCTTCGTTGTTTTGCGTCTCTGGTTGTTTTTGGACAATTCTCCTGACTTGGTGAAACCACACCTGATTTGTAAATGTGGAGCCCGGATATAACGTTTGACTGTTTTTTTTTTTAATTGTCCTTCTGTAATTTATTTATCACAAATACCCGAACAAATAGGAATTTGGCCAGCAAGTTTAATTTGCACTGAGGACAGTTTCAGTGCGCTGGGTTGTAATTGCACGTCGTGTATAAAACCTCGTGTCCCTCACCTCTCTCCGGACGTCGGGCAGCGTGAGCCAAAGCGGGAAGACGATGGGCAGGATGAGCAGGTAGGTGATCTGCTTCCTCGGGGTGTCGGGCCAGGCCAAGCTCAGAGGCTGGTCCTCATCTTCCTCTTCCTCACCCTCCTGAAGAGAAGTTAAATATTGGACACATTGATAGCATTCCAGTACCGTCGAACCTGCAACTGTGAAACTATTTTAAGTTGTAGTTAATTAGCAGGAATATGTAGATTTTTTATTTTTATTTTTTATTTTTTGCAGTGATTTTCTTTATTTTTGAGTCAACTGAAAGGTTGTGGAGAGAAAATCGTACCTGATCTCCTCCTGCCACTCCGTTCATGGGCGGCGTGACCTCAACGGCGACCTTTGAACTGTTTGGGAGGTTTTTATCCACTTTCAGGGCAAAAGCAAAACAAAACATGACAAATGGTGAGCTTTTGTTCAAAACGCGGAGGAAAGAAGAGACCGCCACGTCGTCTTAAATCATTTCTGCCAGCAACTTAAGTCTGGACAAAGTGACGAGTTGGCTGGTGTGTGATTTCGTTGCCGTTCCTCACCGACACCGTTGGCCATGGCGCCTTCTTCTTTACACTTCTGTTTGGCCATTTTGTGGAGGATGGAAGCCTTCTCCCTGAACCGTCCTGCAACAAACCACAGATCTGTGAACGTCAGGACGCGGGACAGGTGGGCGACGCGCCGAGCGAGGCAAAAAGTTTGCGTTTTCTCTCCGAGTCGCACCTTCGTTACTGAGGGGGTCGAGCGTGTGTATCATGAGCTGGAAGATGCTGTTCCTCATCAGGGAGTTGTGCAGAGATGCGCAGCTGCCTTCCCTCTGCAGCCGGGGTTTGGCCTGTGAGATCAAAGTGAGGCCGCAAGATGCAGGATGTCGTTAATGTACATACTTTTATATTATTTATAGAACACAAACAACACCAACCAATATGCAACTTTGATATGAACAAATAGTTTTCCTTTAAAACACTTCAGACAAACTCACCGTCAACTTGTTTTCATCGTCTCCTGACGAATTTGCCTTCAGAACAAAAGGGGAAAGGAATGGATGAATACATTTAAATAATTCATAAATGTAATTCATTAAGTTTACGGGGGATTAAAATCTTCACTCCAGCATATTTTGTGAACTGAGGTCGTCTTGTTGCAAAGTGAAATACAGATAATTTACATGATACATGAGACACGAATGCGAAAACATCAAATTATAAATTCTCATCTATTTTATACCACAAGTGAACTTAGGCGGCAAAGAAAAAAAAAATCACCTGAAACAATTCGTCGAGACATTTAAAATAAGTTTGATCATTTTTGGGTCGAAAGGTTAAATAGCAGGTTATGGATCGAGTTGCGTAATACTGTAGGGTTACTACACAATTTTTCATTTATTGGTTTGTTTTCTTTTGTGGTTGTGGCAGTTTTACCTTAAAACCACAGAGGGAAAATAAAGCAATGATCAGGAAGCAACCAAGAGTCCAACATCTGCAGCAGAAAAGACTTGAACAAAAAAAACAATGTTTGCTTGGAATGAAGAAACCCGGAGGCTTGATCCCCTCTTCACAACTCCAGGTCAAATTGAAACTGCCGATGATCATAAAAACAAAATGAAAATGCCAATGTAGCATCGTCATATTTCATTTATTTCATTGCAGATGTTGTAGAGACCCTGTAGATACTGTGTTTATGGATTCCAGACCTTCAGCACATACCCTGAATAAACGTCAGATGAAGGATGTTGAAGACAAAATGAATCATATCACCAGCTTTACAGAAATCTTTCAAATGATAAAAACAATGTAAAAAAAAAAAAAGTGTCAGTTTAAGAATGATTTTTTTAATTTTATCTTTATTTCCTACTCAATAGTTCACAAAAAAAAAAAAAAAAAACTTACAAAGTCATCACGACAATCAAACCTCTTTTTATAATTTTTTTGCCCGGTTCTGGATTTTGGATATTAGTCTTTGGAGATGAGCTGTAGGTGTTGAGGTAGGAAGGCCTCCTTACCATCACCCTAATCTTTGTCTCCCTGCGCAGATGATCAAGCAGATTCAAATCAAGAATCTGGCAGGTCAGTCCAAGGCCTCAAAATGGCATCCGGTCAGAAGACATATGCCTGTAAAGCTAATTGCCACTTGGCATAAAATTTAAAAGAGAGGTTGAAAATATGCTGCTTATGAAAGATTAACAGCTCATAAAACTGAGATTGGGTGTGGAGTTAGTTTAAGATGGTAGAATATAAATTCAACTCTAACTAACTTTAGCCGCCTGGAAATCTTAAATAAAAAATGCACATTTTTTAAAATGTTATTTGTAACATGTTAACTCCTTGCAGAGTCACATTTTAAAATATTTGAAGTACCTCTTTATGGTCGACTCACTATTTGATTTCAAAACAATAGTAACACAAATGTCACAACTAATCAAAAAACAAAAAAAACAAAAACAAATCACAGACACTGTGGTGAGTTGTAGCCAATAGGCTTGAAGGGGCCCGTAGATCAAACGATGCCCAGGGCCCTGCGCAAGTTTGGATTGGCCCTGTTTTGAAGGGCTTCACTGATTCCAAACCTGATAATAAATTGATAAGGTGTAATAGATTCCTGTGTTTTTAACTTACAGTGAACAAAATACTGAAATTTTTAATTATGGAAGTATAATTTGAAAAAAAATATGCAGCATGAGCCTGCAACCACACCCTGGCACCAAGACAGAATACACACATTTAATGAAAAATGTATGTTAACTGTACTAAAGTTGAAAAAATGTTATTTATTTAACCTGACAAAAAATAAATAAATATAAACAAATAAAACTCAAGCTCTTTTGAAAAGAACATTTTGGCTGTTTCCACATGTACAAGCAAACATCCCACTCATCTCTTCGTGTTCAAAGTACAAATTTATAAAGTTGCGATGTCCTTGTTTGAACATGACAGAATAATTATCCATGTCACGTCATTAAATTGTCTCTTGGTATTTGCTTTGATATGCTTTACAAGACTAACAACGAATGTCAGTTCAGGGAAAAACGAATTCAGCAAACTCTTCCAACAACGAAGATTTCAGCATTTCATGTTAGACTCCAGACTCAGAAAGTCCCCGTGCTGCGATCCCTCAAGTCAAACCTCTTAAGATTTTCTCACATCAAACCAGACATCAAAATCCAATATGGCTGCCATGCACATGAAAAAAAAAAAGAGACAACTGCGGCAAAATGCTGGGCGTAGCCGCTCCACCGATCTGTTTCCAGCTGTTTTGTGTCTTTAGATCAGTCACACGTCGTACAGTAAAACTGAGATCGAGTTTTGTTTTTTGATGTGTGCTGCAAATGCTGAATTACAGATTGGCTTGTATTGCCTCCAAAGATCTACTGTAGCTGCTAAAATGCGATGCTAATTAATAATAAATTTTAAAAAGTCCAAATCCACTCGCAGAAAGGAGGTAAGTTTAGTGAGAACCATCCTGGAGTCCTTCACAGGCCTTAGAGCTTGTGAAACAATTTAATGTTATGTTTGTCCAGTTGCTCAAACAACACGATAATAAATAATAATAACAATAGTTTATTCATGTCTGTCTTTTCCAAACACACAGTGGAGCCAGAAATTCACAAGAATGAGAAGAATAAGACAGGAGCTAAAATTTAAAAGAGCAAGGTGCAGGATTCTTTGACATTTAGTTTTTTTTTTTGTTTGTTTGTTTGTTTTAAAGTCACATTTCTTTAAATTTAAGCGTCAGATTTGTTCACATTTTTCTTCACAAATCAGAGTAAAATACGAACATCCTTCTCGACAAATCAGCTCAACTCTGAACGGATGTGATTCTGTTCAGAAAATCACATCTGTTCCCCTCCAAACAATAAAAATGCTGGAAACGATCTCAGATTCTGGGCAGGGATGACGTTCCGTACGGGCCTGCACCAAGCACGGATGGAGTCTCCCTGTTTTCAGGACCAAACTGGGATGGCTTGTTCACTCCCCGCCGACTGAACAAGCAACAAAGCAATAGAAAACCTGCTCAGAGCACAACTGACAGAAAAGACGCTGATCTGTTTCTCTTGTGTTTTTAATGACTGGCTTAAACGATTCACTGCTGTCTGTGAATCTCACCTTTAAAGTCTTTCCACATATCGTCGTTCAGAGTCAGAAACTGGTCTCGATCTGAGCTGTGTAAACTCATGAATATTTTTTGATTAAAGGCTCTGACAGCTTGTTTTTTCCAGCTGGAAGGCGAACCTTGAATCAGTTTCAAGAGTTTTTCAGCCTTTAACAGGTTTTCTTCCAGATTTATCTACATTCATATCCTTTCGTCTCCCATCAAGACATTTTCTAACAACAGTCAGCAGATTAAACCTGAAGTCAGAGCAGCTCCGTTTATACTCAGATTTAACACCAGTGGATGAATTTAGGGGATTCTTTTCTTTCTTTTTTTTTGCTCGATTGTGAAAAATTTCATTAGGGTATGAGAGTAAATGGGGTTTAACAGAAATACGTGGTTCACTTTCCAGCATTTGAGAAATAAAAATAAAAACATTGATCATTTCCTTTAGGCTTCGCCATTGTGTGGGGCTTTGTGCTGGTCCTTCACATAAAATAACAATCCATCATTGAACACGAAAACTGGTCAATTGGATCAAGTTCACAAAGGCCACAGCTCTGTTTAAGGCAAGTAACGATTTACTTCCGGGCAACATCTAAAAATTGTTCAGAGGATTTCCAAGCTTGTTCGTTCAACTGAAAAGAGTTTGTGTGTTTCCGTTTGTGCGGCGGATCTCTGGAGCGGTTTGGCTGATGGATGGAAGCAAAGACATAGAAATGACATTTTTGCCGAGACATACAGCGGAGGACGAGCCGCAGTGAAGTTTCCTCGTTTGCGTTTTCAGCCATGTTGGATCCACAGTTTGGTTTTCATTGCAAATCTGTGCTGCAACTGGAAACTTGTCGTGCCTTTGTTTATGTTTTCTTCATGACCGTACTCAAAGAATCTGTTGGACATGCCTTGTTGAACGTGTATTTTTTTATTTTTTATTTTTCATCCTCTTGTCTTTTAACTCATCTTTGCAACGATCCAATAAATTCTCATCCATTAAATTCTGGATAAAAACATTTAAACGCTCTAAGCTTCCAGCATTTGAGGGAAATAAAGACGTGAAACATTTTCTAAAGAACAACAACAAAAAAATAATAATAATCTGAATTTAATAATTAACAAAGATCAAACGTTGCATTTGCAGAAATCTCTATCCAGATCTACTTTCTCTCTCTCTCTCTCTCTGTCTCTCTCTCTCTCTCTCTCTCTCTCT
>VMRN01000013.1:8670345-8725245 GCA_010277015.1 Poeciliopsis turrubarensis
TTTTTTTTAAATGATATTCCTGTAAATTGACTCCCAAAGCAGATCAACCCCAAATGTCAAGTGCTCAAACTGAAGGTCCCAACCCTTAATCCATCGTGGATTTTCATCTGCGCGCAGAGGTGGAGCTCCAAAGACAGCGGCTCAGAGCAAGACACACCCTCCCTCAGCGTTCCTCCTCTTTGACTGTAACCACCATCAGTCTCCTTTTTATCCTTGATCCACGGGAAGCAACTGGCCTTGGTGAACACACTTTGATTCTTTTGGAACTGTGAGATATTATCTTGTTCAGACCTGGTGCAAGGAACACAGAGAAGCAACAACAAACACCTTTAGAGAAGCACGCCGTGGGTCTGGAGAGTTTGAACTACAAAAGCCAAACATTTCTTCCTTAAACAAATCAAAATTCAGCAGTTCATTGTGCTGCATGATGGCTATAAATATCCAGCTCCTGGGAGTGACATCACCCTCCCTCCTGTCTCTTACATCCTCCTGGTCTGTAATTGGCTCTGAGTGCAACACCTGCTCCCTGCAGACAATCCAACATGACGTGTTGCACAACAGTTCTGACACATTCTGATCTGGCCAGCAAATATTTTAAACTCCCGTGTGACCTTGTCATTTCCTGTTATAACCTAATTACAAATATAATTTATGAGCAGCACCTCAGTAAATTCTCCCATGTACTGCAAATGGTGAGAAAATGCTTTTATGAGCTTCAGTTATAGTCCATACCCATCCATCCTTTCAGGGTTGGAGGGCAGCTGGATGCCTGGAGAAACCTGATGAAGGTAAAGACTCGTTGCTTTGTTCCAAAGACAAAACAAAATCAACAAATAGTAGTGATTGTGTTTAAGATGTTGAACAAGCCTAACTTAATGCAGATTCTTTAAAAGAAAAGTGGCCCTTTAGTGTAAGACTACGTCGAAATCTCAAATCAATCAGATACCAACTTCAGCATCAGTGTCCAACTACAAGCGAATATGGCAATAGTTGTGAACTGTGCTTACATGAGGCGTGTCCGACTCCCGCTGACTTGATATAACAATCAGCAGAAGAAAATTTCTTTGGAACCCAAAATGCCAGATAGCTCTTTTTGTCCCCTTCTCACATATCTTCACTAAAGGTGCCAATAAACAGAGCATTGCCTTGACCAAAAGCAAACTTGAAACAAGAAACTTGATTGTGGCAGCTGGATGTCACACAAGCTGGTGACATCCAGCATGTGTGTCACAAAGCATAAACTTTTCTTCTTCTTAAGCTGTTGGACCAACTTGTAGGGGGGCCTTTGTTTGGCAGAGGCAGGTCGAGCACCAGGAGCCCTGGTCTGACTACCAGAGAGCATCAACAAACTCCCCCAAAGGCCTGACTCTGGAAGAGGCTCAAAATATCGGAGTCACTCTTTGGACTTGCCACTGGAAACCCTACCAGGGTTGACCACTCTTGACTTCATTCCAGTCATTGTCTTGAACAAATACAGACTGTAAACTATTAGGAATGTGACCTTTGTAAATCAGATTTACAAGCTAGCAAACCAAGTTTTCCACATCGAGTCCTCTTGTTTCATGGCGCATCACTTTAGTACAGCCAGTCGTCTATGACGGGTTTCTGACTTCAGCAGACTGAAATATGGACTAGAGTTGTAAAAATTGAGCACAAGTGTTTCTGAAAACCAAGTAATTCACCAATCCATTGTATTTCAGGGTGTTAGTGTCTGTCTTCAATGGTCGATGTGTGAGAGGAGCACCCAGAACAGTTCACCCATCAGGACAACAAAAACAGGCAGAACTGATAACCATGAGTGCAAACACTCATCAAACGGCAATGTGGTTTATCAGACATATTCTGGAATAGTTTGGTCACCTTAATACAACACATGTATTCACTGTGAGTCAATGCAAACCCCACCTGTGGGAGTGATTCAAAACCCTGAGCCGTCTTGCTGCAATGGACCAACGCTAACAGCACCTCAATGTCACGCAACACTGGAAAGCTACACCGCTCTCTAGTTAGCTTTCTCCAAAAAATTTATCTAACTTCTAATTTCTGTGATGTTGGAAGTTTCCTTCCAGACGAGGCAGGAGTCTGAGAGATTTTCTCACAACAACGATGGAAAACTACAAAACACCCTTGTACCCTTAATCTCTCTCTGTAGTTCATTTTTCACTTTTGCTACTGTGAAATAACAAGACATGACCCGAGGACACACTTGGTCTGGGACTGTAGAGTTTAACCTCAGCCATGATGAATGTAGGTTGTAATCTGCTATGTTAAGCACCATGTACTGTTCTGAACGGGCTAAACTAGTTACACAATCAAACAAGCTGACCTAAACCTCAGACTGGTTATGGCCGAGGTACATCTGAGGCAAACTTCAAGTTACCAAAGCAGAAGAACGCTTCACAGCAGCCCCATCATCTGTCTCATATACTTTTGTCACATCAACAAATACTCCATTAGTCAAATCCAAGTGGCTGGTTTTAAGAGGACCTCGGTTTGTTGCACATATACATAATTATTGGTGTTTCAAGGGGTAGGTAGGATCATACTGTGAATCTGTGATTGTGCATGGGGTTTCCCATCGTCAGACTCTCTGGTTTAGTTCTGTTAAAACAACTCAATAGAGCCAGACGAGGTTTTATTTGGACTCCCAGAAAGAGAAAGTCAGAGTGAAAGATGTTCCTTAACAAGCTGGGATCAGCAGCAGCTTACCGAGCAAAGCTTCTGCTTTAAATAGCTGTTAAGTTATATGGAGAAAGGGTGGGACCTTATTTCTGTGAGGAGGGATAGCTGAGGTAATCAGATAGATCAATATAATGGGTCTTTATCTCCTCTCATGAGAGCTGACTGTTAAATGAGCTCATCCCACTGATATTACTATGACTCTGATTACAAAGAACCCACAGGTCTTCAATGTCAAGGGGTTTTTTATCTAAGGTTCTTGCTTTGCACAAATGTGAACTGCAGAATGTTTAGGCGCAACGTCGGAGACAGGAAGACGGCGACCGAGCTCTCGAAACAAACCTCTGACTTGGTTCTACTTCCCTCAAACAGGTCTTAGAAAACGCCTCAGCAGAAGGCAACGGGACTTCTGCTGAGGCGATTTGACCTCTCATCTGATAGGCTTCGTCTCACATGTTGCTCCGGTAAGTAAGCGACTCACAGATGGCAATGACCTAAATAATTCTCAGGATGAAGGGGTTGATCAGTGACAACGCATGTGACTTCAACAATGCCTTCAAGTCTCGCGCCTCGGTGACTCTGCAGTATTGCGTGGACATCCACAGAGTGCATCCCAACTCCAGAGGGGTCACACTCTGTAGCTGGTAAGGTTTGCTCAGTGATTTTGGAGACGAGTGTCTGTTGGATAGATAGACCTCTGATTCAGGAAGAGCAGTGTGGTTTTTGTCCTGGTCGTGGGATACTGGACTCTCAGCAGGGTCCTGGAGAAGATGTCTTACTGGGTCCCTCAGGGAATGCTATGAGGGTTACTCTGGGACTGTGGGGCATCAAGCCCTTTGATCCAGGATGTTAGATCCCTGTACAACCTCTGTCAGAGCTTGGTCTGCAATGACTGTAGTAAGTTGGGCCTGGTTTTCAGTGAGAGTAGTACCCAAGGTTACAATCAAAGTGTTGAAGGGGATTTCATCTCTGCTCTGCAGCGGACGATGTAGCCCTACTGGCTTCATCACTTCATGATCTAGAGCTTTGGCTGGAGCAGTTCACAGCCGAGTCTGGAGTGGCTGGGATGAGAATCAGCGCCTCCAAATCTGAGGCCATGGTCTTGAGTCAGAAAAGGGTAGAGTGCTTTCTCTGGATCAGGGAAGAGATTCTGCCCCAACGTATCACGTGTCACCTGTTCATAAAATACGGGAAATGGAGTGAGAGACTGACAGGTGATTTGGTGCTGCGTCTGCAGGGAAGAGATTTAATTAATTTATGTTCCTCTCCTCATTTATGGTCGTGAGCTTTGGGTCGTGACAGAAAGAATGAGATTGCAGATGCAAGAGGCCAAAATCGTTTTTCTCTGCAGGGTGTCAAGGCTCTCCCTTAGAGAGAGGGTAAGGCCTTAACTTTAGGGGCCACTGCCACTGCTCCTTCACGTCGAGGGAAGCCAGTTGAGGTGACTCAGACACCTGGTTAGGACAGTATCCTAGGCGGGAACGTCCCACCTGGAGGAGACACAGAGGGATACCCAGGACACGCTGGAGGGACTACGTTTCTCAGCTCACCAGGGAACGCCTTGGGCATTGGCTGGGAAGAGGGAAGTCTAGCCTTCCCTGCTGAGGCTGCTGCCTAACCCAACACTGGATGGATGGATAGATGGATAAATATGTTGTACACATGTATTCCAGACTCTGTGTGAAAATGTTTCACATATTTTGAAAGGGTTTTGCACCAAAAGGAAGATTTAGCCTTGCAGGGTAACAAATTCAGATGTTACAGTAGCACACAAGCAAATTAAGTATGTTAAATTTATTATAGCACATGTTAAAAATAAATTATGCTTTCTGTCTGGATGCTAAAAATCCACATTGAGCATTTATATTCCGACCAAACTTATGACCAAAATACTCAATATGAGAAAAAAGATTTTATTAGAAGGTTTTTTTCTTTAAGACACAAATGCATCGAAAACACCTGGGCTCAAGTTTTTTGGCAAAGGGAAATTACACTTTCAGACAGATTTATAACCGGAGGACCAGAGACACACAAGGAAAAACAATAACAGTTAAAAAAAAAAAAAGAGAAAAATAATAATCAGTACTGTGTTTATTTAATGGTTCCACCCTAAAAAGCTGCATGGACAGTACAGAGCCTGCTGGGCTGACAGGCTCTGATCTCAGCTATCTGAATGAAATGATCAAAGCTTCTCCATGGGCTCAACATGACTTTCTTCCTGCAGTCCAGGGTTAAGGTTCAGTGCAAAGAATGTTTTTCCTTACAGCTCCACCTGGTGGTGGGCAGCTTCTGAAGGCACAGACCAAAAATGAAAACAGCCAGAAAATGTCTCATGCTAAGACCACTTTCTGAAAAATATATATTTATTAATCATCCATCAAAAGATTTAAACCATTCCACTCCACTTACCAAGCATTTGGCAAATTTCTGATCATCTAGGAAGTAAAATTACCCTCATATCTAATGTGTGAACATCCATATTATCCCACTAAAAATAATAAAAAATAAAAATAAAAATAAACCTCAAGAAATAAGTGCCTGTTATTTCCAACAAGCTTCAACCATCTGATCAGCACTTGGCCTTCTTGCCATAGCTGTCCACCACCTCCGGCAGGACGCTGTCGTCCTCCTCCACCTGCTCCATCACCGTCTTCCCAACCAGCTGGAAGATGTCCTCTGCCGGGACGCCCATGGGCTCGGCCACTTTCACCGCCAGCATGTCCAGCGTCAGGACCGTTCCCTTGGGGATCTTCACCTTGGCAACCACGGATTTGCCCAGCTGGAAGACAAGAAACGACAGGGAGCAACGTCACTATAGATAATGAAAACGTCCTTCGCCGCCAAAGCGTTTGCGCGTCTCATCGTAGAGGAGAAGGTCGCACTGACTTTGTCGTGGCACGCCTTCTCGCAGGGCAACATCTGCTTGACGCCGCTTCCCAGCGCCCGCTCCACCAGACGGACGGAGCGGACCAGCTCCGCCAGCTCAGAGGGGAGCAGCGAGGCCTCGTGGTCGCTCCCCTTCCACGACTTGTCCAAGGTCACATGACGCTCGATGACCTTCGCTCCCAGAGCCACAGCTGCCACCGAGATGCTGATCCCAGACTCGTGACCGGAATACCCGATGGGAATATCGGGAAATTCCTTCTGGTATTCCTGCGGTGAAGAACAGAAACATTGTTGTTCTCGGCTGATAACATTTATTGTGTCTTCCCTTCTTCTCAAATGAGAAGAAGGGAAGACACTCCTTCCCAGACTCTCCTATTCAGCTCCTCGCAGAAGAATCCGCATGCAAAACATGTTCCTGGTTGCAAACTTTCATCCATTTCACTGACTTTTGACATGATAAACTAACAAAAGAGGCCTATGACGTGGATTTTGCACCACACTTTTCAGGCTGTTTTTTCCGTAAAAACTAATCATTTAGAACCAAAGTATCATCTACCTTCTACTTGACAATTATCCACAACTTTATGTTACTTCACAAAAAACTAACTGCAAACACACTGAAGTCTGTGGTTGTAACGCGACACCATGTGCAGCATAGCAAAACCTCCTACTTCCCAAAAAAAAAAAAACAAGCAATAGTTTTACAATTTAACATTTTTGTTTCACATTATCTGCATCTCCCCCACCCAAATCTCACAAGTGGACACATGTGGGGAAAAAAAATATATATATTTTCATTTACCGTGATGACTCTGAGGTTGACGTCTTCAGCCTCCAGAGGGTACGCACTGGTGCACTGCAGGATGGCAAAGTTCTGGTTGTGCTGCTTCACCGTCTTGTAGACGCGACGCATCGTCTCCATCGACTGCATCCCACTGGACACCACCATGGGACGGCCTGTCGCAAACGGCAGGAGAACGTCCTTGTCAATGATTTATGTGGCTCCTAAAGGCTGCTTAGGTGCAGGGCTTTGATTTCACCAAGAAACAAATATGCAGCGATAAGAAAGACCAGAATCTTAAAAGCCGTTGCTTCCTTTTCATATAAATAAGGATAAGCAGTTATTTTTATTTTTTTTTTTAAGTAAGAAAAAGAAGAAGAAAAAAACAAGTTACAGCATTACAAGCTAGTAGATGGAGCGAACACTTCTTCTTCTGTGAGTTTTCTTGTCAGCTTGGTTTTGTTTGTGTGTGTACAAACATACTCTGCAAAGAAACAGCTGCTTTCAACATCCCTCGAGACCCGAGCAACGTTTCTCTCCCCTCACACCCACAACCTGAAGCAGCAGGTGACGGTCTCACCCTTCTTGGCCGTTTTCTCCAGATAAGGAAAGTTGTTGGTGTCTCCGGATCCGACTTTGAAGAAAGGCACGTTGAGCTCGTGGAGAAACTCTACCGCCATCTACAGGACGCAGGCCGGAACTGCAGTTAAAAATAAATCACTCGGACAGTTCAAGCCAGAAAGCGACGCTCCGAACTCAAACCCGTCTCACCTCATCCATCCCCGAAGCCGTGAAGAAGATCCCCACCTCCGCAGCGTACTTCTGCAGCTCCCTGTACTGGTCGTGACTGAACTCCAGGTGGCGCTTGTGTTCGCCGTAGGTTTGGCCCCAGGAGTTCTTGGAGGTGTAGGGACGCTGCAGGGCCCGTTTGTTGAACTTGTACTCCAGCTCGCTCTTCTGGAACTTGGCGCAGTCAGCACCGCAGTCCTGAGGAGGCGAAGACGTGGAAATACATCAGATATTTAAAAAAAAAAAAAAAACGTTTCTATGTTTATATGTAAAAAGTTTTCTTTTTTTTTTTTTTAATAGAGCATAGGTTGTAGGAGGACAGGTGCAGTTGGGAAGGTGTAATAGGGAAGGTGTAATACATACACTGGTACTCATGCTAGTATGAAAATAATATATACATATATTATCAAAATACTTAACTGCGGATCCAACAAATACCAACTTCAATATACATAATTTTTTTAAGTGGAAAATTTTTGCATTAAATATAGTTGATTTAAATACATATACATGTCAATTATTTGTCAAGTACAGTATAAGAAACAATCTTTAAACCACAATTCAACAATGTACATAATTGCGACCACTACTACTAGTACTAGGAATGCTTATTATGCTTAGTTTCATTTGTTTGCATGTCGTCCAATCCGTCATAAATTAATGTCGGAATTAATTTCACCACCTGGAGCTCGGTCAAAGAGAAAGGAACGGTCGCAGCAGTGATGCGGGACACTCAGGCGGGCTCTTTACGATGGCCACACCTGAACATGACTAACCTGTCAGCCTCCCTACAGGTGCAGCGCGTCAGGGAGGCCACGCGCAGTTTGAAACTTGCAGGATTACTCTGCGTGATAAGTCCAAAAGTTGGAGCCAAAAGTTGAAACCCGGCTGGTTCATGCGCCGTTTCTATCGGTTTTGGCGAATATCTGAATATCCATTCATAAAGATCAGTGGGTCAAATGCTTTACTCCACGTTTCCCATCGATCGATTCTATTATCAGATCAGCCAAAAACCGACGTGAGGATCAGCCGGCAGTAGCCTGCGCTCACATCCCCCTCCCCATACGAGGCAAACCTTCACTCGCCTTTGCCATTTTAATCATCTTCTTGGCGATCTCCAGGTCTCCCTGGTGGTTCTGCCCGATCTCAGCGATGATGAAACACGGATGTTTCCCCCCGACGGGCCGCCCGGGGCACAGCTCAAACTCCAGGGGCATCGCGGTGGCGCTGGGCGGCGGCGGCGTCTGAAAGAAGAGCGCGGAGAGCAGGACGTGCGTTCAGCGGGCAGCGAAGCCGAGCCGGACAGAGCGAAGTGCTGCGAGTTCAGGATCCACTTCCGCCTTTGTAGAGCGTGCGTGTTCCACGTAGCAGCCGGAAGTGTTTTCAAAGTAAAAGCACGGCCATTCGGGATACACGTTCAGGGTGTGTTCAATTAAAAAAAAAAAAGTTATCTTTAAAGTTGATTGTCTTAAATATTAATATTATTGAAACCTTTAACTATTGAAAATATTGAAAAGAAAAAAAAAGCAGAAATGGAAGAAAAATTTTACTTTTATTTTTTTGGTTGCTATGAATGAATGAATGAATGAATGAATGAATGAATGAATGGTTGCTAGGTCAAAAGCAAAATGAGACTTAATACTACTGTCAAAAATTAAGAAAAACATGTTAATTCTTTTTGTTTGTTTCCACTTTTTTTTGTTCCAGATCATTTGACCTATAAAAAATTTCACAATGTTAATGTTTTAGTCCTTTCAATGTTCTTAGCAGAAACTAGCCAATGTTTGAGTTGTGTATTAAAATACTAACTATTTATTTGAGAAAAGGGATGTTGGTAAAAAATGACTGCACAAATTCAATCTGCATGTCTTCTGCTGTTCGCTGGCTACACAGTAGTTGTACTATGATAAAATTAAAATTCTGCTTATGATTTACGACTTATTAGGGTTTAAAAGAAACTCGAAACAGGTGGGTTGTAGTCTTGATGTAAAGAAACTCAGTGCTTCGACTGCTCTAGTTTTGATTTAAAATAAAAATAAAACAAACCAAAAAAATAAAAACCCATAGATTTTTGTCTTGCTCTCCACCCCCCCAACATTGGGGTCTAATAAAAGGTCCTTCTTATGTCTCCTGGCTCGGAGGAAGAACAGCTGCATCACATACTAACGTTACACTCCTAGTTGCAGCTGACCAGGGTTTAATTCCTTTACACCATGCCTTCCCCTTTTCTCCCTGTCATTCCTGTGTAGCTGCTGATGTAATAAAGACTACTAGTGCAAAAAAAAAAAAAAAAACTTCTTGTGTTTGCTTTGCTTTCTCATAAATTAGATTATAAAGTTGTGTCTCTTTTGCATGTTGTTCACATTTGTTTTACTTGTCAAGAAGTCTGCAGCAAACAAAAAGAAACAAAGGACGCCATGTCATTACTTTTCTGTCACTATGCATGGCTTCACTGTATTGTACATTTGGAATAAGTACAAACACTCTGTCTTAGCAATGTTCTGCGCAGGAGCAAAGGACTGCACAGGATTCAGAACTTCCTTCAGGACTCTATGAATGCACCAGTCAGCCAAAATTAAAGCAGCCGTCGACACTTGGTCGCAACAGAAACACATTAACGCAACAGAAACAACAGAAACAACACATCAGTGGGAAGTGCAGGACAAAACATGAGGGAAGAGAAAAAGTTAAGCTATTTAAAATGAAATTGGTCTTGACTGCTTGCATAAGAAACCTGCTTGCATTTCAAACACTTATTGTGTTTTTTTCTGTCTTGTCTACTTTTTCTGTTTTCTTGCCCCTCAAGGTCCTTGTATTTTGGCTACTATGGTATCAATAGCACAACAGAGCAGCACTATAGTGTGGGAAAACTACAGAAAGGTAAAAAAAAAAAAAAAAAAAAAAAAAAAATTGGCTCTGCAACATGAGCAAAACGCCACGCATTTCTTTGCACTTGCTCAAAGAGTAGTAAGTCATTCGTCAGACAGACAAAACTATTTTGGTAAATTAGAAGAGAGATCTCATCTTGATTCAGCCAAGCTGGAAAATGACAACTGGTGATTGTGAAACATGGAAGAAAGAAAGTCAACCAGGCAAAACGGATCTTGATTTAGACACAGCAGAACCGGAATAAGCTGAAGTAAATGGATTAAATCCAAAACAACGGCGCCACATTATGTTATATTCACTGGACTGCAGGGCAATTTCATAAGCCGCACCGGATCAATTTTATTTAACCGGGTTACGCAGCTGTCTGACAAAGTATTTGGCCAACAAGAAGTGACCCAAGAGTCATCCAGAAGGACGCAAGAACTCAGAATGAAAACTTCAGCAATGCTTACGACCCAACCGGAAGAAAAGGACATAAAAGTTACACACAGACATGATGGAGAGATCAAAGTACACACTATAAAACAGCATGGTCACCGTCAGTGCAACAAGTGGCTACAAAACATAAAAATGGCTACGCAGAATGAACACAGGTAAAAAAATAAAATACAGAAACAAGATGTTATCCAACTGATAGATTCAAAAGCAAATGCTTAATGTTGTGAATCTGTTACGGAAAAATTAAACGGTGACATTATACAAGCGCATGGGACGAAAGACTTCAATTAGAAATTGTGTTCCTTTGCAATTATTGTGTTAAAATACTAGCAGTAATGAATTGAAAGCATCATAAAGTTGTCAAGAGGGAGTGCTTCATTCCCACCAGCAGGTGGCATAAGAGGTTTCAGTGTTGAGCCTCGTTGGCCGAGCAATGGGGATGAAAGCCACTTTGAACATGACATGATCATTGCCTGGAGCCAGAAAACAAGCTGGACTGAACATTCCAGAAACTCCACTTCAAACAAGCATCTAGTTACATCAGAGTTTGGAGCATTTGGGCTTCAAGGATGATCAAGATTCAATGATTACGTGTCGACTGGTCAGAAAGCGAATGCAATGATTGGCATCCAAGGTAAGTAATGGTGAACAAACACAGTCCAACCCAACATGGTGGACAACTATGGGAAGATGGCCAAGTATTGATAAGTTTGATTAAAAAAAAAAAAAAAAAAAAAAAAAAGTTTGGCATTTTCTTGATGGCATCATTGTGATAGGGTCCAAAGTTACTGCAGCTTTTCATTATTTTCTTCTGTGTGGGATTTATCAGATCTGACATGAACAGTCAGACATTTAGAAAATGTTCAGAGTAAAACAAGTTATCAAATCATGTTTGATAAATAATTTTCTGCCTCTCCTCCATAGACTTAAAAACAAACCAAAAAATGCCCAAAATATTTTTCAAAATGAATCCAGAAGCTCGGTCAAAGTTTCATCTCTTTGCTGGACATAAACTTTTATGAATTTGCTTTGTAATCTAAAAAGTCTAAGTGATGAGTCCGGTGCCATCAGCATTTGTCATATTAAGGATCCTACACATAAGATGGAGACATTTGTAACTGAGCTCTAATCTCCATATAATAAGCAGAAAAATGACAGGACAGCAAAATTCTCATCCTTCTTTTTTACTTGTACTGAAATCAAATGGACAATGAATACACATGGTCAAGGAACAACTAGCTAGTATCTAGTCTTTGAAACCACAATCGTCTAATTTCAGTGACATAAATGTTTATATTCTGTATACATAGCCTTCTGTATATGTACATAGGTACACTCAAAGTACATACACACACTGTTGGGGTTTCAACACCCATACAAACAGGTCACACGTTTTGTAATGATTGGACTTCCTTCACTTCTGACTGGATGAGGGGGAAAAAAAAAAAAGTTTCAAAAAAAAAAAAAAAATGCATAGATCGGAAATTTGAACACGATATGCCACAATAATGCACTACACACAGTAAAGTACACTGGATTTGGAGTTTGGTCCTCAAAAAAAATAGAAAGATACGAAATACAAAACAGACACGAATACTTCACTAAAAGGAGAACAGGAAGTGATATGTTGGAGGGCAAACGATGGATCGACATGTTGAGGTTATACAACAGCATTCTGATATTGTTTGGAGGCGACGGTGGATGTAGTGTAGCTGTAAGCCTTAAAAAATACGAACATCAAACTTTCCCTTTTAGTGTCCCAACTCACCACCCTTACAGTGTTACGAAGGACCACAGACCAAACGCTTTGGTCAAATCCAACGAGACTTTAACATGGGGCCACAAAACGTGAGGTCTCGACTAGTCTGAGGAGGAAAGCTTTCAAAGGGGGGCGGAGAAAGAATAATCTCTACAGGCCTGCGTGAAAATGGAAACCTGGGCTGTCCCCCTTCACCTTAGAAAACAAAAGCTGTGGATTCAGTAGTTGGTTCGTTGGTGTGTGAGGTGGAAAATAAACTAACAAAAAGAAAAGAAAAACATGACATGGAATGGACTTCCCCAGTCTCTCTGGTCTCTAACGGACCAGCGGGGACTGCTTTAGGGAGATGAGGACGGAGCGCATGCGGGACACGTCTTTGGCCTGCTTGCTGGACTTTGGGTTGAAGTCGCAGAGCCGAGCCACCCGCTCCCACTCTGTGCCGGGGTTGTTCTCGTCCAGATCCGAAATCATGGCCTCCTCGGCCGCCCTGTTGAGAGGAGGAGGAGGATAAGAAGGAAGGGGAAAAACGGGTCGGTCAGTGGAGGAAGAAGCGAAAACTGCATAAAAACAACAAACAACGTGAGAAAGTCCTCTGCAGAGAGCCAACGCAGGTTTATGCTGGGTCACCTTCATGTAAGGAGTGCACCGATCGGCCTGTCTTAATAACCAATAAATCAAATAATCAGCTGGTAAATTAAAAAAAAAAAAAAATTTCCACTTGTATGATTTATCATTTCTCTTTCTTTCTACCAAAAACTAGATGACACGTTTTCAGTCTGGTGCTTTCGTCACAACAAGTCCTACTTTTGAAGGACAATTTTGCCAGCAGAAACTTCAGAATTCATTTTATTTGTTGTTCTTGTTTTGCGTTTATTCTGAATATTCAAAATGTCTTCCAGTTTTAGTGCTAAATGTTCACTAGAACTTAAAGCTTATTTAAGCCAATTTTAGCCAATACTTTTTTTCCCCCCCTTCTTTAAAAAGTTGCTAAATATATTGTAGCAACTTGTCGCTAATTATTGTGATTATTGTTTAACCAGGCACATGCAGACTAGAGTCTCTGGCAGCAGTTCAAAAGCGAACAGTGGCCGATTTTTAGACATTTGCAGAGGTAGTCAAGTATCGACTGACCAACAATCAGCCAAAGTTATTGGGCCGATTTATCATCCAACGGGCTCATCGGTGCACCTGTGCTTCATTCTACTTTAGCGCCTCTTTTTTGACATGTAGCTCAAAACCTTTAGATCCGATTGCTCAGCTTTTGGCTGGGTTGGACTGTTCGCTCTGCAGAGTCTGCCTCAGCACAGGTTAGTCCCATCATAAATATCAAGTTTAATTACACCCACAGCTTTACTGTCTGCAACACGGCCGCGCCCTTGCTCACGCATAACACCGCAGTTACTCGACTTGTCAGACAAGTCACAACAGCAAGCAGAGGTACGTCAATACCACCCATAAAAGAAAAACATCAAAAAGGAAAATAAACTTAGCCAAAACAAATAAGTTAAATACTTTTAACTCAAATATGCTAAAGCTCGCCTTGTGGGTGGCACATGTGACAAAAGTCTCACCCCACATAGAGAACATTCATTAAATATATGACCAATAGCAGAAAGCTTTAGCTTTTTTTTTTCTTTTGCTTCTTTCTTTAACCGAGCTACTGTGACTTAGCCATGCGCTGTGCTGCGGCAAAGGAGCAGGTATGGTTTCCTTTCATCTTGTGTGTGAAAAAACTAAACGGACATATCTGAAAACTGACTGAAAAGTGTACGAATATTAAAAATATGTATACAGAAAAATAAAGTTAATCACCAAGACCTTTTGAGATCCAATACAGGCAATAAGGGAAAAGGGAAAAAAAAACAAAAAAAAACTGTCCTACCACCCACCCACATAACACCCCCCCCCCGAGTTCATCTTTATTTACACTAATTTACTTGGGAGTTCCCACACTGTCCGTAAACACAAAATTCAGCTCAAAATAATAATAATAAAAAAGTAAACAGTAAAATGGGGGATGGGAAACGAACCAACATTCACCGTCACAACCATCTACCAAACACAAGGGACTAGAAGGACAACGACATCAAAGAAGGGACATTACAGCAATCAGTGGAGCTAAAAGATGAAGCAACTAAACTGAACAACAAATAAGAAAGAAAGAAAAACAGTCACAAGATGGATTCCGTCCTCGAAAATATCAAATACTGAAACGTTTCTGGGGTTTCGTTTGTTTACTTAACTGGTCTAGGCGGTAGCAAGGATGGTTAATGTGTGTGCTTTAAGGTGCGGAGGAAAAGAAAACAGGGAGAAACAGTTTCACCAGTCAGAATTCAAAAGAGAAAGAGAGAGAGAGAGAGAGAGAGAGAGGAGAGGGGCGAGTGAAATAGACAACAAAAATGAGCTCATTGCAGATGTGGAAGCCACACATGCCCAAGCGACAGTTTTCTTTATTCTTCCTACAGAAATATTTCTGTGCAGCTTTTGGTTCAGTCCGCAAAAAACTCTTACTTTAATTGAAAATTTCAATAAATTTACAATTCATTGAAAATTGTGTGAGAACAAATAGAAGGAGCATTTTATCCAGCTCTCACCACGCCGACGGTGAATCAGCCTCATCCAGCTCAGAGCTCTGAGGTCAAGTCCGAACCAAAGGCTGCACATGCCGATGGCATCTCAACCCGTTTCACAGCAGATACTTTGAGCTAGGAGTATTAAAGTGGGCTGCATCCCACCTCAGCACCCTCACATGCTGATTTGATGTGCAAAACAAACCTTCCACAAAGTGGTAATCAGCCCCCGTAATACTGGAGATGCACCAATCAGAAATGAGTGGCTCATTTTCAATCGTTATTTTTCCTGAAACTTTGACGTCCCGAGGCCGACTTTAGTACATTTCGATTTTTCTTCACAAAACAAATAATCAAGCAGAGGAATACTGTGTTGTTGAATTTTTGGCCACACCATTTTTATTTTCTCATTTAAAGAAAAATGTTTTAATACATTTCTAACATTGTGAGGGGAAAAAAGCCTTTAAGCCAAATGAAAAGTCTGCAGAATGTGCCAATTGACTTCTATATATCCGATAACTAAAATAAATCACTAGTTGCAGTCATAAACAGGCGGTTAAAAGCTCAAAAACATTTCTTTAATAAGCTCCCTAACCCCAACACTCTTCTCAAAGTGCCACTCACTCTCACAACCTCGAGACATGTCTCCATGTTTTAAACAATTTATTTTTTTTTCCCCCCTAAATATTCTTCAATCCTTCTGACATCTTTTCTTAAATTTCTACACCAGGAGTGTAGTTGTCAGTGTGAACTCGCTGATCGGGAATAGTTTGGATCTTTGAGTCACTACCCGTCTTTTCTCCGGTTCGGGGTTATCAATGTGAAAACCGATCAAAGCCAGCCACCAATCAATTTCTCGGTGCATCTCGAAATAAGACGACTTCGGCCATCCCATCTCACCTTCAATTATCTGCTATGAACTTTAAACTACCAGCATGTCGGCAGCTACTAAACACATTTCTAGTGAAGCATGAGAGCCGTCTTGTTTGAAGCAGTTGTCTGTTTGTCAGAAGCAAAGTTATCTAGAATGTGAGGGAAGTTTCATCTAAAACATTATAAAGCTACATTATATTGAACCACAGAGCAATAAAGGTTAAAAATACACCAAAAGGTGAACAAATTGATTATTGACAACATCACAGCCCTGATTAATGCAAACACACAACTGCTTCAAGCGAATGCTGAAGCACCCTGCTCCTCAGTAAATTTACATCAAAGAGAAAACTGGGAAAAAAAAACAAACAGGAAAACACTTCATTTTGAAACAAAAACAGAAGCAAATTATTGTTGGTAAGGTTTCCTATATCCTGATGCAACTTCAGGAGAAAACGGCACAGGTGTGAGTGATGAACAGGGAATGAAAACGAGCAGGTTTGGGAGAGTGGAGACGATCTGGATGAATGTGACTGACGTGTGAAGCATGTTTTAAAGTTGAAGTGGACCGAAACTAAAAGGGCCGATATATTAAAGTTACAGGAAGAAGAACAAGAACAAAAATAGATGCAGTTTTCCTTTTAATTGGCTAATTCATCAAAAAACCTTTACTCCCGACTTTGCCTTGTGTTTTCCAACCTCTGAACAGTTTGAGCATGTTCTTATTACGGCTGAAATGATTAATCAAATTGATCGTGATTAATCGATTAATGAAATAACGGTCAACTAATTTAGCAATAAATTAATCGTTAACTAGAGTACACAGACTCCAAAAGAGGCCTTTTGCTGAATTTGCAGTCAGGGCAGTAACTAAGCCAAATCTGTGCAAAAGATAAAATACATTTTGTAACCCAGAACTTCTCAATAGCATTTTTAGCTTCACCTGGTTCAGATTCTGTAAAAATATTACAAATAAAAATCTCCTATTAAGCATCTTTTGTTATCCAATTAATCAAAACATAAACAAGAATAGTAATCTGCAGAGTAGCTGTCATTCTTTTGGCTGCAGATGAACACATCAGCCAAATGTGTTCACACTGCATTTTAGGAAGCTGAATTTTATTTTTATATTCAAAAACATAACTGATTTGCATAGTTTAATTTATCTCCAATATTGTCCAGAAAGTCTGAAGTTGTTGAATACAAAACCTGCAGAAGGTGCCAATTTTTCAAATCAGGCCCATCAATTGAGCGTCAGAATAATCGATTGCTAAAATATTTGTCGGTTGCAGCCCTCGTACTTATTCAAATTTTATTCACATTCTGGTCAATTCAAATAGAAAAAGTGAAAAAAATTTTTTTTAAAATAACAGTTTTAATCAACCTTCTGGTGATTTCTGGGAGTGACAACAAAGTTGGTCAGAAGTCAATTTCTAATATACACGGATCCTCTTTTTTTTTTTTTTACAAATTAATCGGTCTACCTCTGGTGTAACAACATGCAAGTGAGTGGCTTAGCATTTTAAGAAATATTTCATATTAATAGTTCTAATAAACATGGTGAAAGGCATCCACTCAGAGGACATGCAGACGAATGGGTCTGTAAACATCACTGGATGTTGTCTGTACAAAGGAAGAAATCTAAAAACTTAAACTGGATTTAAAAGAAACATGGCAATACTAAAGGGTGACTAATTGACCAAGAGATAAATGTGATGTGTGCTGTGGAGAAAACGTGAGCGATATGAGGGGGAAACAAAAAGGTATTAAGAAGGAGGATGTTAGTTGGAGCAACATACACATAACCAATGAGGTCAGAGAAGGGCTGCTTGTAGAAGTCTTCGTCCAGCACTCTGGACAAACATCCGCCCAACGACAGAGCAGCGAGAAGGCAGGAGAGGCGAGAAAAAACAGTAACAGGGAGGAGGGGATAGAAAAAAAGAAACAGACATTATCATCGGTTAGCACTCAGATATAAAGTCCAACCATCAGCTTTTTTTTTGACCTTAAAAATGAAGAGTTTCACCAGCTCAAAGAGGAAGAGAGGCTCAGACTCACGGGTGATTGCGTTTGTCATTTCCAAGAACACAGCAGAGCAGCATACATTCAGTAACATGAGTGAGAAACTAACTAAAAGGCTACGTCCCGTTGAGTCAAATCTTAATCTAAATATGCTTGATTGGGTTTAATCTAAACAGTAAGATATTCTATACGTTTTCCAGGCTGCAGTAATATCTGAGGGTCTCCCAGTCGTAAACCCGTACTGGGTTGCCTTTTTGGAATCCCGCCACGAAGCCGCTACCTGTTGTTGGATTTAGTTTTCTCCAGCTGCTCGTTCTGCCTGGCATGCCAGTCCTCCAGCTCCAACTTGGCCTTCTCCTTCCACTCGGACTCCTGCTTGCGAGAGTTGGCATCTGGACAGGGAACAGACAGGAGACGAATGAAAAATGAGACAAAAACATATTGAACTAGGACTCTTGTGCTGGAAAAAAATGTCGGTGTGTGGAATTTATCGATTTGACACAAATTCGGGATTCTCTTAAATTTGCGGTGTTTGTAAGTTGATGTCTGTGAGGACATTTGTTTCAGAAGAGGAAATGATGCCGTTTTGATTTTGATCATTTGTTCCATGTATAAAAAAACCTGAAAGAATAACCAGCTTATGGTTCCACCCACGCTGCGTTTTTGCGATTGAAAGAAATTTCAATGTTGTTTATTTCTGCATTTGTCTTTTTTTAGTTCTTTTTAGCATTGTGCGTTTTTCTTTTTGAGGACAAGGAAGGATCAAGTTAAATGAGAGATGGTAGGAAGATGAGGAGCGAAGGAGGAAGGATGGATTAAAGGAAATAAGGAAGAGCAGAAGGAAAAGACAAGAATCAAGGATGGAAGGTGGAAAAAAGAAAACTCAAGAGAATGACAAACATAAAGAATGAAGAAAAAATAAGAAAAATCAGAAGGAAAAAAGAAAATATAAGGATGGGCAAGAAAAAGAAAAGAAGGAAAGAGGAAGGATTAAGGAATGGTTCAACTTTTAGGCGACAGAAATAAAATATCCAAAGTGTATTTTCCAGACTGCACAGGAATCCTGAGCAAAGCCTTTTCGAGCATTTCTGCTATGCGCCTAACTTTTGACAAGGAAGATACTAAAAAGCAAAAATGTTACATTAACACATACTTTATTTCAGTGAGAAACCGATGTGGATGTGTCATTTTTATTCAACACAGGAAAATGAAAAACATTGACTGGTTCGCCATATAAATCATGCTGCAAATTCTGTGTAGGAGGTCGACATAACAATGAGTAAATATAACTATGATGTGAATATGATGACAGATAGATATGTGGCTACATGAAACACAAATGACTCCAGCCTTTAAGAGATAATCAACAAATCAGAGAAATGAAGTGACAGTTTCTCTGTGCAGATCACACCATGTCGAGAAAAGAACTACTGGTTTTGACTCGTCGCAGCACAAAGTCGTTCACGAGCAGCTTCAGAACCGAGTCGTCTCTCTGAACCTACCTAACACCTCCAGCCTCTCTCGTTGCTCCTCCCTCCACTTCCGGAGACTTTCGGGTTCAGCCTGCAGCCGGTCGGCATTGGAAATGGCTGCATAGGCATCGGATGGGCCGTTGCTTTCCTTCAAAACAAAACAAACTTTTCGATGAAGTTCTGTTAAAAACATATGTACGTGTTATTCAATAGCTTTCTGAAAGTCTAAAATATTCCTCCTGACTATAACCCCAACACTGCATCTGGCATCTTCTGTACTTTATTTCTCATTTGCAGGAACCACATCCGTTCCTAAAAGTGGGCTTCTCTCTCTTTCTCTCTGCCAGAAGTCCTGACGGTGCAGAAGGACGAAATGTTGCAATGACAGCACAGGAAAAGGAAGCCCGAGTCATCAACTACAAGAACCTCGACGCACACGGCTCTAGACTGAAGTAATGATGTAGTAAAAGCTGAAAGTCGGTGAGAATTTTCTACCATATGGATTACTACGGTTATCTCCGACTTGGGCTTATCATTTCACATAAAAACAAACAAACAAAAAATACTGGAAGAAAACGGTTGGGGATTTTTCACCCCAACCAGGAAAGTTTTGTATGTAAACTGGAAAAAAAATTTACCAAGATTTTCCTCATGCTCTACTGAAAAAATAAATAAATAAAAGTGATTTTATGACTCTAGTCAGCCTCAAAACAAAAGTCATTAAGTTTAGTTTGAGAAGGTATGCACAATAAAGTTTGGGTTCCAGGTACAAAAAAATTGAGGTAGAAAATTGATTTTTATCCCCCCACCCAAAAAAAAACAAACAAAAAAAAAAAAAAACCCAAGACCACAGGAAGAGACAAGGTCCAAACTAAAACATCAGTTTGCATCGGCCTGTGAAGCCAGTAAAGGCTAAATACACATTCATTTAATGAAAGGTTAAAAGACACAAGTAGCTACAAATGCAGTCAAACTGGGAGGAGAAAAAAAAAAGAAACTTATAGGAGAAAATAATGGAAGTATTACCCCGTGAAACTCTCCATTGATGGCGCCGTCTATTAAAAAAAAAAAAAAAAGTTAGAAAATAAAACCGTACATATAAATACACAAAGGGGAAAAAAATTGGAATAATATTTTTTAACGCTTTAGGAGTTTCATATGTGCACAGTTTTACGTATGACATGTCAGCATTTCTAACAGTTAAAATGAAACATTAAGGTCAAAGGTTGCTGCGTCGGACACGAACGTCCTCCTGCTCGTAACGTTTGCGTGAATGGGCCACCAGCAATGAATGACACGACCACGAAAAGCTGATGTTATCACAAGCCGTTAGCCCGAATGAAAAGATGGCAAATACTACATTTATTAAACAAAGCACATTACGAAACCACCCCGAATCATAATACAAGCTCTTGACGGTTTCAGGAACTCAAATTACATCTTGAATAAGCCCGACAGCCAATAAATGACAGCTCCGTTAGCATTAGCTGTTAGCTCGGCGCACCAAACGCCGTGTCAAATTACCGTTTGTGTTACCGCGAGCATTTATAATTTAACGTCTTCTATCTTCGTAATAGCCTCAGGTGTTAACGGTAGCTAGACAAGCGAAATGACCCTGAATGGAGGCGCCACGGTTCCTCCGTCGGAGCGCAGCGGGGACGAACCGTTAGAGTCTCTGAGCGACGAAGGGACCTCTCCGCCGTCCAGGATGCTGAAGCCCTCGTCATTCTCGATACCCGCAATTTCGCTCTCCTGCTGGGCCAGGAAAGCAGCGGCCGGGTCCTCCTCCGAGCCCACACCGTTTCCAGCGGCGGGTGCGTTCAGCATGTCAAAATCATCCATGTCGGGAGAGCCTGCGGAAGGATAAACGGGAGAAACGACAAGCAGGTGCCGGGATCCACGAAGAGCTATCAGCTAAACGGGAAGAAGGGCGAGGGGAGGGGTGACAAATCTACGGCTGTCGAAGCGGAAAAAGGGGGGGGCAACCAATCAAAAGGCAGGATTGCAGATTGGCAGTATTAGTAGCCAATCAGGGAGAAATTACATCAGAATCGGGCCAATTACATCTCTTTAATCATTGCCTACGGGTCCCATGATCAACTACGTATGAAAAAGCTGTTTAAAAAAAAAAAAAAATCCGCAGTCACAGGGACTTTCGGCAGCGTTAATGTGCAGCTCTGTTGATATACTGTTGATCCCATTTAGCACTTAAAGTGCTAAATGGGATCAAGAAAAAACAACAACCTTTAGACACGTTAGTAAGAAAAGTCTTATTCGTAAATGTTGCTCTGAAACATAATTAAAGAGTCTATGTTAAAGAGTGGCTGTGTCTTTGTGAACACTGCTTTGATGAAAAATGAAGTAAATTCTAAAGAGAAACTTTCTTTGTTCACACTCCCAACCAGTATGGGCCTTCCTGTCCAGAAGAATTGAAAAAAATATTACAGGTGTGTCCTCACAATAGGTTTGAGAGAGGTTCTTATTTAATCTGGCAGGCTTTCGGCCTTTTCTTTTAATTTATTCTACTTGTGTAACACTATCAGGAGAGGACTCCACTTCTCTTAATTTAGTAGCTTACATACAACACATTGCCATGCATAAGAGCAAGTGCCATCATGAAGACACCATGGGCATAAATATCTTTATGGAGAACAAGTGAAACATGGTGGAGGAAGCGTCATGCTGTGGAGTGGACTTTTTTTTTTTTTAATCTAACAGAACCTGAGCTTCAGATTTAAAAAAACGGGCAAATGTTTGTCTCATATACCTTCTTTAGCATCGATTGAAAAAAGTACTAGTTCCAAAGGCAAACTACTTCACAGTTAGGAAAAAAAATGTCTTGGTACTAGTGAAATATTAAGGAATTACTTAAAACAAGCACCTATATTTTGTGAGAAAGCTATTTGTAAATTAGTTTTATCTTATTTTAAACTATCAAAATATTTGCAATAGACAACACTACTTGGTACGATTTAGATTTTTTTGCATTAGACAATTGCCACATGAGAGGGATAGTTTTTTTTTTTTTTTGCTGTTTTTTTTTTTTTACAATTTCTGGACAAGAGACACAACACTACTTTAATCTGACCCCAGCAAATGATAGATTTGCCTCTACAAAATCACAAAGTATCCATTTTGAGCTCTATCCGTTCCTTCCGCAGCGCTCAAGCTGGCATTGCAACGCCGTCCTTGCAACAAAACAGTTGTGTCCTGCTAACGGATTGTGCCCCGCTGTTTAATAATTAACTCCGATAGTCTCTTGAGAGCTCAGGTGACGAGCAAACATTCACCTGCCTGTTAAAGTATGCAGCTGGGATGAAAAGGCTGGGTTTTACAACACGAGTGTAATCTGAGTGAGAATCATGAAGGTGTACAAATGCAAATAAGTTTCACAAACGATGCAGAAAGCAAGTTTTATTTGATATTAACGATACGAAGGATGAACAAAAGTGGTCCCCAAAGTGATCCTTGAGGGACACCGCCTTCTAACGCGAGACGTAATTGAACACATAGACTCTTTCGTATCCAAAATGTTTTATTAATTGGACCAACAAAAATCATTAAGGTTCTAGAAATATAATTTTAAAGTATATACAGGACATAATGTACAACACAACATGTCGAAGTGCATACAAACCCCATTATTTATCTTCAAAAGGCATCCTCCGAAAGTCTTCATAAGGTCAGTGATGATGTAGAAAACACATTCTATACATCCATCTACATCCTGTAGCTGCAGCAAGAAGGTTTTCTGTCAGTACAGCCTCAGGTGATGTGCAGTCTAAATAAAATTCAGAGCAGTGAACGCAATAGCTGGCATCCCCCCACAACCGGAAGACAAGGCAATAATAAATGATATACAGAAACCAGACAAATGAAGCCGGTTTAACGGATTTAGAACATGCAGCAGAATGTCTCAACACTTTGGTCACATCTGAGTTTTGTTAAAAAAAAAATAAAACTGACCCCCAAAGCTTAAGAGTGTCATTAAAGCTTTGTTTTGCTGTAAGGAACTGGACTTTGCCCACTTCCCACCACTTGAATGTCAGTTTAGAACATGCCAGCATTTCCTTCTCCAACCCAAAACACATAAGTACTTTTATTGTGCAGCCCAAATAGCACCAGAAACATTCAAACACAATAAAATTATGATAAAATTTGATCAGAACGAACAGTTTTTTACTGCAGTGAAAGAAATAAGGTCCACTTTGTCAAAACAAGACTAAAGTCAAGATTTAATACCAGAAAACAATCAGGTCCACGTGACCCACTGACTTTAAGCTTACAGCAAGGACTACAAGCTTTAACCTGAAGCAAGCTACCTCTAAAATGAGGGAATATTTTGGGAATTGCAGCTCTTTAACGTGGGAACGTCTGCAGATTATTTCAAGGGCGCTATTTGGGTTTGGAAAAGGTTTTGGAGAACTCACAAATCCTGTGATGGGAGGACATAAATCTGTGCATATTGGGAAAAAGTAAAAAAAAACCAAAAAACTAAAAGCTAAGTGAGTATTTTCATTCTCTAGAAAACGACATCCTCTTCAGTAATGGTTAGCAGACATGCCCTTTTCTCTGTTGTTCCCCTTCACCAATTTCCACACAGACAGATTCGCTACAGCAGTAAGATTGCCACCGACATATTGCACATAGAAATTTGGCTTAAAGCCCTAAAAAGATTCGGTAGCTCCGAAGCATCTTTTTTTGGACTGATGGAGCCAAGAACCAGAAACAGATCCGTTGAAAGTAAAATTAAATAAACGGCTTGAAATAGTTTATAATGTGAACCATAGTGGAATCAGCTCAGCCACCATCATGCTGGTGATGTTAGCAGACGACATATTGATAAACGTTGTGGTACATGTAGTATGAGGTTTGCCTAAATTCACCAAAACACAAAGGCGACTGGAATATGCTTCACAGTTTAGATGGCAAATGACAACAAAGATGGAAAAAAAAACAAAACAAAAAAAAAACCCCGACAATAATTTAGTGGAAAAAAAAAACAAACGGAATATTGTGCAATAAACTAGTTAATCACCTCTCCAGCCCTCCCCAGTTTCAAACTACAGTCATTAATATCTGTAAACAAGCAATTGACTTCTAGGATTGTTCTCCCAAATACAGTTTAAATTAGGATAAGGATTCAAGTCTTCTCTACAAGCCCTTCCTCCTTTTATCTGTTTACTTGAGATATCCTGGTAAAACATGTTCCAAGTGCTTTTCCAGTCCTCTCAGTACGTCCTCCTCGTAGCGTAGTCCAACACCATGCTAGCAGCGCCGAGCAGGGCCGGTTCTTCCAGGTCGGACTTGACGACCTTGATGCTCTGGGCGGAGAACAGCGCTTTCTCTAACATGACCTGCTGCACCGGGGCCTGGTAGTAAGACGCCAGGACTCCGGACAAAATCACCAGGGACGGGTTGACTATGTGGAGGATGTTGACGATCCCTACGCCGAGCGCCAGGGACGCTGCGACAGGAAGAAGACACGACACACTTGGGTTTCCTTCCAATTTATCAGCTTTCTTCTTCATTCAAAGCAAAAATAAACCTTCAACTCACTGATGGGAAAATTACCAAAGGTTTTCACTAGTGAATGACAGAAAGAGTTTACAACCAAAACGCAGTTTGTGTGAGGCAAGTGAGAAAGCAGCAGCGTTTTGGGTCAGCTGACTTGATTTTTTCAGGCAGACTTGTGAATAAACTGCTGCAGTGATCAATGTGTCTAAAGGCAAACATAGACGAGTTCCTCTAGATCTTGCTGGGACATTAGTCCTTTAATCCTGGAAATGTTCTTTAGATAGTGCAACTGTCTTATTTTGTCTCTAAAATAAGACGCTTAAAAACGATTTCTGAGGTCTTGATGGCTACTTTTTTTTTTTGTCAACATAGGCTTTTTATTTTTTACGGGGTGCAGTTTAAGCCAAAACTCTGCATATGTGATTGTGTGTCTGCGTCTGTGCTCCAACCTTTGTGCAGGACGGCGTTGGCCTTGGAGTTGCCGTTTTTGGCTGCGCTGATGAGGTGGGCGGCGGTGATCGGCTCGGCAAGCTTCACATCCATCCCGTCCATCTTCAGCAGCTCCTCTGGAGAAAAGAAGCTCCGACAGGTCACAACGTTTGAACAGTGCTGTCAAAGAGAAAATGAAATGGCAGACACGACAGTGCTCACCGTCGTGCAATCGCTTGGCCTCCCTCTGCAGGGCCATTCCGGACGCGAAGGCTTCGATGCAGCCCTGGCTACCGCAGGAACACTCTGGGCCGTCCAGAGAAACCTTGATGTGTCCCAGCTCAGCGGCGCAGAAGGTGCTGCCATGGATCAGCTCGGAGTTATGGATAATACCTCCTCCAATCCCTACGCGGGGGAAATTACGGACAATTTTTAAGCTACCAGTGGACCTGATACTATAATTCTTGTGATGAATTAGAAATCATTGTTTTAATTGTTAACCTTGGTTAAAATAACACCAAACAAAAGATTGAAAAGATTTCATAAATGCAACATAATTATGTGCATTTTAAGATTAATAATGGTTTATTTTTTACATTTTAAATCTTAGGGGAAAAAAAAAAAATCAAGTCATTACATGTAGAAATAAACATCCAACTCACTTCTAATAATGTTTCTTAAAGCAACTTTGGCCAATTATGCTCAGTTAACAGCAAAAACACAAAATCTTGACATGAGTTTTTGTCTAGTTTGCAGTGCAAATATCTTAGTAAACTTGAAATAAGACAAAACTAACTTACAAGAAACTTTTCAGCAAGAAGTAGCAGCTTGTTAGAAGTAAATTCATTCATACGGATTAAAACAAAGTACTACTTTCACTCACAGATTATTATTGAGGGAATCATTGACTTAAAACATACTTTTAAGTCAATAATTTTCAAAACTTTTCAGCTAGATTTTGTTGAAAAGTTTCTTGTAGGTCAGTTTTGTCTTATTTCAACAGTACTAAGATATTTGCATTAGAAACTAGACCAAAACTGCACGGTAGGTTTTGTGTTTTTGTAGCGTTAGTGACGATTCTCAATTTTGATGCCATAACAGCGGGTTAGTAGTAAATGAGACATAAAAATGAATTTGAGATTTTACGCGACATTCGCTTTCTCACCGGTTCCTGTGATGACTGTGACAAAGTTATCCACCCCCCTGCCGTGGCCAAACTTCCTCTCGGCCAGCGCGGCGCAGTTGCCGTCATTGTCGACCCAAACAGGCAGGCCCAGGGCGTCCGAGATGGGGGTCCTCAGGTCCACCGAGGACCACTCCTGGATCAGCTTGGTGGAGTGAAGGACGATGCCTTCCTGCGGGTTCACACGGCCGCCAGTAGAAATTCCTAATGTGTGGAGAAAAAAAAAAAGAAAAAAGAAAATGTTTGAGATTCCCGTAGCTCAGCTTCACAGCCGCTTTCAGTCCAGTAGGAGGAGCAGCTGCACGTTTCCATACCAACGCCCAGGATCCTGCAATTGAGGCGCACAGCATCTTGCACTGCATCTTTGCACATCTTCAATAGCAAATGCATCCTGTCCTCGAATGTCTTCGGATTAGACTCTGTGTATTTCTTTACTATTTTGCCCTGGACAAAGAGAGAAAGAAAAAAAAAAAGGGAATTATTGAACCGACAGTTTCGTTTTCACAATATACAGTTAAAGATTCAGAAAGGTAATAAATCTACATGTTGTGTAAATCGTTTATCATTTATCGCAATAAATTTCTTATAATAAAAATTTTCATTTAACATTTGTTCAAGGCCTTAAAACATGTTATAAAGAGTTCCAATCATTTAAATTGTTTTCACTGTTGTACCATAAAACCATGACAAAACATTCAGTCCATATTGCAGATCTAAGTTCACAAATTTTTTCTCTCCATGAAGTTCAAGCTCTACCTTAATAAAACTGGAGAAACAACTGTGTGAAAATAATAATACAGGTGCAGTCTTTTCCCACCACAGTTTTTCCTTCCATGCAACTTTCCAGGAACATGCTTTGCTATAGCACTCTGAACAGCAGCAGTTATTCTCACAACAATGCACTTTTGAAATAAATTAACTTCTCGATTAGATTCGTGAGCGTTATCGGTCTCTTTAGGTAACCGTCTCTTAGCCCTACCTGCATGCAGACGATGGCCACCCTCAGGTTGGTGCCGCCCAAGTCGACAGCCAGAGCGCTCTGTGTTTCCAGGATGTGATCGATGTCCTGGGAGATGGTGTCTTTCACAGGAGGAAAGCAGAAGGTCTTCTGGAGCGGCTCTTCCAGGTCGATGCTACTCAGAAACTTCAGAATCCGGGGCACCGCATTGCCGTCGCCGTAGATTTTAGAGCTATAAATAAATGTCAACGTCATTACGTTTCTTAAAAACGTACTTTTTTGATCAAATCACTCGGTTAACTACAAACTGTAGTTACACAGGCACATGTTTATGTGTGTCATTTCTTAAATGACACGCAGGGACTATAATGATTGTTTCGAAGATAAATTTCTTTACAAGTTGCTAAACTGGGTAAATTTTTTATTTTTAAAAAAAATTCAGTGAACGTAATTTTCAACTCCCTCTAGCGAAGGTCACGCTAGAGTTTCTTAACTGTGGCAAAACGTAAGGCTGTCGGCGTCTCCCTGTAAAAAGATGTGCCATTTGCTTTGTCACTCAAGTTAAATCCAAATTTAAAAAGTATTTTGCTGGATTCCAGCTTACCTAATCAATGTTAACATCTTTGTTTTAACTGAAAACTGAAAATAATAATTTTTTTTTTTTTAAAGTTCAGAAAGGTCCCAAAATTCAGTCAAATGGAGCCCATCAATCCGGTGGGAAACTCAGGAAGTACATACCCCGGATATCGCTTTCCAAACTGAAGCTCCAAAGCATGGTAGATCTTATTATGGGTGTCGGCGTCTCTGACATGTAAAACGTTTTCACCTGGAAGGCAGAAATGTCGTTGCAGTTTTAAAGGTAACCTCAGGCTTAAAAAGACAAAATCTGGAGGGGTTGATTAGTAAAGTAAGGAAACATAACTTGACTCTTTGTGAGTGAGGTGTTCTATAAAAAAATAAATACATGTTAATGTCAAGCCTTTGCTCGGCTGACAAACATGGAAAAAGCATTTGCTAATGTGTTACATAATGTGGAAAATATGGGTGTGTTGGAAACTTGTGGCATTCATATTTTAACACTCTGCTTCCAAGGAGCCAGACTGTCTCATAATCTACTAAAATGTTCTTAAGTAATAGCTCTTCATGCTTCTTCTACGGTCTGGCTCCTTTTTCATCCTTTATTTTGTCCATGTCTTAACCTTGATCAAACTTTTGTTTTTTTTTAATCACTTAATGCGACTTCGTGAATCATTCAGGCGTTAAAAACCTCCTAAACTCCCAAAAATATCCCAGTGCAGAAAATATTTATCAGATGTGTGGATTCTCAGTAAACATACTTAGTGCAGAAAATATTTATCAGATGTGTGGATTCTCAGTAAACATACTTAAGCATTTTGAAATAAATGGGATCTTTTGGTTTTTGTGACAAGCAGCCTTTGGAAAAAAAAATTCCTTCCTCCCCAACTTTTTGAACAAAGCTCTACATAAAAATCTAAATTTTAGCACCAACAACACTACAGCAGCAGTCGAGTATCGGTATTATGTGCCAGAATTTATTTTGGCTTAGAAATATTACGGGCAAGTAATTCCTACATGATATTGTTCTTATTACATTTATTATCAAAATGATAATATTAATGCTACAACTTCTTTTACCTTCCTCTTCATTATTAATCGATAAGCTGCCTGTATAGAGAAAGACGATTTTACATACATTCCGGCTGAAGAGCAAAATAATTCTGACATATTTCATAAGTAGCAACTTGAGATCATATTCCTCACTTTCGACTGTTTAATTATTCTGCAACCCCCCGAAAAAAAACAAACAAGATTTATATACTTTTGTAAATTGAATGCATTCTTAAAGGTGTCACCATGGCAACAGCTAACTAAAGCTAGTGAACCTACCCGTTTCTCTGCCTGTTTGCCTTGTTCCCAGGTTGATGACCGGCGTGCCAAAGGCCCCGGCCTCCCGCACGCCACAGCTGCTGTTTCCGATCATGCAGCCGGCGTGCGACAAGAGCTGGATGAACTGCTCAAAGGGAATGTGCTTCACTGCCCGAAAGTTGGGGTGCTGCTCGATGCCCTTCTTTCGCATGACGCGCACCATCTCCTTACTTCCTGTTTAGGTGAGACGGATTTGCTTCAGTCACAGCGGCACGCTTCCGATCAACTCGCCGCATTTATGGATGAATCTAGACGCATCGTTTGGGTTCAACAAACTCTTGCTGAAAAGTTACTTGTAAATTAGTTTTGTCTTATTTCAAGTGTATTGAGATAGACCAAAAATACTTAGTAACATTTCATGTTTTTGCAGTGCAGCCTAACTTGACATACCTCTTAAATAAGTAAAACATAATTTTTCATTGATTTTATGCGATATTGTAATTTTCCAAAAATATTTAATTTGTGCAATTTTATTCACGCTAAAAGGTAATTAAATTAACAAAACTAACCATTTAAAATATACATCCCTGTATGATTAATCAATCAAAATGTGCTTACAATAAATAAACTTTTTGATTATATTCTAATATGTAATTCATAGTAAATCATATGCAACTAACCGGCATCAATATTAGGGAAGAGGATGAGCGTCCGCTTGTTGAAGGAGATCAGTGCGTCCAGCATCAGTCCATAGATTTTAATGGAGTGCTGGATGTCTGTGGTGACGGGGTGCTGCAGCGCCACAATGTAGTCATTTTCCTTCACTTTGTCACCTGCGAAGCCATCAGGAAACATAAAATTTCTTCTGTACTCAATCCTGCACAATATATACCGTATTTTTTAATGTGAAAACATAAACCTCTAAGGTAATGTCACAAACGGGGGTTTTTCCCCACTTTGACAAATCTCCATCTTAGCTTTATACCCTCAGCTTTATAACCCTTCTATAAAATGTATTGCGAAGAGTTTAAACTTTAACTGGTTTTATGGCCTTTATTGGGCCCGCCTGCATGTTTGCTTTGAGCCGTAGGCCTTTAGCGTCTTGTTAAAGTACGACAAAAGTAGTCGGATGTTCTTGATCCTTTTCCTGGTTTGGGAGAGCAGACTAATTCCCACAATAAAGAACATGCTCCGCCACGTTTGTCATGTTTTTTTTTCTTATTGTTATAGTCAAACTGTTTGATCTCCTTGAATTTCTGCTGTATTTTGACTACTCCTGCCACACCTGCAGAATCCTTTGTAATTAGCATTATGTTAACCTGACCTAACCTTTCATAATAACAAAAAAAAAGAAATCTATGCAAGACAAGAGGGCTTCAACATGTTAAAAACATGCATTTTGCAAATGCATTAAAAAAAATATATAGAAACTGAATAAACATTATTTGATTGGATCAAATTAATTTGTGCACACCTAGCCAGCTTTTGATGATATCCATGTAGTCTTCCCGGTGATAAGTCGACAGCAGCTTGTCGTATGAGGGGCATCCAGCCAGCAGGATGCGTGAGTGGTCCTCACACATGGCGATGAGGTGCTGCTCTGCCATGCGTGTGCAGCAAGCATGATAATGCGCCAGCTTACTGATCGCATGTCGGATTGAGTCGTCAATAGTACCACTAACCTGGAGAGGGGTTGAAGGAGACGGAAAGAAAATACAGTTTTTAATTTTCAAAACAAACTCGATAAAATTCCCATTAAAGCAGAAGATACAGCGTCCTCTTTACCTCGCCTCCCTCCAAATGAAGTATCCGAATATTCATCAGTGCGGCAGCAGTTGCCAGAGCGAGTGCGTCAAAACGGTCTCCGTGGACGACCAGGATGTCGGGGCGGAGCCTCTGCAGGACGTCGGGGAGCTTCACCAGGGCCAGCCCGACGCTCTCCACCATGGACGCCTCGTCTTCTCCTCGCACGATGGTGTGGAGTTTGGAGCCGATGTCGAAGCCATCCTGCTCTATCATACGGAACGTGTTTCTAGGGAGACGGCGGAGAACGTTAAAACCTTGACGACCATGAAGAACGGATGGAAAGTTGTTCCAGGTTCTCACCCGTAATCGTCGATGAGGTGGGAACCAAGAACCACGACTTCCAGATCAAACTCTTCAGGGTGAGATTTCAGCCCAAACATGATGGGAGCCAACTTGGAGTAGTCGGCTCTGTTGCATGTCGCCACACACACTTTCAGTCTCCTCTTGTTCTGCAGAAAAAAATGACAGCCAAAGAGAGCAACCATTACTTCTTACTTACAGGGTTCTTACACTTTTCCCACAGTAAAATTCAAGAACTTTTCAAACATTTTCAAGCAATTTTTCAAACTTTTCCCGCAGCACGTTGGAGATAAAAAATATTACAAGTGAACTAAAAAAAAAAGACAACTTCAATGCACTATTTTTAATAATTTATCACCGTTAATAATGTGTTGTAATCGTATTCCAGGTAAACTACAACATAACAAAATTTTATGTTTTGAAATGTCTCTTTCACACACACCATACACACCTGACTGGTCAGACAACAAAACATTCATTTAACAAAAAGAATCTCCCACTTTCAGGATTGCTATAATATAAAATATAAACCAACGTTTACTTCAGCATCGATAATAACTGTTCATTGCATTGAAACAATCCAAACAAATGTGTAAGGTAAATAACCTTCCTGCTCAAATTAGTGATTAAACTCAATATATACAAAGAATGTTACCAAACAATATTCTAGGTTTTCTGGCAAATGAAAATAAGTTTCGTAATTCTAACTGATGTAAATAAGACATGTTTGGTCTGATTAAACTCAGACCATAAGAGAAAAAAAAAAGTGTCTCTTCTTCAATTTCAAGGACAATACAGATATCAAACACTTGCCAAACTTTGGAAAAAAAAATATTCAAGCATTGTCACGGATTTCGTAGGTCAGGGCGATGTATTCCTTAAAAATATTTTTTCTAAAAAAAACCTGAAATAACAGAAAATATCCCTTAAAAAGTTATTTTATTCAAATCATTCTTTGAGTTGACCTGAATTCAAAGTTGAGGTGCATAGATTCTCTAAACAGGCTCATCAAACAAACACAGTGGTAGTTCTTGAGTGGGCTTGATATCGCTCTGAACTATGACGTCCCAAAGAGTGCATATGTGACAAAAAACATCCCAGTTTTCCAAAAATTCAATCTTCAAAAACAGAAAACTTGACAAATGGAGAAAACCAATTTATTGTCCAGAACTAGTTAATCACAGAAGAAAACCCCTAGTCAAAGTAAGGACATGAAATGAACATGTGAACCTGCGATTCACTCAGTCAGAGGGCTGACTATGAATGCATAGCACGCTTTTCAGATTCTTATTTGTGGGAAACCATAATAAGAATGCATATTTCCCTCCAGCCCCCCATTTTGTGTAATATTGCATAGATCTACCATCAAAAATTAGGGCTGCACCGATTGCAGTTTTCTAGTCGATTATCAATCTTTTAAAATTCTGACCGATTCCAATTTTTTTTCTGAAATGTTGCTGAATATAGCAAGAAGGTTGTTGAGTTGTCAACAGTGGGGTCACTATTGTTGATAGTAAACGTGCAGACATAACTTGTTAGGCCAGTCTGTCAGTCAAACCTTTCTCACCGGAGAACAAAAGAGGACAGTGGATGATTCTTAGACTGTTGCCAAGCTCAATAAGATCGGTGGATAAGATCGGCATCATGTCTAAAAATTGGCCGATCACCGATCTCCCAAAATCAAGGAAATCGGCACCAATAATTTGGCTGGTCGATAAATCGGTGCACCACCTTTTAAAATCCAATTAAAATACATTATCTTTTTAGTTTAATGTGAAAAAATGCAGAAAATACCAGGGGTATTTTTGAATTTGCCACAACTAGCCAGCTCCCTTCATCCAGTTAGGCAGCAGCGTCCTACCTGGCACATGTTCTCTTCAGTCTTCTCCCGCTCCATCTTCTCTTTGGTTCTTTGCATTCTCAGATAGTACAGCTCCTAGGAGACAAAGCCCAGAAGATTAGATGATGATCCTCCAAGTTAAGATTTCTACTGAAGCAGGTTAATCATTGTCGACCTTCCAAGGTCCAAGCACAGGATCATACTCACCTGAGCCTTCCATGTATTCAGAGTCTGAAGCATGAAAATACAACAAAACTGCACTATAAGAGCAATTGACACATACATGAAACATGCTAAGAAGCTTTATCGTCTGCTCAAGCCTCAACTTCACTCAATAAAAATATATATACATTATCTTTTTCAGAGATATACGAGTGTTTCTTATAGCTAGTACTTTTATTCCACCTCTCAATTTTAAATCTTGACAGGTGAATCTTGAATGCGGACTGACTGGGCGAACCGGTTAGCACGTGTTAACAGCTAATGTTATGAATGACTCATGAATGCCGGTGTGACAAACGTTCATGCTCAGTCACATGAATATGTTCGCGTATTTGTTCGTGTATTATGTTCGTGTATTATGTTCGTGTGTCAGGCTGATCTTACTCAAAACGGGAAATTTACACATAATGCTAGTGTAAACAGGCCGACAGCAGGCCAGCACCAGGATATTCTGACGTCTTATAAGAGTAAAATGTGAGATTCACCTGAACTTAGAAATTTTCAACTTTTAGTGTCCGAACAGCTTTTTCATTCAGTGTTAGAAATCTACCAATTAATCAGCCAGAGGTATGAAAATTGTCCCGTTTTTTTCTGAAAAGGCCAGTCAAATACAAAAAAATATACATGTTTCTTTGCTACTCAATCAATGGACAGAAACAAAGGAACCATTTAAGCAGGTCAACCAAAAGTAACTAATACATTTGTTATAGTTTAATAAGAATCCAATACAGCTGATGAGCCCATACTTTGAGGATAATCTTATAATTCCTCTATTTTCTGCTGGATTTAAATCCCTCTCAATCTATCCAATAAATAAATGAATAAAAAAGAACAAAATGTCTTTCTCTAACTTCAGAGTCAAAAGAAAACCAGAAATTGGTAGCGGCCTGGAAAAGCCTGATCAGGCGGTGATTGATTGATTAATTTATTTAAAGTTAAACCCATCAGATAAATATGTTTTACTTGTTATATACATTAGGACTTTTAGCCACGGCTAATTTTCAGTGTTCATATTATATTCATCTAATAATGCATCGCCACTTAACTGGTTAAGTAAACCTCAAGGAATTGTAGTTTATATTTTTTTAGAACTGATCCGACTCAGAAGTCTTTTCAGAATTTAACATATGAAAACAATTTTAAGCCAGTGCTAAGCATCAAATGAAAATGTTTCTTTGGATCATCATTGCCTTTTGTGTTTTGTTTTTTTAAAGGCAAGTGTGAGAGATGTTTTTTTCCACTGTTGTCATTTGCGTTAATCCCTGGCAAATCTCAGAGCGGTTCCATGACTCTTTTGTGTCAGAAAAAAAACAGTTAACAGGTTTGTTTCTCCACAGCCAGTAAGTCACGTCGTTCAAAGTCTCTTTTAATACTATTGATGCTCCCACTGGCGGATTTTTTAGATTCTGTATAAGAAAACAATTTAAAGAGGCAAAAAATAAATAAATAAAAAAAATAATAAAAACGATAGTGTTTCAGTTGTGCTGCTGAAAAACAAAAGTGTTCTTAAGAACCTTGTACTGGCCACAAGAGTTAAATTGGTCATCTTCCAGCCCTGAGTTCTTCAATGAATAGGGCTTTCAGATTTGGTATTTGATCCCGCTCTGAAATCCAGCTCTGCTTTTCTGGGCCTTACCTGAAACTTCAGCAGTCAAAACACAAAGAACCGGTTCTTAGCAAAACTCACTCACCTATCACCGTAAGCACGCATATCTCTTTGTGCTTTTGGACAAAGCAGACATTTTTTGTGTGTTTATTTTGTTACATCATGGCACTTCAGACCAACCATGCTTCACCTGTCATCCATTGGACGTTTCATACCTGCGTTGATGATAGAAGATTCTAAATATTTTCTGTTCTTGGTAGGGGGGGCATCGATTGCAGTTTTTTTTTTGGCCAATTACCGACCAATTCTGATTTTCACCGTCACCAAATTTTGGACTGAAATAATTAATTGTGATTAACAGATTACTGAAATAATTGTCAACTAATTTAGAAATATATCTCTCATTATCGGGAGTACACAGACTGAAAAAAAACAAAAGGCCGTTTGCAGCTAGAACAACATCCTAAATACCAAAACTGTAAAAATCTATGTACATTTTGCATTTAAGATAGAAAATAATCCTTGTAAATATCCTGGTCTCCAAAAGTGGCGTGGTATTAGCTTTGCCCAGTTCAAATTTTGTAATAATTTCAAAAAGCACCTTTTGCTGTCCAATTATTAAATGGTTAATCAAAACTTAAGTCCTACACTGTACTGAAGCTAAGGCAAGCAGAAAAAGCTGAGCTTTTCACATGGTGATATTAGAAGTATTTTTAGCTGCAGATGCATCCAATGCCATACATAATCTGTTACTGCATTTTAGAAAATAACATTTTTATTTCATTAAAAAAAGGAACATCTTTTAATGTAGATAAAATTATATATATATAAAAAAAAAGGCTTAAATGATAAATCTGAAAAATGAGCCAATTTTTTACCTGGTTAGTCATCAGAGTAGAATAATATTTGTGAGTTGCAGCCCTGTATATAATGCTGCTTATCAGTCAAAGCAGCGGTATTAAGATGGGCCCAAATTTTCAATTTGGTGCATCCCACTTTTGAACCAGAATAAATGGAAACGGAGTGCAATACAAAGTATTTCCTGTGATTGTGGAAACAGTTATTTTTATTGGGGACTACAGGTGGAAAGTAGCATTTGTAGCTGTAATCTGGTGCAGCACATCTCTCCATCAGCGGTTAATAATGTACATGGTACACTGTCCCATAAATAAAAATCCATTCATAACCTTGTATGTTATGGTTTAGGTACAGAATTATTTGTTTAGATAATTGAAATAGTAAGGCATAAGTAAGAATTAATATTTCAGAGAGGACTTTAAATTATCGATTTTATCAGAACCAATCAATAGCCTCCTAAATCATTTCCTGCTGCTTTAAATAAAAATTATTTAAAGACATTTATCAGTACATTTTCATGATTAACTCACATTTATTGATGCCCAAGCAGTTCTACACAGGACATATTTTACGGTACATTGTGAATCCATAATATACTAATATATTTACACATAGTTCACGTTCCTTGACTGTTTTAAAGCCAACTTATATGAACATGTAAAAGCCACCTAAATAAACAACTTTTCATTTAATTAGATTAAAATGTGCCTTGTGAAAAAAGCCCTGCTGATTTAAGGAGCAGCTCTGTCACCAGAAATCCTAACTAAGGAAATTTCAACATCACAAGTCAATTAAATAACTCCCCAGAGCAAAACTATTCACGTCTGACATTTCTGCACACAAAACAAATGCAACATCTGAATTCTTGAAGCAATTTCAGCTGTCGTTCTCGTTCGGGTCGTTCTGTGAGAAACGGAGCAGTTTCTTCGAGGCATTTTCGCTGCTCTGAGGTCATGTTTTACTTTGAAACATGAAGAATTGTTTTCATTCTTGAACCTCGCTGTACGCCGGACGCACAAGTCAAACTCGCAAGTATCAAAGAACTAAAGCACCTGCTTTTGTAAAATTATACACTAGCTAGATCTAAACTATTGCTTTAAAAAAAAATTCTACTTTTGTGCATTGTTTAGTTTAAGATTTGAAGATAAAAAGAAAAGGGAAATAAAAAAACCCCTTGAGCTTCCAACGCGGATGTGAAGTCAGTCATGTTCTCTTATCTTTATGGTAATATCTCTGGTCACCTTGTTAATCCCGACCGATGGGGTTTCATTTTCATTCATGATTACGGTTCGGCACCAATTCTGAAACTTCAGCATTTTAAAGCATTACCAGCTGGTGTTTGAAGATCCCACTTAAAATTATGTGGGATCTTATAAATGGCACCGTGATACGGTGCCATTTATAAATACTGAGACAATTGCATAAAACACATTTTACACTTAGTACTACTACAACTATATTTCTGTTGCGCTAACAAGACAAACACTGCGATGAATAGAAAACTTTTTTAAGAGAAACTCGCTGGACCGCTGAAATAAAAATAACTCGCCGTGGCTTCCTGGTTGTGGAAAAAAGAAAGTGTCCATGTCCAGGTTTTTTTTTTTTTTGGTTTTTTTTGGAACCAGTCGAGAATCAGCTTCTCCCCCAGTCCCTATGAGACCCATTTAGACTGGCATCTGAAGCATCTTAGCACTTGAATCAGTTCAGGTCAATTTCTACCAATAAGCTAGGTGCTGCATGGCTAACAATGCTAAATAAAGAAAGAAATAATGTTGGCATATATGTGTCACGTGAGCTGAGTAGGTGTCACACGTCGCCTGTTCGACCTGAATGAGATTCAGAAACGCAGCGGCTCCCGCTCGAGCATCACAAGACAACATCAGCAGCTGGACGGTGTGACATGGGGGCAGGGATGCAGGCAGGAAGCAAGAGATGACACAGCAGCCGGAGCAGACGTACACACCACCGACAACACGCAAACCGGTAAAGGTGAAAGTGATTGAGCTTAAAAAAAGAACTGAAACATGAAAAAAATAAAAATAAAAAAAAAAGGAACCACAAACGGGTAAAAGAAGTAGAAGAAGAAGAAGAAGAAAAAAAAGGCTGTCTGACTCACATGAGGGTTTCTGTTCAAAGCACCGGGCTGCTTTTCCATCTTCCACATGTGCTGATAAGGAGCTAAAAATCCCCTCTAGGTTTCTTTTTCTATTCAATCCTCCGTTTCTTTTTTTTTTATCCCAACATTAAGCAGCAGAGGGAGAGCATGCACCAACCAGCAAACACATGAGGAGAAAGAAAGAGAGAAACGCTTGGTGACAGAGACATGGAGACCGAGGGGGGGAGGGGCTGCGGGTGGCGAAGGCGGGCCAACGACTCGAGCCGCGGCTCGTGATTGGACGAGCACGAGGAAGAAGTAGCAACAGCACGCTTTCCAGGCAGACAGGAAAGTGGAAAAGAACAGTCCCTCCTCTTTCATTCATCTAAATTAAACCCTTAGATTTTGGGTTGTTTGTTAATCCAATTCCACAGGCAGTAACTATCTTACATTACACCATTCTGACTCCAAATTGGTAATATACACCCAAAAGAAAATGATTGTGACGCGATTCATATCCTCCCCAAACAGGTTGGACTTGTTAGGCAGAAAACAGCTGACGACGTGTCACTCCATGTGTGACAGGAGGGAACGCCATCAGCTCTGCAAACGAAGCTGAGCAAACTGTTGATACGGTAGCGACATCCTGGTCCAACTCCCCCTGAAAAAAGTAGTGACTGTGATATCAAAGTACACGAAAGAGTCGCTTCCATGTCAAGCTACTTCGATGAAGTAAAAAGGCAAACAAAGCCAGGGGCCATGAACTGTGCACCCGTCAGTGTTCTGGCATTTTCTACAGCATTACTAGGAATTTCTACAATCGTTTTTCAGCTCAACTTACTGCACCTCATCCAAGCTGTTTAATATTCTTCTTTCTTTCTTTTTTTTTTTTTAACTTTGCATCTTTTCACACCGTTACAGACCTTTGGAAGCGGAACAAGTTCTTCGTAACCCTGGCAGAGTGAGATCATTGGTCTTTCAACCAAGAAATTTGAGGTGGGACTCAAGGTCTCTGTGCCATAACCCTCATCTTAATATCAGGACTCCAAAATATTATTTCATTTCCAGTAACGGGAAATGTGTTGGCACAACTGAACTATTACTTGAAATTAGACGTGATACAACTTTTTCCAGTTCCGATACGATGCTGAAATTGCCGTTTTCAGCATTGGTCGATACCGATATTGACCCAATACAATTTCAGCAAAAATCGTACAGATTTCAGTCCGATTTTAATTATTCTCGAGCAAGATCGATTTACAGCTGAAAGCGCTTGCATCACTAACTCTCCCAAGTCCAGAATGAGAGTTCTCAAAACATTCCCAACTTCAGCCTTGATCCAAAGTTAACACTACCCGCAGAGTCACAATACAGCAGGTATTGTTCTGTTGGGGTTTCTCATCTATCCTGAAGGAACAGAAGAGTCGGTAGAAGGGATTATGTAATACCGAAGGGATTCGGTATTATGTCTGGCTGTGCATAGGAAACAAGATGAGAGGTTATGTTTAAAGGAGCATACCTCCTAGTATTGGCTGTAACACAAACCCTTTCAGACAAAACACACAGATCACAAGTGCTTTGTAATATGGGGAAATTGTAAAAGACAAATAAGGGATTTATTAATTTTACTTTTTGATATTTCAAAATAGATTTTAATGTCTTGTTCTGCATTAAAAACACACCAGGATTTCAATAACAAAGAACGACTTTTTAGCAGTTTACATAAAAAAAAAAGGTGTTTGGAGTTTGTTGGTAGCTATTAACAAAAATGTTGCTTATTAGAAGGAAGTTTTATTTATTTTTTACAATATATAAAAAAAAAAAAAAAAGGCCCTTGAACCGTCTCCTTTTACGACCTATCGATCTGTTATTATTATAGGCTTTAATAACAGGACATGTGGTATTTAAAAACACAACTAAGTTTTTTGTGTTTTCAAGTTTGTCATAGAAAGTCTACAAATCTTGACTGGAGAGTGTTCTTTCGAAACGTATAACTAATTAGGCATACTTTAATTTGATTATGTCACTGAAACCTGAATAAAGAACTACACACTGCGTTGTAACCTGTATGGACAATTGTGACGACTTGATCCTCAAAGACCGCAATCTTTTCTGCCCTCGTCTGCTGGGTCAGCATCAGAACCACCGAGGCTGGCTCTGTTCCGGTGGGGACGATAGTGGAACCTCTGAAGGAGGACCATTCATAAAACCAGGAAAACGACAGACACCCTCAAGATTCCTCTTCTCAAGTCAGAGGCTCCTTCAGAACCCCTGCAATGCAGACTGCTACAGGAGATCCTTCCTGCTCACGTCCGTCAGCACTGAACTTAATTTCACTGAATCTGTAGATGCATAAAAATCCTTCGTCTTTGAACAGGCAATTTCTCTGCGACATCAGTTCCCTCCATCAAATTATTTGCTTTAATAGATCAAACCAATAAACAGAGCATTTTATGCTATGACACCACTTTAGGTATCAATTAAATCAATTCACTCTCGAACTTACTCTACTCCTTTAAACTGCACAGGTACTAAGCATTTAATTTAGAAGAAGATGTGTGTAATAATCCAGTTAAAAACCCGGAAGTCTTTCTGCTGTCCCTGTCCCTTCACACCTTCTGTTAACCTCTAATGCCATCTATTGTTCCTCCATTAGAAGACCACACTCAGGGGGTGGTTGCCACTTCACCCACTGCTAAAACCAAACACCAAATCAAGGCAAGGCTTTCCGGAAACGACCTCTCTTTACCGGACCAGATCAATTCCTGTTTTTCCTCACTTTCTTGCTTAGCTGCTTTTGTCGCCGTCGCTCTGGCAGTTGAGATGAAGGAGCCACTCCTATCGATGGCATTAAGCTACTGTCAGCTAGCATGTTGGGGGGAGCTAACAAAAGACAACTACGCCCCGCGTAATTAGACCTTTTACAGTCCAACTACTCCTCCTGTGACGGAGACGTTGGCCAAAAACCATCTTCACTCACTGACGGGGTTGTTTCGCAGTGGCCTGTGCTTAGCTCATGCTAGCCAGAGTCCACAGAAGTTGGTCAAAGTTTCGATGTTTTGGGATACACGGCGCTGTGCGCCGACGCGGCTTCACGTGTAATGAGGATTACCTTAAACTAGAGGCGTTGTGAGGACTTCAGGCTGAAGTCATCGATTGTTAGGCTCACTCGGTCCTCTGCGGCGAGTTTTCAGAGAGTAACAGCCAACATGAACATGCTGCAGTGGTACAGTGGTCTCTGTTAAGTTATCGGAGCCAAAACCGGATATTCGAGGCGTGAGCTTTCAAAATAAAAGCCCCTCTGACTCGGCGTTTTCTTTGTGCAAAAGAGTAAACCGAACAGATCCCCCATTAGCTTATTGCAAGTCTCTTTTAAAAGTCATAAATGCTTTAAATAACCCATTTAAGTCCTTAACTCTTCAGCCAGCTGCATCAAATCCAGCACATTATATGAGGTTGCAGTTATCCAGGACTTAACCAGAGTGGACTGCCAAATCTATGAAAAGGAAGGCTCATTGTAATGTGGTGCATAATCTTTACAATTTAAACTCTTTATATTTCGTCATCAACATTAAACTTTTGATAAATTGTATTAAATGACATGAAAATGTTAGAATCTGCAATTAGTATTTTGGAGTAATCCTAAACAGATGATACATACATGTTATTAGTCATACATTAATTAAATAAGAAAGTCAGCCATATCAGTCTATAAAATGAGCTGTAAACAGTTCTTTTTACTTTTATGTATGACCTACTGTTTGAGGAGGAAGGCAAACAAAAACACTATTATGCATAAGGCAAACATTGTGTAAATATAAAAATATTATTTTGAGGAAAAAAAATAGTACTTATATTTTAAAAGCATCCATCCATCCATCCATCCATCCATCCATCCATCCATCCATCCATCTTCTTCTGCTTATCTGGGGTTGGATCGTGGGGTACCAGCTTGAGAGGCCCCCCTCTCCCCAGCCACTTGTGAAAAAAGCCGTCTATAAGAGATAAACTATGATTATGTAAAGTGAGTATACATACAAAACAGTCTGAATTTGTGGAGAAGAAAAGATTCCGAAAACTTTTATAAAAACGAGTCTGAACCGGCAATAAAAGCTATATATATTCTATACTGTGGTGCATTTTCTAAAATAGTGCAGCTCACTTAAGTCTAAAAAAAATGACAAGTTACATAATTACAATTATTCAATTTTGTCTATTTCTGTCACAATTGAAATAAATAAGTCAATAACATTTGTCTATTTGTTAGAAATAAATGAATGAATGATAGTTTTCTTTTTTTAAAATAAATATTAACTAGTTTATTATTTAAGAATAATTTATTACTCAAGAACACATTTAGCATTTCACGCACTACAACTAAGCAAAAAAAGAAACAAAAAAAAACCTGGATCTGTTTTCAAAGCTTTTATTTTTTTTCGGAGCACAAACCGGAAGTGTCCGTAGTAACTTCTACCAGCTTTGAGCGCTCTCTGCAACGTCTGGAAAGCCTCGCAACAGGGAACGCGAATGCGCGCGCACACGGCGTGCGCGGGTAAAGGTTGTCACAAATGCGCTGCAGGAAATGCAGTCACGTGGTATATCTGCACAGCTAATGTAAACATTGATGCATTTCCGCATCGGACAGGGTCTGTCCAGGGAAGCAAGTGATCCCCTGAATCTGGAAAAAGCAGATATGAAATGCCTGCATGCGTGTGTTTTAATAAAGACCAACAAGGTGATGGAGTAGCTTTAATATATAAAAGAAAGTTTTTTTTCTGTACAGGCAAAAATGAGGAGAAACAAATTTAAAAAAAAAAAAAAAAACCCTGAAGAACCTTATGTGAATAAAAGCTCTTTAAAGATGGCTTCGCAGCAGCAACCAGTGCACAGCAAACAGCACCTGTCACGGTTGCAGTGCTTTGTCTGGGCTGCCGCCCTCACACGCTGCTGTTTATTTTATTACTCTGCTGCATTGCAGGGCTGTTTCCCCCTCCTCAACCTGGGCTGGGGTTGCATAAGAACTCTCCTTCCTGCGGGTTAGGGCGTTCTCTGGGAGTGAGGCCGGGAACAGAAGGCCAGGGTGGGATGACAAAGACTGAAAGTTTAAACAAAAACAAAAACAAAAAAAAAAAGGGCTTGGAAAAAAAAAAAAAGTTTTCAGGATCAAGGGCCTGAAGCGGGAGCAGGACGTCACAGAGGATAAAGAGGGTCAGGGCAGATCGATGGCTGGGCGCGGAGGCTGGGTGTGAGAGTGAGTCACAGTGAGGGAGAGTGTGACGCAGTGGGACATGCACAGGGAGAAAATTTCTCTGCTGTAGCTCCTTCGCTTTGTTTCTCCTTTTCATGGATTTCACACACACACACACACACGCACACACACGCATACACACACACACACACACAAAATGCTGGTTTGCTTTTTATAAATCTGTGGGGTCTGTGTTCCTTGCTGTGATTCTGAGGGGATTTTCCCAGGCTGGGTCTCCATCAGCAGTGCTACTGTGCAGGACTGACCCATGCCTCTCACAGTATCTCTGACTGCACCTCCTCGCTCCTTCAGCTTGTTGACGCGAGCATTAGTATTCAAGGGAAGTGGACGTTTCTTATCGAACAAACCGGCAGCAACTCTTTCACCCCTGCACTGTGCGACTGCAAAAGTATTCTGTTCCCACTCCTTGAGGGTGAAGCTGCGCCCCTTTCTTGGGCAGCCTTTAAAGTTTATTGAGTTTCCTGTATTGTTTTTTTTTTTTTTTTTTTTCTAGTTGTGCCATACGCTTTTCCTGCACCCAGATGGTAATGGAGCACACTGAGGAGCTCTGCTGATTAGGTTTAGCAGTAAGATGCCAACAACATGACATTAAACACATGAAGACTCTGTGCATGTTCAGTGGCTTATCAGTAGGTGTCTAATGGAAAACGCAGTGAATTGGGCACCAAAAAGAGGCTTCTGTCCAGGGGGCCCACATCCTGGTAAATCCAGCCCTCTCTACAAATGTACATATGATGTTTTTTTTTGTTATTATTTATTTATTTATTTTTTAATTTAAGTCATTTTTGGGATTTCACAGGCGAGGCAGTAGTCAGTACTAAACAGTAAAATAGTGAAACAGAACAAAAATAAATAACGAAACGCATTTAACAGAAAATTCATAATTGAACAAGACAGCGATCATATTTTCAACAGGGCCGAGTTGATTTGCAGAGAAGTCATCATTTCAGATGTATGTCTCATGTTGTCTGGCTACGTCTATCCCATATGAAAATTTGTTTAAGAATCTGAAAGACAAAAGGGCGACAAAAAACAAAAAGGCACATCTGGAGATGATAAATATCGAAAGCAGTTTGTTCATAGCACTTGAACAAACTGCTATGAACAGTTTGTTCTCTGCATTGTTCTAACAAATGTTCTTGTATTTTAAATTTGGAATAGGTTTCATTTATTTGTTTGAAACTCTTTTATTTATTTATTTCCTTGCAGGCCAGGCTGCTGATGTTGCCTTTGCAGTCATTCAGGGGAATTCCCCGATCAAACGACTGAAAATAGACTCAGGCTAACAAGGCAAATCTCTGCCCTGCTGACAGCTCTTCTCGTTGGCCACAGGGGGGCAGCAGTGTAGTCAAGTTCCTGCACTCGCAGCCATCATCAGGACCGCAATGCAAGCCGAGGTTCCTTTCAAGGGCACCCGTCATATCTGCAAAGTCACATGTGAGGCAGGGAGAGGCTGCGCGCGCGTTTTCAGCCTCAGCATCCGCGTGGGACGGTAAGGGGGAGGACGATTCGAACAAACAACGAAAAACGCTCAAGTGTTGTCTAGACATCAGCAGAAAGCAGCACGGGGACCCTTTAAAAAGCTGCCCTTGCACATTTTCAGAGGTGAAGCTTTAAATAGGAGAGAGCATGAATCATGAGTACGGGACCGCATCAGGAGGAAGGGGGCTTTCAATCAGACCCAAACGCTCCCACACTTGAATTTTTGTGCAACCCTGAAAACATTTTTTATTTCATTTTTTTTTTTTTTTTTTTTTACAAGGTAGACACAGTAATAAGCAAACTATCAAAACTACACTCTAGCAAATCCTTACCTTTGCATAGTCATCAAATATGCATGGGCCCCTCTGAGTGCATGCAATGAATTCACAGATGGCCACAGCGCCGGAAAGCTCGCCACCACCGTCAGTGTGTTTTTGTCTCCAGAGCGAGGCTGGGCAACGCGATCAATATTCTGAAAGGAAACAGTAACACAATTCAGAGAGGGTCTTTTGTGCGTCCGTGTGCCACGCGCGACGCTTTAAAATGAAACAACTGGAGTGAAGGACAGAGCTCCTTGCAAAAGTATTCACACCGCTTGAAGTTCCTCATGTTTTGTGTGGTCACAGCCAGAAACTTCAGTGTGTTTTATGGAGCAACACAAAAGCAGCACACGATGGCGAAGTGGAAAAGAACTGGACACGTTTTGCCTCCGATTTGCAAATAAAAATCTGAAAAGTGTGGTGAGCATTTATTTTTTTTCAGACCCCCTTTACTTCGCGGCCTCTTAATAAAACTCCAGGGCAACCCACTTTCTTTGCCCACAGCTGCTCTCATTACGGCTTTCGCCACTTTATTAGAAACGGCTTTTTGGTTTATTTCAAATGTAATGGACACGAAGACAGAAAAAAAGAGAGAAAGAAATCATATGTAATTTCCTTTACTTAAAAAAAAAAAATCGAATCGTGCTGATTTTTTTGTATATACACTCAAAAGAAAAACCATTGAGGTTTTTGTGGTTGTAACAATATGTGTAAAAGGAGGTGTGAATGCAAGACTATGCATGAGCTGCTTAATCCATCCATAAGAGTAGGTGATATGCTACCAATAAGACATAACAAATCCACTATCGTAAGATTAATTTAATTCAAAAGTAAATTTTATTCTTGAAAGGTTTATATATGTAAGACTAATAATTTCCAATGGTCAAAAAGCCCCCATTACACCCTGACATACTCTCACTGGCAGACATTAGACATAGTTAGTGCTGTGTCAGCACAATCGTCCTCATCAACGGCATCAATGCGTGGAGTGTGTGTGTGGCGGCGGCAGAGGAGGAAGAAAGGAACAATACGCAAAAAGAAGGATGACAAAAATAAAAACTGCAGCTCGTGAAGCGTGGATGTTGACAGATCAGACAGACAGAGATCATTTATTCACAGAAATACGAGCACTAATGTGTGTCGTTCATCTGGCCAAGTTGGACAACATCGTGCTTTCTAATTTAAGGAATGTTGCTTTAAGCCAAACACACTCTGCTATTAATTAGGATGACTTCTGTGAGCAGCCAGCGAACACACACACACACACACACACACACACACACACACACACACACACACACGCACGCACCCGCACCCACACATGCACAGATTGGCTGCACACCCAAATTCATCTCTACCCGCATCTGTGCCTTCCTTGCACAACACAACGTTGATGATGCCGAGTCTCGTATTTCCCTGCCTCGCTCTCTCTCCGGGTCGGGGCTGTTCTTGTTTTCTTTTTTAAAATCACTGGGATGAAATCTGCTGAGATTAACTCAAAGAACACCAAGCAGGATACCTCAGGAAGACATTTAGCCTTTTTTTTTTCTCTCTCTCTCTTTCTGCAAAACACTTTGTTCCTAAAAAGATTAAAACATCCAAATCTATGATAACTAAAGATTTTCTCTGCTTTTTTTTTTTTTTTTTGTTGAAAGGAGCCTCCATTAAACATGAACGTCCAGTCAGATGTACTCTGCAAGGAACTGCCCGGAGTGCAAATTGCCTCCTCAGATGGAAATGCCTTTCTATAGAGCACATTCAGCTCTCTGAGCCTCCGTTCCTGCAGGGCTGAATAACAAGACAGCAAACGTAAACCTTCTTTTTCCGTTCACCAGCGTCCCTAAATAAAATTCACTTTGACCCTATATCATAAAGTCACCTTATAAGCAAACCGAGGCCACTCGCGTGATATTTATTGTCTGTGAAGGCTTTCATTGTTATGAAATATGGGTGGAGTTCGATGACGGTGTTACTGGAAGAAAATACGTTAGAGGCAGCAAAAGACTCGACACATCGGTGGGGAAAACACTGATATAGCTACTTGAACTAGACTCGTTCATATGAAAGCATATTCATGTGGCATAGTCAAAGTCCAGACCAAAATGTAAATGAGAATCTATTGGTTGCACTTCAAAACGATTCTTTATGTCAGGTTTTTTTTTTTCCCAAAGTGTTTTTGATTTTCTTAAAGTAGGGGGGAAAAAATTGTCAAAAGGTGATTAGTTGGAGTTTTCTCGAAATACAAAGTTGTTATTTGGAAAATGCATCAGTAGTAATGGTCTTTAAGGGTTACTTGATGCCACAATATTTTTTCTGGAAGAGTTTTCTGCAGTTGAAGGACGGACTGGACATTCTTGAGTCGGTCTCATCTGCCGCCATATTGGATTTAACAAATAACAATCAAACAAAAAAAAACATCTTGCATTTGCAGAGGATGGCCAGTAGTTGACAGTATGTTGCATGATGCACCATGTATTGGTCCACTTGAGTGGTCTGCGTGCCTTTATAACACAAAAACCCACAAGAAAATGTCTTTTAGATGGCTGTCCACCGCAGTGACCACTAAGGGGTTGAAGTTTTTCCATTGTCGCGTTTGAAAAATGCCATTTGAGTCGAATTTCATTCAAATATGCAAATTATACGCATTTATTTTTTTTTTTATGCTGATCTCGGTTTGTGATGCGATAAAATGTTCAAAGGGTGTGAATACTTTCCCTAAGAGACATCGGATCACTTAAACGTATTTTTGTCAGTTTTGCTCTGACGAGTCGGAATATCTTAAAGCATCCACTTTTTGCACTTCCCTTTGGGAAACAGTTCTTCTGCGTGCACGTTTCGCATACTGACGAGAGTGCAGCTGCTTATGCGGGAAGCCATTCCCCAAATCTCTCGGCTTCACCACCTACTTGCGCCACGGCCCGCGAACTCGGAGCTGTCGGAGCGGTGGGCGTGAATCCGGCCGCCGGCGCTTCCCCGCTCTCCGCTCCGCATTGCTCCGTGACAGTTCCACTGCACTGGCTTTCTAGGGCACGGTGCACTCCAGTCTGGACGCTTTCCAGCCGTTGTTGTGGAGGAGAAAGAGGGGGGGGGGGGGAGCCCTGCCTCCTGCGGTATTTCATTTCTCTCCTCTCACGCAGGTGCGGTGGGGACGAGTATAAATCAGAGATTTGCTCAGGGATGAGGGCGATGCAGGGCAGGGGTGGGGGTTTGGGGGGTGGGCCATTCTGCTGACCCGGGGTCAACAGGACATGAAAAGGAGCCACACAGTGTTTGGGTGTTTTGAGAGACAGCATCATCATCTGCCCTTTCACGCTCATTTGCTTTGCGACAGCGGTCCCCAAAGTGGGTCCTGGAGGGTTTGCGTCCTGCATGTTTTAGTTCTCTCCCTGGTTTAACGCACCTGGATCAGACGAAGGCTCCTTAAAAGGCCTAAGAACAACACCGACATGCTGAAGAGGTTGCCGGTGCCACCAGGGAGAGAACCAAAACGTGCAGGATGCCGGCCCTCCAGGACCCACTTCGGGCACCCCTTTCTTCTGCTTCTCTTGTAAGTCAGGAAACTCTTCCCGAGGAAACATGACATCCTCACGATTTCGCACTTGTTTTTGTCTTTCGGTGTCGCTGGAGGTTTTCCAGTTGACACACTGAGCAGCTTCCTTCCCCAGCCCTTTGTCCTCCTGTCGGACCTCCGGGAGCGAAGGACCTCTTGACACCACAATATGGCTCTGATGATGTCATGCAATCACTCTGTCGATAGAAAGTTTCATTTTTATCTGTGTTTTTTATTGAGGTGCTTCTGTTCAGGCCAGACACACAGGCTGCCAAGATGAAGCCCTTTAAGCTGTTTAATGATAAAACCGTAAAAAGGGATTTATCACTTTTAGTTCTTGGCGGGCTAAAAATAATGTGTTGTGAGAAATACATTTAAAAAAAAAAACCAAAAAAAAACGATCAAAATTTTGGGTAAAAATAAATTACGATTATACAGCAAATCAGCTTGCATGTAATCGTTTCTTTATGTTCAGTTTAAAGTTTTAGTTCAACGTGGTCTCAGATCAATCGATCCTAAAAACTATCCGTTGTGATCAATCGCTGTAAATCGGACTCCTGGAGGTGGAGCAGTGATGCTTCCCTTATAAACAAACACGGCGACGAAATTCTGACCAATCGCACGACAGCTTCCCACGCTCACATACGAGTATGTTCCTGTGGCGTTCTGGTGCATCAAGCAGAGAGAAATAGGTTGTGCTTCGCCTTTGTTGCTAACGGCAGCTAGCATCACAAACAGTACGGAGTGTCAGAGGAGGTGTGATTCTGTCCACAGAGGTTTAAGCTGGGATTTTGTAGTGATGCCTTGCTCAAGTAGAGAGTAAGTCTGAAAAACAGAGGAATCTGCTGCGATGCTAATTGACCAGCGCTAACGAATTTGACTCTACTTCCCGCATCTAATCTGAATTAACATTTTCGCAAGTGATTGCTGAACAGCAATATGCTGGACAATCATTTGATGAGATGCAATCTGTTGTGTTGATGAAGTATTTACACACTCAGTCTCTGTAATCTTTTCTCTACGTGGCAGCCATGTTGGATACCAAGCATGCAACCGGTAGCCGACCGCTGACTTTACAAATCACCGTTTGAAACTTGACCCGATTTTCCAAGTCGAGATATTCAAATCCTCGAGGTCGGATGTTGCTTCAAGTTTGTTTTGACTGGAGTAACTTTGTTTACTACAATAAAATAAATTTTCCCAAATTCTTTCAAATCGCTTTCCGCTGGTCTGATATACACTGACACTCCGAGTGATGCAAGCTTTTTGTGTTTAAAAAAAAATGTAAGAAAAGGAAAAAAAAAACAGAAAAACATTTAAGCCAGCAAGGCAATCAGCTGTTCTGTCAGTTCACAAGCGCCGTGTTTAATGCTCTTCTGTCAACCAGTCAGTCATTTGGCATTTCAGTCAGCGTGTCTGCCGTCTGGATGAAGCGGTTATGTCTTTACGCATTGCAGCAGAGCACACCTCCCCATGTCTGGGGGCTTCAGCGGTTGATAGACATGCACACACAGAATTACATGCAACTCCTCCGCTTCTTCTCCCCCCTCTCCTCCTTTCTCCTGCTCCTCCTCATCCCTCCTTCAGTGTCTCTGGGGACCTCAGAGTGCAGCACGAATGATGGACAGCAGCCTAATATCCAAAGAAATCCCGCCCCTCCCGTCGGACTTAAGAGAATCGCTTCGGAGGCCACTGTGCCCTTCACAAAGAGGGATATGACCTACAGCATCACAGAAGAACATGCTGGCACCGGCATGAAGGAGACTGCAGAGGAAACGTTGACAACATAACCCCGATCTTTGAAATATGAGGGCTTCTGCTTTAGAGGCATGTGGGTTTATACAAGTTAAACAAGGTTGATTGTGTTTCTTTTTTTCTGAGGTTAATTTTCGCATTTTTAAGCAAGAAGAAGCTAAAAAAAAAACAAAAACAAAACAAAAAACCCCCCACATAAATCAAATTGTCTCCTCATCACAGTGCAGATCATTACAGGAACCTTTCACAGCACACAGGAGGCGAGTTATGAATCCATGGAGCTATTTTGGGGATTTTAACTACATAGAGATTTGAAGAGGTCTGTGAGAAGATCAGGTGAGAGCAGCGCTGTTGTTTCAGGATAATTAGCGATAGATCACCGAGAGTTTCTATATTTATTCTGTTCCGTCAACCTTTCATCCCCACGCTTACAACAAATGATAAAGCAAGGCCGTCATGCCGGAAAATGAGGACTTTCTCAGCGTGGTTTCAAGGGGTTTTCTAATGATGATAATAACATGCTGGGTTGTATTAGGCAGGAAACGGCCAGCATTAATAGCTAAAACACCTAATTACGTGAAAACGAGCTCAAAATATGATTAAAAGGACGTAAAGGTTTCATCTCTGCAGCTGGAAAATGTGAGCTCACTTGGATCACATGCAGGCAAACGTCAACGAACGTCTGCAGACTTTCAAAGTAAAGCAGCGAGTGAGCGAGATTTGGTAATGAGTTCAAAAAGAACACCAACATGTTTTCTTGTAACGTGTGCTGCTGTGCACAGAGCAGTATTTCTTTCACTTCGGTTTGCATTGATGGAAAAAGTTAATTATTGAAATGTCACAAAGGTGGCGGTGCTTAGAAAACACAGGAAAAAGTTATTTATTTTATTTCATTTCAAACAGGACATCAGTGTAAAATCACACACATGAACATGGAAAGCAAAAGACATGTATTTTTGCACCACGATAATCTTAACATTTCCAATTGTGTGCTTGCATACAGAGCTCTGAAAAGCCAGATTCTTTAGCAAATTGTAAAAATGATCAAGAATACATAGCGCCAACTTCTTTAGCGGTTCCTTTTCTTTCTTTGGCTTAATTTCTTCCGGACGGTGGAAGTGACTGTCTGCAGGACAACCCCCAAAGCTTCCGCATTAAACGTCTTTCTTTGTTGGTCCTTTGCAACATTTAAACTTCAGCAGAGGAGAGCGATTCAGTTCGGGTCTTTTGTACGTTGCAAAGCACCTCTCAATGATCAAAAACTGCAGAAATAAACAATGTAATTACTTTATGTGTCATGTTTGGATCTGAGTTACTAAAATAATAATAAAAAAAAAAAGCACAATCACACAGTTATTGATGTGCATCAATGCCCGATAATCGTTTAACTGACATTAGAGTTAAAAGGCAGATTCCGGAGATACACTCTTCATAGCAAACTAATTATGCGTTTGACTGGGAAGTCATTCTCCACAGATGTTTTTTTTCCCCTCCATTTTGATGAGAAGTCCTATTCCACAAATCCCCTAAGGATTTTTATTGATTCCCATCTACCTTTGCACTGTAGTGAGAGCTGCTCTAACCCTGCCCGGCTCAGCACTTCATGACTAATGAATGAGAGGATGCACAGATTGTTTCTGTAAAGACCGGCTGTCTGACACTGTGTCTTACAGATGGATGCAATCCATGATGCACAGAGATCAACTTTCACTTGGTTCCCGTCTTACCACCACTGAAACCTGAACAAATTTCTCTTTTTAATGGAACAGAGGAGTGATGTTGGCAGGGATATGTTTTGTATAGAGTTTTGTTGATTAGCGTGTAGTAAAGCTCTTTCATCCTAATTGCTGATGAAGAATAGATTCTCATCATTTCACCTGGATCTTTCTCATGCTGCCATTTTAATGCATTTGCCACATTTTGATTGTTCCAAATTTACAAAGGGCACCAGAAAGTCAGGGTCATAAAAATGAGTACGACCCATTTAAAAAAATGTTTAAAGAGTGTTATTAGATATAAGAAATACAAAAAATAACAAGGATGTAGCCTATCGATTATGCCCCAGTCTCAAGTTTGGTACAGACCTGTGTTTGGACACGGCCTTGAAAAGGCCGTCAAGAATCGAAGGCGGGAAAAAGCAAAAGAGTGGAAGCGGCGGCATGATGCCGCTCCATACCAGCTGAGAGGGAGACGGAATTGATTTACTGTTGTAGACAAAACAAAAACTTCTCATGGCATCATTTTACATGCAGTTGTTCGCAACTGAAGCAACACGACGCTTCTTTGAGCAAACCAAAAACATGACATATGATCATTAAACTATGAACAGCTCATGTAACAAATAAGAGAAATCATAATGAAAATGAAGAATAAATTTTATATCTGCCCCCTATTTATGTAAAATAAATAAATTGGATTTTTGGTTCCAATAAGAGTTCCCCTTAGAAGAGTGTGGGGGGAAACCAAATCAAAACTGTCCCGGCTTTTGTTTAGACTAAATTTGGATGAAACACATAGACTACAAACTCCTTAAATAGCATTTTGAAAAAGAAATTATCCAGAATTTTCAAGATTGGTAAGATGGAGCTCACACTTTAAACACGATAAAGTTTTAAATTGATGTTAACCACCGATTTTACAGATTTAAAATGGTATCGGTATCGATCTGTGGCGGTTATTTTTGTTGTCCTGGTTTGAGCGACCGATAAAAACGAAAACAATTTTATTTCATATTAATGAAACTTTCGTCTTGAGCACCAGGCGCAGGGGCGGGGAGATGTTGAACAGCCTGCCGGGCTCTTTCGTTGTCGCAACGAAAACGAGTAAAAAACGGGAAACGACCGAAGCGCCTGCAACTCCAGATGAGTTCATTTCAGAGTTTAGAGTCAGAATCAAGGTCAGGCGACAAATATGTCATCCGTCCTTGACGTCACGGCAGTGATAAGTGTGCTTGGGGACAGGTGAGCAGGTGGACTCGTTATTCAGGTCAGCGAGGCTGCTGGGTGAAAGGAAGTGAAGGAGGAGCAGGGCCGATCCGAGTCCTTGTAATAGGACTCGATCGTCGGTTTAGCCAATGAACGGCCTTGTCGGACTCGAACAAGTACAACACCGGCAGCAGTCGAGAAGTAGAGTGATGCAGGTGGATTTCCGCTGTCAAGACACTGACTGCCCAAGGTGCTTTTGGACAGCTTAGATCTGCACGAGGAGGACTGAACAAAAAGAGATTTCAGCTGGTTTACCCTTCAAATCACGTGCATTCATGAGTGAAATCGAGCACGAGGACGCACCACAGTAAGTGTTTCGTGCTCACTGTCGAAGTTGAACTACGCTGATGAAGAGGTAGGGTATGTCATCCATGTGACTCCCCTCCTCCTCCCTCCCTCTTTCTGTGCTCGTTCTCCCCCTCGTCCTGCAGGAATAGACTCTCCCCATCCTCCTCCTTCTCCTCCGCTGCAGCCTCGACTCTGACACAGCCGGGCATGACTGCAAACTGAGAGCCGCTCGCACAAAGAGGGGCACGTCGCTTCGCTTACGAGACGCGTAAAATCGCTCGCTTTTCGCTTCTTCCCGGACGAGGGGGATTGGAGGAAGACGGCCGACTCGAGGAAGCGCCAAAAGAAAGGGAGGAGCGCCGAGTACAGCAGGTAAAACGATGCGCGGAGATCCGTCGGACCGGCGGGGACGGGACGGCGGCAGACCTCTGCACCCTCTCACGCGGAGGACGCTCGCGAGCCCTGTTCGCTTTTTATGTAACGCGCGCGCTTCCCTTCCCAGCGCCTGGGCTTTTGTCCGTCGCGTGCGCGGTGATAGCAGGAGGTGAAGCGAGAGCGGATGGGAACGCTTAGTGACGTCCGGAGGGGTCCTGGCGCAGTGGGACGAAATCGGGAAACATTCGGAAGACGTTCCAACTGCTGCGCGGTGACTCCGGTGCAGGAAGTTCGGAACACGTCTGTCTGCCTGTGCTGCAGTGTCAAGGGTATGCAGGGGAATGCAGCAGGACTGCACAGATTACCTTTGAATTATACATGCAGAGAGAGAGAGAGAGAGTACACAAATCAGGAGTCAAGCTCTGAATTAATTAGACGGTTCAGTCTCCTTGAAACTCAGTGTCATTCAGTTAACTCGAGTTTTGAATCTCACTGGAATAAAGTTCCATATTGTGGAAAAAGAAATGCACATTTGCATGCAAGGTTATTAAAAATTTGGTTTTTCATACAAAGTCTTGAAACCAGATTAGGATGGGACGAGGGACGCTGAAAGTGGAGGGAAACTGGAGCGTCCTAAACATTTCTGCAAAGCTTTTTTCCCCCATTGTGGTACAAAGTGATGCTCCTTTCTGGGGGCCCAGCGGATGCAGAACGCAGCCTCATCTGGCTGAGCGAGACCCTGCCTTTGTTTTCACCGTCCTTCCCTCGTTTCTGGCCGTCGTTCTTACGAGGATGAATTACTCTGAAGTCAGGCGGTGTCAGCATAAATCCTCTCAAGATGGAGCGAGGTTGTGAATCGAGGGCGCAGGTGCCTCGTCTGCACTCACCGCTGCTCCAGAAAGAGCCCAGGGTTGGTCTAAAGTGAACACGACCTCGAGTCTGTGGATGAATATTTAAAATATTTAGTCGTAAAACTGGGTTTTGGGTGCTTATGGTGTATATATATATATGTGAAAAA
>VMRN01000013.1:8728117-8787991 GCA_010277015.1 Poeciliopsis turrubarensis
CACATATTTCTGTTGAGGGAGGCTGGAGCATATATCCCAGCATGCATCAGCGGAGATGCAGAGAGCTTCATGTCTCCAGTCCACAACAAGGCCAAGGCCATTCACACACACCTGCAGTCACAGTTAAAATAAAACATGCTTCCTTTAACTAACATCATTTTATAAATTTTAAATGAATCTGGGGTTCTCGTGTTGCATCACTTTGCGTAATAAGTAATGAATTTGTAGCGTGTTGCCATGTAAAATTGAGGTTGAGGTCTTTTTAACTCCCGCCAGTACAACACATGGCAGCCAAATAATTTGAAAAACGAATGATTTAAACGCCAAAATGATGGTGTCTGTGCTCACATGGTTTTCATCTAATGTAGGGCACTCTGTTAAGCCCAACAGAGCTGCACTGTGCGATGAACTGCAGTTTGCCATCGCAGTGTCTACGTGTTCGATGTTTTTACAAAAGACCCCTCGATGCAGTAATTGGATGGTATATTTCAAAGGGAATTCACACTGTGCCCAGGGTTATGGTCAAAAATGGTGCATATTATTTTCCACCAAAAGATTTTGTAAAACTAATTGACTGATTCATCAGAAATGTCCAACTTAGTTTTAGGGACTTGAGAGTCTTAAAAAAAATCTACTAGTTCTCAGGATGATGGCGATGGAGCATGACAGCGATTTATTAAACCGCGAGAGTTGAGTTGAATTGTTTCTTCGTTTCCCCCTCTTTCTGTAAGACTGTGTACCCAAACCGTACTCGGTTTGGGTCAGGAAAATGTTGCCTCGGCGACCTAACTGGACAGTTCGTACCCCATCACAATGATGTCTGCTGAGACGGTGGTTTGAAATTTGATGTCTGCCCCATAACCTCGAAAGATGGGAAATAAAACGAACCAGGCTGCATTTTACTGTCTATATTTTCCAAGTCGCAGAAGTCAGATTCTCAACTGCAAACTTCCTGGCTCAGTTTTTTTTTTTTTTTTTTTTTTGCCTGTTTAGTTTCAACTGTGTTTTCCAAAGCTGCGGCACTGTGAGGATGAGTCTTCGTGACTGAGAGAATGCTTCCAGTGCATTAAGTAATCCTCTAAGGCGGCTCTAGTTACAGATACGGAGAGGAAGACGGAGCGTAGCTGAACTGAAATGACTCAGCAGGGCTATAATCTGATTCTCCCCTTGGTTGCTTGGCTCTGCCATGAGCAACCACAGCTGAAAACTGCACGTCACCTGATGCCCGAAACAGTTAAGAGCTGCAAACATGTGACTGAAACGAGCGACTGATGATGCAACACCTTTCGGACAGCAGAAAAATCCCACTTTGTGTTTGACCGCTAGCTGAAAACCTCAAAGCTAAAGCTTAAGCTAAGATTAACCATTACCGACACAGTAATGGAGCTTCCCGAAAACCTTATTTTCCCCAGGGGTTTATTCACGAGTTTCCTCTAAATGAACGTGCTGAAGCACTGGAACGCTTAGACACATTTTGATGCGTCTTATTACCATTTTAATGTGGTGATAAAGTGATGGGTCATTGTTTGAAAGGAATTAAACAGGCTACCAAGCAGCTTCTGCTGAGGAACTATATTTGTTCCTGCTCCAGTTCTCAGTGCTTGAGAACTGACCCTGCACTTCCAAACCTCAGAAGATCTGGAGCTATATCTTATTCCCTTTAGCTTAGAAGTTTAAACTTGGGGCTGGGAATGACTTCACAGGTTTTCCACCTAACATAGTTGGAGAAATCAGGATTCCACCGAGTCGCCGTTATGCGTAGTACGACTTACGGACATCGTTTTAAACTCTACTTTGTGCGTCCAAACACCACTTTCAACTATTGCAAGTGTGTCCTCCAAAATAGACACATGTCCACCACAGCTTGCTGCTGTCGACGGTTGGAGCGGCCATATTGGATCGTTTGATTCTCTGATTTTCCGAGTGGGAAACCGAAAGAGGGGTTTTCCAGTTGGTTTCTCCAATTCACTGTGACAGATTGGATCATTGTTCTAAAAAAAGAACTCATTTCAATGAGCTCCAACGTCTGGAGATCAAATTCAATTTCAAACACGACTCTGTTGATCCCAGAGGGAAAAGGCATAAGTTCAGTCAAACTGCAGAGGCCTGAAGCAGCAATGTGACTGCCGTGGCGAAAATGTCACGAATGCAGCAAACTCTTAGCCATTTGTAGAGAGGGAGGAAACCGATATGTTAAATTAAAGCAGATAAAAAGTCTAAAAAGCGGGATCAGTCCCCTTTGCTCCGACGACCCCAAATTAAATCCCGTGCAACAGAATGGCTTCGACTATTTCATAAACAGAATAGCCATTTCTGTAAATTAATGGTTGAGGGTGAGGTTGTGAAGAAGCTTAAAGACAAATTGACTTCTCAAATAATTTCCCAAGATTTGAAGATCTCACAGAGAATGGAAAAGGGTGTGAGACAAGAATCCTCCTGAACTGACAGGCCGGGGAAGGAGAGCTTTAATAAGAGAACATGCCTCCAGAAAGGTTGATACTCTGCAAAACAGTAAGGAGAAATGCCAGACGCTTCATAGTGATTCTGTTCTTGCACTAGCCCACCTCAATTACTTAGTTTTAAACCATATTGACCCATCACCGTCTTTCTTATTGAAATAATTTACATTAATCATGAAAGGTCTTCTTCTTCTTCTCCTTCTATATTATGATCCATGGAAAGCAATGAATGACCCCGCTATGAGAGCAGGGTATGTAAAAAACCTACTTTTGTATTTATTTCGGAGCAATTATTACCAGCTATCATTTATTGGGTCCTGAATTCTAATATATGTGGATCCAGTTTTACACTGTTCACTATCAGAGCGGGAATCGCGTGTAAGTGAAGTTATTTCAGGGGAAGTGAAACAAGAGACACCTTAGAGAGACTCCTTCTATCCCCCGATTCCCCGAAAGTGGAGATAATTTTGTTAAACGGCTCTGTAACACGACTGGCCGATGGATCGGGTCTTCAGTACGTGACGGGCGAACCTACACACACACACACACGCACACGCGCACACACGCGCAAACATATTCTCTGTTACGCAAAAATAAAATTATGTGTTTTAAGTTACGTTAATCTCCCTATCGAGTTTGTTTCTTTTGTTTTGATTTGATTTTGAAGATATTTTTGTACTGAGCAAAAAAAAAGCTTTTCTCATGACAACTGATCCTAACAAAAAAAAGAAAATTATGGTTTGATTTACATAATAAATATCCTAATAGCAAGAGAGTAGAGGTAAAGAATGCACATCTAAGACAAAGATAAATTTATGACAAATTTAACATTGAAATGCATTTACCTTTGTCTTGTGCGAAATGAATGAGGCGAATATAATAAATTATATTAGCTGATAATCACCGTTTATCATCCATCTTGTGCAAATTAGGTAATCTATATAACTTGTCCTTCATCAAGCCACTCCTTTTTTAATTTTGACCAACTCTATAATGTTCAGACTTCGATGAAAATAAATGCTCAATGGCTGAATATCAGTTGAAACCAAACAACTTTAGTCCAGAATAGGTCATTCATTTTGCTGGACAATAAATTGTCTCAGAAATGATTGCAATAAATGACAACGCTGTCATTTTGAGATCATTTTCAACTAATATTTCAATTAATATTATCTAAAGATGGCACAATAGTGGGAGAAAACCCACTCAAAGATAAAGAAAATTAATTTCAAAGCAACATTTAACACTGGAACCAGAAAACATTTTAAATATTCCAAATAAACAAAACAAATGAAACCACAATAATTAAATTGAATTTCAAAAAGTAACAGTGAGTGCAGGATAACGACTTCCTACTGGTATCAAATGCTTTGTTTCTCAAAACAGCGGCTTTAAATGATATTAAAGGCCAGCCTCTCTTCAACGACTGTTGCCCGAATGGAAATCATCACTTCCGTTTAAATTGATCATGATTAATTGATTTATTTCTGACAGGCCTAAAGCATAGAGAAAATAACCAAGCAGCTCTTTTAGCTGAAGTAATGACACCAGTTCACATTTGGTCTCTTAAAACTGGCTTTCAGAGATGAGCGTCTCGTGTTCACATCTTGATGACGTTTGGCAAACAGGCTGGAGAAGTTCTGACTTGGCATTTCTCTCTGAGCAGAAGTTCATTGTTTTGTAACTTCGGTCAAATCTAAGTTAAGGGGAAGTTAAAGGCCATAAAAACCTACAGTAAGAAAAATAAAAAAAAGATTAGTTTGATAAAACAAGGAAACAATGGAAAGTGAAAACAAAAAAGTGAACAAATAGATTGTTTTTCCTCACAGATAATTGCACCGTCATCTTCACTTCTTTTTACGTTTAGACCTGGTTTACTGCAAAACCCGATTGCGTAGCAGCTTTGTGGAAACTTGTTATGGTTCATATGAAGAAAACATCACAAGAACAGGCTGTTCAAATGAATGTGTCAGTAGAAAGCGATTTTATTCCCGCCGCATCTTCAATCCCCTCAAAATAAATCGCATCAAAACCAAGCGTTACGGAGCAGGGAAACTGACAGATGTGTCTTCCTTGAATGAAGTTGTTGCCTATCAGAGTTGAGTTTAGTGAATTTCTCGCATAAAGCTTCCTTAAACGTGTTTACAAAAATGCAGTGCAAACAAGACAAGCCATTAAGCTGTGCATATGACACGAGGATTTAGTGCAAAACAAAGCTGTTTGCAGCCACGGCCCCGATTGTTATTCTGCTTCTGGGAGGAAACTAAAATGAATCCAAAGCACAAAATTGCTGAGGAAGAAGTGCTGCTGCTCTTCTTTGTTGCCGCCACGTTTCTGCTGTCGTTAATACCCCGCAGACCCGGTCCGTGCAACCAGGCGATGGATTTGAAGAACCTTCCTGTGAGAAGAGGGCAGATTAAGGCGCTGTTTATCTGATGCTGCTGAAAGTTGGAGCACTGGGAAAGTTGGCCGAGGTTAGCGATCTTTCCCCACTTTCCCAGGAGGCTTCGGATTTAACAAAGACTTAGCAAGGAGGCAATTTAGCAGAGAGGATTTAAGAAATGACACCCTTTGTCTCGCTGCTGAGTTCAAGTATTATTGAAACGAATCGTGGTGCAATTAGGCCAAAACGGCTATCTCGACACTCGGGTTTAGCCAATAACGATGACTTAACTTCAACGGCGCTGGTGTGAGGCATCTCCATGTTTGTTCAGCGCAGTGAAATTTTGTGTTTCTCTCTCAAAACCTTTGTTAGTTCTTGTACTCTGAGTGTTTTTGGCAACGATGTGCATCTAATCTGAACAACACAACCTCCTGTGCATATTTTATGCAAATGTGAAATAGTTGAAAAGCATACATCTGGAGTTTTAACAAAACAAAACAAGAATCAGGTTTGAACAGATTATCTTAATCTGCTGAATTTGAGCATTTTGTTCACTTTGAGCATTTGTTCACTGAGGGTTACGTGTATGGATCCTGATTTGCATATTCAGGGTTAAAACCATATTGTGAGGGGATTAATTTGACTTTCAAAGTCCGTTCGTTTCAATATCTGCAGAAAAAAAGAGGCGCGTTGGGTAATATAGTACCCAACAGTGTTTCTCTGCTAGCGCCACTTGAAATGCTTCGTGTTTTCCTATGAATGCATTGTTTGTCGCGACCTTAACCCACTTCAGTTTACACAGCCGCTCTCTCCTGCACGGATGCAGAGCGAACGCGTGCAGGAGCTGTCAAGAGGCACACTTTCAAAGGTTTAAGAGCACATATGGAATATGTAAATGAGACTCACCCCAGATACTTTATATTCAGTTTATGCGTTTGCGTTTCGCTCTTCATGGGAATTTATTTTACCCGATGTGTTCGTTTAAACATGCGGGGCAAGAAAAGCTAAACCCCACCAGACCTTATGGGTGTAAGCCAGAAATGAAAGTAAACAATTCTTGTGCGCACACACGTATACATCTTTTCCTTCTCATAGCTGAAGCGCCAAATGTGAGGTGATTTCTCCCCCTGCAGGAGAATCTGTGACCTCATTGAATTTTTTCCCCTCGTTGTCAAAATACTTCAGTGTATTGTTGTTCTATGCTTAAAGTGCAAGGCTGTTTATTGGCCCCCTTTGGCAAAAATGTGGAAAAAGGCTCAAAATAAATGTGGTTTTTTTTTTTTTTTTTTTTTTTATTTTAATATAATCTCGCACTGAAAATTACAGAAAAAAAATCCAACCTTTACTTTGAGGTTGGATTTTTATTTGGCTGTTTGTTATCTGCTTGTTGGTTTATAAAGCACTGAATGATCTCAGGCCAGAATACATTTCTGAGTTAAGACAACATTTAGTTCTACTCTCTTCAACTCCCTGGAAACCTGATGTGTGCAGGAAACTAATCAGGACTAAACACATTATTTCAGTCAAAAAAATCTCACTATTGAACTGTTTGATCATTGACGAGTGACTGACAAATGAGATTGCTGAAATTTAAAGGAAATTTTTAGATTTAAATGAACTCTCTCTTTTTACGCAATGTTTTTCTGTGCTTGACCCATTAGTTTGCCCTTTTCAACAAAGCTTAAAGGTTTTCTTTTCATGTTATTGGCTTGTGACACACAGAGTGATGCTTCTTTGAATGTCCACCCTTATCCTAAGCTCACCCCAAAGGTTTTCTGCTGGATTCAGGTCCAGTATGTTCAGCGATGGAGGTTGGATTAAGTTTTCAAGCTTTCTTGAGGTGATTTCAGAACTGATGCACCAAAGGGGAGCTTGTGCCATACCAGAGGCATGAACCTTTGAAAAACTCTTAAGACTATCTCCTTTTTCCTAAGCTGTTTGGTCCGTGCTATGGTGCCTTCTTGCACTAAAAAGGTTCTTTTTTTTTTTATCCTTACTGTGTGAGCTTGGAATATGAGTACGGGTTCTTGTCTGGCCCGGTGGCTAAAAGGAATGTGTGTCTGTGACACGTCTTATTTAAATCCCCGGGAAACAGAAACTCATTAGAAGATCCTAGGAAGTCTAGTCAATTAAATAATGAACATCCATTTTAAGAAAGGTGCCACAATCCTTTCAAATGGAGCGTTGATCGTGTCTCTAAATATACCGATCTGGGTATTGAGGCATTTTATTTCCAGCTGCTGGTTTTCGAGGCGCGAATGCCAAAGTCTCTTCTTCCTTCGGCAACTTAAGTTTGATTTATGGAAAGATCAATGCTCCCCGTTGTCGCTGGAGGCTTTTCTGAGGGTCGGAGCTGATCTACAGCGCCGGTAAATAGGAGCAAGTGGACTTCAGCTGCAGTCGCTAATTTCAAGGTGGCACTTTAATGCAGGGTTAAGGCCAGGAATTTGAACACTAAGCTTACGGCTGCTGGTCTGGTACTGCTGGTCCTACAGTGAAAACCACGTTAACGCGGTTCTCCATTTCCTGGCTTGAGAGGAATCTCAATAGTGTTTTTTTTTTTTAATTCTGTTTTTGCCATAAAAAGCTACTTAAAAGAACTACTTGAAGGGCGGCCCATTCAAGCAGCTTTCTGATTTATTAGCCATATTAAGATGTGTTGCCTCTCTCTCCCTCAACATGCTGAAGTTTGACTTTATTATGCTGAATGAGTCGAAACTCCAACGGCACCGCGGGCAGCTGCAGACTTTCTCGGCTGTTTATTTTTTTTTTTTCCCCTCAAATGCCTCTTCCCTTCCTCTCCTCCTCTTCTCTCCGTCTCGTTCTCGTCGTCCCCTCTCTGCTCGCGTTGCTCTCTTCCCCCGCCGTCTCCCTCGGCCGTCGCACGCTCACCAGTCTCTGTGTGGCCGCTCACGAACTGAAGGGTAATCCTGCTGACTGGAGCAGCTCGGCTAATTGGACGATAACGCCTCAAAGAGATAGCCCGCTTTCCCCATTTTGTTTCCCAAAATTAGTCTGTTAGTGACACAACACTGAAATTATCTTGCTCCTCCATTCTTCTGTTCATTTGTCTACTCTGGTCTTCGGCTAAATTTCTCCTACCGCTGGCATTTCAGTTCATTGGGTTTGCAAAGATGCCTTCAGACAGATTTATTTTTATTTTTGCGTGGCACTCGGCAGCTTTCCGGGGATGGAGATGGTTCGCTCGGACAGGCAGGAAAACTAGTTCTCTCGTTTTATACGACTATCTCCCCCCTTTTTAAAGCGATATATTTGCTTAAATGAAGGGACCTCCATTTCAAATGGTACTGAGGAAGAATTCGAAAGGGCATTAGCTCTTCCTTGGTTTGTCGCACGACATAAAACTTTCTAAACGTCAGATTTGGGCGAGTCATTTTGCTTCGAGCAGCTATAAATATTCCTGAGTTCTCTCCCTAGAAAATGAGCTTCTTTAAACTTTTATGCAAGCGCGACTGAAGTTAAGGCATTCGAGAAGAGACTGAGAAAAATTATTGCTCTTCACTTGGTTAATAATTCAAATAATTAAAGTAGTTAATAATGGAGATGCATGATGGAATTTCACAGCCAAATCTTGCTCCATGCAGATGAAATGCCTTTGTTGCATAAAACCTCAGCTTTGTTGCGAACAGTCTCATAGGTTTGACCTCCTCGGTTCGGTTTACCCTGGATAAAAACAGGCCACAGACTCGTCAACATAACATTTCAAGTTGAGCAGTAAATGATTACCTCTACTGTGTAAAAGTAAATATAAAGAAATTAAAGAAAGCAGGTGATTTGTGGATTTTACTCTTTACTGTTTTAGGTAACTTCAGTTTTTGTGTTCTTTGCCTAAAGCCCTCTGCGTGACCAAAGCAGAGGGCTCTCTTACAATGCCGTCTTTTTGTTTCTTAGGTTCATTCGTTCACCGTTTTTTGTTTTTCGGTCTTCTGCCGATATGTTCTTCTCCCCAGAAATATTCCAGGTCCTCAGATCCACTCCGGGTAGACATAAGTTGCTCGAAGCCCAGAAGGGACGTATTGTCCCTTCCGTAGATTCTGGATCTGCCTGGTTGTCTGGTCCCACTGGGATGTGCCTGAGGCAACCAGGAGCCATTTTGATTACCTCCACTGACTTCTTTCACGTCGAGAATCATCGGCCCTGTGAGGGAAGACTCATCTCGGCCGCTTTCATCTGGGATCTAAAGCATTTGGTCATAATAGATACCTCAAGATCACAGGAGAGGGTTGGATTTGGGACAAACCGGTTGGTGTTTTTTAGTACGGCCAGAGCAGCTGCCACATAACGTATCCTACCGTCAATCACAGGCAACTGACTCTTTCCATCTACGTCAACCAACGACACGAGGCGCCAGGACAGACGTCAGAAATGAGGGACGGGAGCAGTGAACTGCGATTGTTTCCCCAAGTTGTTTTTACCATTACAGCCATGGGTTCTACTTGTTCAAGTCGAGTTAACTTGTCTGTGGAAGTAGGCCTTCATGCTCAGCGGTAAATGAAGACAAACAGAGATTATGATTGGTAATATTGATCTAAACACCTTCAAACTAAGGATGAGCTCAGCCACGAAACCCACTGTGTAGAAGGTAGATTCAATGTCACAACTCTCATTTTGGGACTGTTTAGCCCATAAAAGCAACCTAAATACTCTTTATTCTCGAAGGACTCCCCAATAAATAACACTAATGGATTTGGTGAAAAGTCTTCTCTAGATTCACAAGCTACATGTGGCCTGAACCACCAAACTCATGAAAGTCTCAGCAATTCCCTGAGAATAACAATCTACATGAGGAAAAACAGCTAAGTCACAGGACTGAAGGCTCAACCACCAGCAAGCCTCCCTCCACTTGCCATTTGCAATGATCATCTAATAGCTATTAGTCTTTTCCTTCCCCTGAGGCCATCATGCCAGAGAGAACCTATCAGAAACCAAAGTCCCGCGTGACAGATGCTCCAAAAGTTTCTGTCGTGGCAGAACTGGAGGAAAACTGAAATTGACGCTATCAAAGCAGCTTGTTCAAATGTCATGACTTCCATCAAGTCTTTACCCAGAATACTCTTTGTGTGCAATCTGTTCTGTCAAAATCTTTTCCTTTTCTGTCTCATCCTACGTCTGCCTCCATCTAATTCACTTCATCCCACAGCCTCGCTTGAATTTTCCGACGCTCCGGTCTCGGAGACCAGCTGGAGCCGTCACTGCACCTGATGTCTCTCTCTTACGATGCCGTCTTTTTGTTTCTCAGGAGGGCCCCCCGATGTGGGCAAGATGCTGGGCGGGGAGGAGAAGGAGGAGGACCCCGATGCAGCAAAGAAGGAGGAGGAGCGACAGGAAGCGCTGAGGCAGCAGGAGGAGGAGAGGAAGGCCAAATATGCCAAGATGGAGGCTGAGAGGGAACAGATGAGGCAAGGCATCAGGGACAAGGTATGATGTAAACCACATCTGTCGTCCGAGTGTAGCGAGTCATTAACCAAAGAACAGGAAATAGAAATAGACTACTAGCCATTAGATTATTAGAAAATCAATGAATGCCAATTTCCCAGAGAAGTTTTTAATTAACACGCTAGCTCATTAAGTTTCAAATTTTTTTTAACAAAAATGACTTGATTGAACAGCTCCTGAAAAGTGCATTAATCCAAAAATAATCATTTATGTTTCTTCTTAGAGCCGGTTTTGACCTGCATTACCGACGTTTGCTATTTTTAGTGGCAGTTTTGTTTTTTGTTGGTTTTTATTCTGTCTTCCTTTGGTCTTATTTTTAACTCGCTGTTTAAAATGCACCAGACACGGATCAGGAAGTAGTGCAGAACAAAAAGAGACAAAAGGCTGAGAAAAAGGACCGGGATTTATCAGACAGAGAGCTGTTGAGGAAATATAACTAAATCAGAAGATGATGCAGATTTTCTGAGCACTATGGTTGCTTATGATCGCTTATGATTGCTTATAACAGGGTATCTTCTTAAAAATGTTCCACCCAAATCAGAACTGGGCTTAAAGTGAGATAAAATGGATTTGAGTTGATTAGTTTCCCTAAAAATGATCCCCTATTAAAGCTCTTCTCGCCCAGACCGAGAAATTATAACAAAAACAGACGTCAGAATGACTGTATAGACAAATCTTTGCGCTCAAAAGTTTTTCTACAGGTACTAAAACAATTGCATCAACTGTGGCAGTTCAATTGTCATTTTGGTAGTTTAAAACCTCACTTTATCAGGTGAGAGAAGGAGTTTCTTTCTCAATAGAAACTTTGTATTGACTAATTCACGTCGACTTTGGCAATAATACCAACCCAGTTGAAAACTGATGACTCAGATTTCCTAGAGTCAACTTCTTGCCGGTTATGAGAAGGTTCTGCAACTTCAAAAAATTATAATCTGCCAGCATAAAGAGTTTTATTGCTATTTCGTTTGGATCAGGTGTCCATTTCTCATGTGCTGTAAAAGTTAATTGGCTCATAAAGGCTTCAGTACCATGAACAAAGCTTTAGGGTGGAGTATTAAATCTAGTTGAGATTCAAGTATTTTTGATCGTTCTGTAATTAGTCCAGGAATTTATACCCTGGGTTCAGTGGTATAGTTCAAGGGTACCAACTGGTTCGTTGTACAAAATGGAATCTTAATTTCGAGGCAAAATGGCAACGTCTGGGTTCAAAATGGAGGTTCACATTGAATGAGGACCCAATGTGTCACGCAGCAACTTAATCCTTTTCCGGTTTTTTTTTTTGTTCCGTTTGTATTTTGTCTTTGCGTTCCTCACCATTCCTGCTCTGTGTTTTAACGCCAGTACGGGTTGAAGAAGAAAGAGGAGGCCGAGGCCGAGGCAGCGGCGGCTGCGGAGGAGCCCGCCGCCGGCAGCTTGACCCGACCCAAGAAGGCCGTGCCGGCTGGCTGCGGGGACGAGGAGGAAGAAGAAAGCATCATGGACACAGTGATGAAATACCTGCCAGGCCCTCTGCAAGACATGCTAAAGAAGTAGCGTAGCCAGCCAACCAGAGCTAACACTGTCTGGCTGAATTTGCGGGCTCCATTCACAAGGTTGGCTTGAGTCGGGCTTTTATCGCCAGTGTAGGTCCAACGTAGATTTTAGAGGAGTGTTTCGGTGTCAAATCGCAATTTTGTAGTAGGGAAACTTCTCAGATGTGAACAAACAGGCCACACACCGACTCAACAACCGGGTGAATGTTAGCTGGACGGATGTTAGCTTCAGCCATGTTAGACTTCAAAGCTAACAACATGCGGAGGGCTAAAGTCACTTTTCAGATGGGTTACCCTTCTCCTTTGAGACATTTTGAACTTTTTGTTTTCTCCTCTGCGTTAGCTGCAGTACGGAAAAGTATACCTGTCCACCACCTTCACTCAGTTTGTACATAAAGGAAAACAACTAAAAAATGTGACGCGTAGCGTCGAGGTGGGCAAACAATCATAGATATCACATAATAAAAGAATACATGAGTGGCTATTTAAAAGACGAAAAAATATATATATATATGTATCCGGATAAGCCATATTTTAAGAACAATTTAAAGACTACTATTGTGTGTTCCTGAAGTTTATGTCACGCGTGTTCCGTCCGATATTTATGTGAAACCTTTTGCACACAAGTGTTACACGTAATCTGTAAAACCTTTCTGTCTGTCTTCCAGACACACTCCCTCAAAGCGCAACGCGTCCCACGCTCATATTGTACGGTGTTCAGAAACGTTTCTACTTCCTTGCTCAGTGTCACGTCCTGCATGCCGTCTGTCTGGGGAGTCTGTTGTGTCGGTATGTATTAAAACCCACCTGATTGCTGTCCATCTTATTTCTTATCATGCAAAAAAAAAAAAAAAATATCGAGGCAATAACTTCAGTTTGACTGTGTTTACTTCCATGTTGATATAACCGTTAATAATAATAATAATAATTATAATAATTATAACAACTACAATAATAATATCAGTAGTTTAAAAAAAAAAAGCAATTAGATATGTATGTATTCAGGAAACTAATTTTGATTTGCTTGGTGTCTCTCTTTTTTTCTTTGTTTATTTTATTTATTTTTTGTCATTTTGAGGAAGAATGACTGCTGTAGCTGTTTTACACAACAGCCAAAACCTTAAGCTATCAGCCATAAGACCAGAAGTTACAGTATCTATATTGATACAATCAGGATCAATGGGAAGGAATACATGACATGTGAATGAGAGAAGGGTTGTTGTTTTTGTCTTTGTTTTAGAAATTATATCAAAGAGACCAAGTCTTGTTGGAGAGATGCCACTTTCCTTCAACACACAATCCCAGCCTGCTGATTTTGTTTTACAGAAAATAACAGAAATAAGCGTTTCGAAGGGATCAGTCTTACTGTTCTGGATGGAGGTTATGCAGAATGACAAGAGCAATACAGGATTAAATATGTGTTTCTGCCTGAGATTCAATAAAGACTTAAAATCCTGTTCACAGACACGAGAAGTGTTTTTTTTTTTTTCTTTTCTGTGATCAAACTGACAAAACAGCGTAAACTTATTTTTTTTGTGTCTTATTCATCTGGATGTTTTATGGCCTTTTTGGATTTGAATTGGCTTTCTACGGTCTTGGCCACATCTGCACCCATTAAATGTGAACAACACTCTATTTGACTGCAAGCAATGGGATTACTTCATTTTTATTTTTATTTCATTAATTTTCCATAAGATGGAAAGGACTGAATTGGGCACTCTCTGCCAAAAAAATAAAAATAGAATAAAAATATTAAAATCAAGAAAAGAGATTTCTGTGCGCGAGTTGTTTAAAAAAAAAAAAAAAATCCCATTTTTGAGAGATGGATAGTAGCTGCATTTATTCATTTACTTGAGATTTTTTGCAGAGTAAGGATTCTGGGAAGCGGGTTAATTCACTGTACTTTTTACTTTTACTACTTTCATATGGACAACATGACATAGACAAAACAAACAAAAATACATGCCGTATCTTACACAATTTGTTTTGCCAAATTAGTATTGAATTTCAAGGCAAAAGAGGCGTCACGTGAAACAAACCAAACAATAACTTTTCATAAGCTTGATTTTAAGGACGTCATATTTGCTGGGGCAGTTGGGGGTCCAGGTTCTACTGCAGGGTGGCACTTGCTCCCCTTCGCCCCTCACATCAAACGTTACAGGCTCTGTAGCTGAGTAGCATTCGTACCAAACACTTTTTTTACTCGAGTAATTTCTTGGATGGCTACCTTTTACTTTTGCTTGAGTAAAAATATGTTGAAGCAGTGCTGCTCTTCATCAACAAATGTTGATGAAATTATAATTATAATAATTATATATTATATATTATAAAGAGTTGTATCTTTTCTGAAAGGATCGTTCAGGTTTTCTGACTCTGGGTCTCCTGTCTTTTCTAGTGACTTAAAGAAATATTTCAATTAAAATACCATGTTATTTGGAGCATGTTAAAAATATGTAATTCTGGGGGAAAGAGAAAAAGGTAAAAAAAAACAAAAAAAACCCAGAACAATTAAAAGCAGTTAAAGCTAAATATCTGTAGGTCCAACTTAGTTTCTGTGAATCACTCTCTATGCCATTAAATATACAACCTAAGTTACCAAAAATTTAACAACTTCAAGTGATCATAATTGAGTCCAGCATTTACTTTCAAGTCTTTCAAAAGCATGCTTTACATGTTGAGAGGACGCGAAGATTTGCAGGGGTTTATTGGGATTCCTAGAAAGACAATTTTAGAGTTAGGCTGTCCTGTTTGCAACAGATTTCACATTTAGAGGGGGAAACAATAGAAAAATAAATAAACACTTTAAGGAAAAACACTGACCATGTACGACTCACTTGAAAAGTCTGCAAAGAGATCGCCTTTGGTTTTGCAACTCTGAAAAAGGCCCGGACCAGTTTCCTGCAGGTATTACAGTCCGAACGAGAAAAGATTGGCCATTTTTCAAAGCTCACTGCATGAAATTTCAGGATAAGAGTCTCATTTTCAAGCACAGTGGATTTGAGAACTTGCGTAGAAATTTGTTGCAGTTTTATTAGTTTATAATATTGAACTATATTGGAGCAGATGTGTTAGATGAGGTCGTGGTAAACTAATAAAGACCAGAGTGAAAAAAACATAATGCTGCCATTGCGCCATTCAGCCACCAGGTGTTACTCTGGTCTTAATGTCAGATCGCAGCAGCTTACAGCACAAAGACGAGTCTAAATTAAATGATGAACATGCAACAAAACTAAATCTCAAACTTTATTAAACTCATACAAACAAACACTTTCAACTAACAACTGTGCGTTCTACATTAAAAAAACAAAAAAACAAAAACAAAAACAGTCAAGCGCTAAACCAGAAAAAAAAAAAAAAAAGACAGGAACAGAGTTCAAAGTCGAGTGCTTCAGCACTCGGTTACAAATGTTTACATCCATTTTTAACATTTGTTGAATCAGAGAAGCTGGTAACGAAGCACTGATGTGAATTGGAGAATACATGGATTATCTACCCTTAGGATCTGCGCTGGGTAAAACTGTTTGAATATAAATCATGCCTCATGAACACAGCTTGTCATTTATGATTTCATACATCTGTGGGTTTTACCAGACAAATTATGAGTTGGGTCCATAACCCAACTAATAACTGTGACATCAGTTTTCAATTAATGTCACAAGGAGACATTCCCACTGATTTAGAGTTGTGCTAAGGTACTTTTTAAAATTGAAATAGAGGGAACTATATTTTTTGATGGTTAAAAAAGAAAAAAAGGTATTTTCTTTGGGGCATCCTGAAAATTAACAGCTAACCAGTTATAGATGCATATAAATACAGTAAATATCTTTTGCAACAGGAAGTACTAAAATCAAAAAAGTTATTCACCAAAACAAAAGAGTGACCTGAATCCATTCAGATATGCATTTTTGTCTCCTGAAGCTTTTTCTTTTATTTCATTAAGGACAGAAAGTCACGTCGCCATCCAGACAAATTTAAGAAAGCAATTCCTTTCGTTAAAAAACGACAAGCTGTTTTTAAAGCTTTAAATCTTTTACCAGGTTTTTCTCAAATAAATATGGTACATATAAAGTGACACGTCTCACAATAGAAAGCTTTAAAACCGCGGAAATATGTGCAGAACGGAGCACCTGACACAAAAATGATGCGCCGCCTCAGATCTTTAGAACAATTCTTATATATATCTTTATTGCCTTTTGAGTCTGAGCTTCATCGTTGTCTTTATAGAATATACTATTGCGCTGACAAGAAGGGAAGTAAAAAGTAATGGCAACGCATCCCCTAGACAAAGCAGAACTCGTAACAACACTGAATCGACGTCACAAACAGGAAAAAAAAAGACCATCTATTTTCAAAACTAGACTCTCATTGCTGACACAAAGCGTGCATCTCCTGGTTGGTGAGCACAAAGAGCTGCTGCTTTTAAGATCTGAGCCAATCCAGATGCACAAAAATAATTATTTTCCACAAGATTTACCAAACGGTAAAGATGGATGATGATGATGGAGGTCATGGACGATTGGAGGAGGATGAAGGTAGCCACTGTTTGTTTGTTTGGTTTTTTTTTTTTTTTTTAGACATTTGTCCGACACTTCGGGAAGATGGGTCCTCCCTCAAGCCTTCTCTTTCTGACTGCAGACGGAAAGAACAACTCAGAGTTACAAAGACAAGCCGAGCACAAAACTAATAATCTGTATGGAAAGGAGGGAGGAAGATAGATGTTTTGTTTTGAAGAAAAAATATAAGAAGTCTCAAATGAATAAGAAAATGTACAAAGTGATGGATGCACCTCATTCTGAATGAACCATGCCTACTGCGAAACACATGGAAGAGTAAAGTGAAAAAGCATCAAGATGGGTCTTATATTACGGCAGGGAAATTTCTAACGTTATCTGGTCATTTGCAGGAAAGAAACAGCTGGAAAACAGAGAGGATTTAAAATACATTTTCAAAAACTCTCTGAAACTGCGCAGTGGGAAAACAAAGAAACAGACGAATAGAAATGTTGGAAAACAAAAAAGAAGAGAAATGCGAGATACTGACAAGAAAACATAAAGGAAAAAACACGAACAAAAGCTTTTATTTTGAAGTTTAAAGGATCTGGAAGTTGAACTCCATTTGAACAACTGGTGCCATGATGACCCTCGGGGTCATTTACGAGCGAATGAATGTCCGACGTGGCGCTAATGAATCAGAACTTCTTTTGTCGTCATTGTGCACAAAGAAAGCACAACAAAATTACTTTTGCAACATTTCTATTAGGTATAAAAATTGGATAATATTATTATTATTATTATTAAAATGTAATTTCTGCCATAGACGGAAGGCATTTGATCAGTTTGCAGTTCACAATGATCTGAGTAGTGTGGCAGACTGGGTAGACTGCCACTCAATCGTGGATTACAGACAGATGAGTGGGTAAGAGTTTACATCCTTGAAGCGAAACACAAGACCAATAACTCATTTATGTGATTTTTATTACAAAAACAGATGACCAACATCCAGAAATAGCTATCCAAAGGTCAATTTTGTTGTTTGCCAACCGCCAAAACACTCCAGAGAAGAAGAAGAACCACGATCCAAAGGGTGATCCGGTTTTAGGCTACTGAGCGCACCAGGAATGTAAATGAACAGAGTGAATCGAGCACATCAAGGAAACAGAAAGGTGGGAAAACCCACAGCAGAACAGAAGAGACGTCTTTAGATTTCATTGAAAAGCTAAATTTCCATAGAAAAGCAAAGCAAAAAAGTGACGGCTTTATTGCAGAGTAGCAATAAAGCCCAAGAAGACGAGACATCCAGAAGCTGCATCAGTAAGTGGAACTGTTCTCTCGAAAAGCCGGAAACAATATGATCATTAAAAAGAAAAGAATCAATGGGAGGCGCTGCAGGAAGCAGAAAAGCTCAGACGGCGGCAGAGGAACTGGCAGCGTAAAAAGAGAAAAGGGAGAGGAGTTGCCGGCAGAAGAAAGGGAAACCTGAGTGACTGCGCACCGTGGCGGCTGATGCGTGTTTCTGGCTTTACTTAGTCTTGCACTTGAACTTTTTTCCAAAGGCTCTCTCCAGCTCGGGAACGGACAGAGTGAAGGTGAAGGAGCCGTCCGATTCTGACCTGACGACCCGGGCTTTAAGACGACGGCGGCGAGGCGGCGGAGGAAAAACAACGTTAATTATGGCAGATGGAAACACTTCAACTAGAGATTCACATTACAAACCTAAAAAGGGTGTTTGCTCACCGACACCAAGAAGTTTAAATCCAAGTTCTTATCTAAAGCAATCCATTAAATGACTTGGACATGCAAGAGGGCAGAGAACACTTCCTTTCCTTGTTACATTTTGTTCTCTTCTGTCTTTTCTTAGTTCTTATGTCACGACTTGGGAAGGCTCTGTTTTCACTGGCCGTCCCAACCGAGTTACCAACTGATGACATCACTGCAGCTCTCCTATTGGGCTCTGAAGTAGGACTCCAGCAGATAGAGTGGAGATAAGGTGTCAGCGGCACTGACACACACATCAGCCGTCGCTGCCAAAGGCAACGTACTGCTGACAGATCGTACGGGGTTACATAAGCAGCTCGGGTTGTTAAGTCCGGCATTCGCATCCCGAAATTTTCCCCGAAACGCCCGGGTTTGCATAATGCAGCGATGGATCCTACGTGCGCAGGTGTGGATGTCTGCGTCAAACCCACCCAAGTCGTTGTTGTTCATCATGGCGTTGGAGCCTCGCAGGCGCGGGCCCTGTTGAGTGAAGTGGTAGCCGAACTTTAACAAGGTGGTGTTTTTCTCCAGGATGCTGGCTATCTCCATCTCCACTTTGTTTCCCAGCGGCTGGCTCTGGAAGGAGGGAGCAACGCAAAGAGAGAAGAAGAAGAAGAAGAGAAGGAGGAAGAAGAGGCGTTAAGAAACCACCTGCATCCCAAGCAAGCTTTGGCTTCTGATTGGGGGATTCCCTTTACAAACTCAATGCTTCAAATTGTGTAATCATCAACTTTTAGAACTTTTTTTTTTTACTTTTACTCTCTTATTCATTATAGTTTACACTCAGAGCTAGACTTTGAGTGTCTAACTTAAAGTTTTGGCACACTTTGAGCGCACCAAACGTTCACGAACTTGAAGTGTCAGACGCGTTTTTGGACGCGCGTAACGCGTTTGGTGTGAATTTGTTACAGCTTGTCAGACACTTGTCCATTTCACACTTGCTGGCTTTGCTAACTATGCTAACTTGAGGAACAAAATAGTTTGATCAATTTAACTGGCTTTGCTCAATTTATCAGAAAAAAGAGCCTGGCAAGTAACATTTCTAAACATTATTTTATACACCTGAACAACTTATGTTCTATAATAATTATCGAAAAACAAATTAGATGAGTCTTTATGAGTGTCTGCGACTGTAGTTATGACGTGTCATTCGGTAAATAATGACTTTAATGCGGAGTTGTGCTAAAAGTTGCATTAAAAGTCCATTAAAAGAGCCGAGGTTGCTTTATTTGGTGAATAATAACACTTTAATGCAAAACTGGCACTTTTAATTTAGTTTTAGTGCAACTTTTAAAGCCGCTTTGCATTAAAGTGTCATTATTTACCGAGTGACACGTCATAACAACAGTCAAGACTCCTCCATGTTCATGACAGCCATGTTACGTCATTTATGGCACATCCCTTCAGATAAAGTGTTAATCAATTTTTCTTTTGAAGTTTTTTTTTTTTCCATCTTCCCTCCAATTTTCTGAGGACCGCACTTTGAAAAAACAAAACAAAACAAAACTACAAACGCAGAGACGGCAGAAAAAGCGTTTCTCTTCGTCTCCTTCTTTCGAAGCGATAAATATGGAAAAAGAACAAACGCCGAGGCGTGTTATGAAAAACGAGTGAGTCACCGATGCATAACTGTGCAGCGTGACATCACTGTGTAATCTAAAAGGCATTAGACTCAAGTGGTACAAATGGCTTGTGTGAAGTGAATCCGCCCGCAGCGAGCGGCGCGCGGGAGTCGGCTGGTACCTGATTGTCGATTTTAATCTCCAGTAGTGTGCTGTTATTCTGCAGTGATTCAATCAGGGACAGGATTCCAGCCCCGGTGATGAAGTTTGACTCGACGTTCAGACTCTTCAGAGTCGAGTTCACCTTCAGCATCTCTGCCAGTGCCTGCGGAGAAACGGTGCAGGGATTCAGTTAAGCGTTTGGCGTGAGGGGAGGTTAGTTTGTGTCTATTCAGGTGAAATCCCGGAAGGCTCACAAACGCTACAGGGTCGTTGCTCCTTGTCCCAACGATGCTGAACCTTTCCACCACCGTGTTCTTCATCAGCGCTTCGGCGTAAGCCTTCAGTGTCGGGATGGGGATGTTCTGGGTGACAAGGAGAACGCGGTGACAGGGCAACACGTTGCATTTCTGAGCAAGACGACTTAAAAGCCTTAAAAGCTTCGAACGTAAATAGATTTGAAGCCAGCCTGTCCACCGGTTTCAATTTAAAACACTTTCCCGACATGAAAACTGGATTTAGGCTTTGACGCTCACGTTACGGCCGCGCAGTCAAACCAATTTAGAAACGACGACCGTGTGGAGGAAAGTGAGGCTTGCAGAAATTGCAGCGTCGACCTGAATTATTCTAGCAGAATTTTAGTTTTCCAAAATACAAGTTTTGTCAAATGTGGACATTTTCAATGATTCAATTATAAGCCTGAAATATAATTAAAAAGAAAACATCGAAATTATGACACATATCCATTAAAACTGAGATGATTTCTTCTGCACAGTGTAAAATGTTTCCATTTGACCAGAGTTCTGTCTTTGTTTTAGATCACTGAACTCTATGAATGAGACAAATCGAAACAGCAAAATGTTTAGTTCGATACTTTAATTGGAAAATAATTTGCGTTTTACTTTTGTGCAGATGGATATAAAATTAAATAACATTTCATTTTGATAGTGTAATTGTAGGAGACAGTGTTTTCTTTTCTTTTTTCAAGTGAGAAATTTTCTAATTTGGAGAACAATGTACAGGATATATTTGGTCTTTTTCTTCTTTTTTTTCCTCTCCAATCTATCTGTAGATTTTGCACAGTGGATTTTCCGGTCATACGGTCCGTTGTCGTTGTTGCGCGCGATGAAACATTCCCACCTTTATGTTGTTGAGGTTGACCTCCACCAGGTCAGGATCGTTCCTCTTCATCCTCATCAGCGTTTCCTCCACGTCGGTGGAGTTGGGCTCCTCGTCGGGGACTGGTTTGTACTGGGTACACTGGATCACACCTGGGAGGCAACACGAGATTAGCTGCTGCTGCTGCTGCCGCTGCAAAGAAATGAATCTGAGGGGAACACGACTGTTTTTGTGGGACGCAGAATAAGACTCTCTTTACTCAAGTCATTCTTTGTGCTTTGGACAGAGGGCCCAGCAAAGCTAAACTTCAAAACGCCATTGAGATTTTTTTGATTTTTTTATTTCTTCGATACAGTTGAGTTTATGACAAACACATTAGGATTACCATGCTACAATAAGTCATTTGAAAACCGTGGTGACCAACACTTTCAGCTGGCGGTTCGGATACGGATTTATCTGCTGAATAAATTTGGAAGTGTTAAGCTCTCACACAGTTTGCAGCTGAGAAAGACCAACACAAAGCGTCAGAAGATATACGACGGCTTTCAAAGCGTGTGCGTGTCCAAGCGACTGTACAAATCTGTACAATAGTTTATAAAATTCAAAGTAAACAGATGACTGAGTAGAGTTTTTTTTTTTTTTTTTTTTTCCCCAGGAAAAAACATGAGGGATTTGAGCCTGAATCAAAAGCAAACCCTCCCCCCCTCAAAAAAAACCAACAAAAAAAAAAAAACAAAGAGCTGAAGATAATTGTCTATTTTAAAGTTAGCGTTCTCGTTCTGACTGACTGACTGATTGTTTCATTTAATTCCAAGCTGCTCTCGTCAGCGTTTCTCTGCCTGGAGCCACATAAACGTGTTTCTGTCAGATGAATGCTGGTCCTGCTGCGAATGTTTCCACGCAATCCGATAAACTTCGAGTGAGTTCATACGTACAGCGTGTGCAGATGTGTGTGTGTGTGTGTGTGTTTTACGTACTGTTGAGGCCCTGCTTGTTGACGATGGTGCTGCTGGCCAGCGCTTCGTAGTACTGCTGGTTGCTCATCAGGGTGTGCATGCCCAGGATAGCTGACAAAGCAGAAGACACCGAAATGACAATCAATCAATAATGATAGATAAAAAGGCCAAAAGGACTTAGTGGTATTTATGATAAAAAACTTATTCACATTTCCATGCTTTCCTAGAATCAAATATAAAAAGTTTTACATCCTTTTAAGACATATTTTTATATATATTTTGGTTTTTGTTTGTCTGAAGACAAGAGACAAAAATGTGAATGGCAGACAGATAATATAATAATAATAACAATAATAATAAATAATTCAAATAATTTTTAGTGTGAAAAGAACTTGGAGAAAAAACTGAAACGTATCGACTAATGTGTTTGTTTGTTTTTTTAGTCAATTAAAGAAATGCATGACTACATTTTTATGCAAAAAGCATAAAGTCACAAATTTTAAGACACTAAAAAGTCAGAACATTTTTTTAGTGTAAGTAATGCAGTTAATTGCAATTAGTTGTTTATTAACTAATCAGAATTTATAATTCTGATTAGTCCAAATTAGTCCAAATTCTGTAGTCCAAAGCTACATATCAACAAAACACAACAATAGTTTCAATTCAGGAATGCAAATAATTTATGCCGTCCTAAATCATAAATAGATGTTTTTAATGTTATGTCAAAACAATCAAACCCGTATTTTTAGCTGCTCTAAGCTCTGTGCGCGTTTCCTCGTTTATTTTGATGATTTATCCTCGATGGTGAACCTGCAGGCCCTTGAGGTTGGAAGGCGTCTTTGCCATCACCCTAATCTTTAGCCACTTCCGCATAAACATTATTTACTTTTTTGGAAGAAACATCTTCCAAAAACAATCAAAACATTAGCTTAAACCTGAATCTAGCAGGGGTGTGAGAAGGTTTGGGCTTAACTATCGGTATGAAATGCAGATTGAGATGAAATGTTACTGAAAATAATTGAGATTTTTCGTGCCAAACATTGTTTGTTGCTCATGCATCGGCAAACGCGTCACGTCTAGAAAACGTAGCACCAAGTTTTCACAAGGAGAAATGAACGAGAACGCAGGAGTTTTGTTAACAAAACGAAACCTCCTCAACAGGAGAGGGATCCTCAAATATTCCATGCAAACACGGTGCGGTGTGGTTAGATACCCAGGATGCGGCTCAGTTAATGGACAGAGATCCAGCAGAAGTAGGAGAGGAGAAAATGGTGAAACCGATGGAGAAATGAAGGGGTGGGAAGAGGAGGGAAGGTGGAAGGAATGCTAAAGGAAATGGAGAAATGAAGAGTTAGTGCGAGGGGAAACAAGGGCTGGAAAGGCCCAAGACATCTTCATTACTCACAACAGAGTAAGTATGTGGAAGACATTTCTGAGGTGTTTCATTAGAGGGGATCCAAGTCCGGATGAACTACCTGCGATGTCGCAGAGCTCTGCATCCGAGGCACTGGCCAGGGCTTCCTCCAGCTCCGGCTCCAGGGTCACGTTCTCTATGATGGGGTCCACCCTCTGTTTTGGCACCCACGCCTTTCCTGTGGTCGGCGGGAAACAGTTTCACACAAAGCAATTCGCTGCTCTGTGGCACCAGAACCAAACAACCGGATCACACCGTCTGAAAGGAGGTCGCATGTTCACCTGAACCGATGCAAAGCTGCAGCTGCGCAGTCCGTGAAATGTTTCACTGATACTTAAGCAGATTTTGGTTGTAAAAGAAGACATGAAATATTCCAACTGTGAAGTGGTAAGAATGATTCAGGCTTATAGGTTTTTCAAAAGCAGCGGTACAAAAAACGCAAAAAACAAAAAAAACGTTTTGAGATCCTAAGACGTTTTGTTCCTTCTTCTGATGAAAATCCAAAGTTCAAAGGAATCTGCTTTGCCGATGTGAAACGATTAATGGTTTCTGTAAGGAAACGCTGGTTCCTACCTCTCTTCTCGCCGGTAAACGGCACCAGGTCTTCTCGGTCAGGATGCTCCTTGGCCTGCTTCTCCAGGTGGGCCAGCAGGTTGTCTCTCTGAAACGTTCCTGTTGGTGCTTTCTTGGTCTGGTCCTTCTGTCGAAGACCGGCAGGCAGCAACGCATTCTAGGCAGAAAGGGAAATTTAGACTGTTTTAAAATTGGTCTTTTTCGGATCAGGGAAAATCCTGACCCGTCGTCCAAGAATACGGTTTTCTGGTGTTAAAAGTAGCAGCATTTAACCCTTATAGACAACATTGTTTTTATGTTACATATTTGTTAAAGCTGTCGCTATTTAACAGTCTGTTAAATAATCCAGCTCCTTGTCTTCTCTTTGGTCCTACTGACATCTGTAGAAATACAACCAATCAGAGCCAGGAGGAGGGTCGTAACGCTGTCAATCACACTTGTGTACACCCTGTTCCTTGCTACAGTTCCTCAGTGCGGATTCTGGTGTGAATGTGCAGGCTAATTAGCACGACGGTAGAAAAACAGTAACAGCTTGTAACAGTAAGTTGTTTCTCCGCCATTAGCTCAAAAGTGATTGTCAGCGCAAAACTGTCCTCCGACCTCTGATTGTTTTTTCCTCACAAACAGAAGGAAGACCAGCTTGATATTTTCTCAGATTATCTGTCTCATGTTATGCTCTGCATACATGGTGACAGTTTTTCTGTCAGAAAAACCTCTGAGACATTATGCCGTCTTGTTGGTCGGAGCTCAGAGCTTTTAAAGACGTCGCAGCTGAGTTGAGCGTATTGCAAGTTGGCAAAAGGTGTGTATTTCTACTACAATTAGCAACACAAGCTAACGGTTTCCTCTCCATTTTCTGTAACACAAAATGAGATGCAAAGTATCAGAAATTCTGAATTTACAGTTTTACTAGCAATGTCACTAGAAAGAGAGAGACAGACAGAGAGAGCAACACTTTTGCCAGGTAACAGGAAGGCTGAATGAAGTAAAGCAAACATGTCCTGTTTAATCCCTTTGAGCTGTAATGGAGAAAGCTGGATTTGGCAGGCAAGGATCCATCTTCTCCACACGTTTCTATGGAAACGGCTCTTAATCTGCGTCTTTGCTTTAAAATGTCAGGCCAAGCTGGATTTACGGCGACCGCTCACACGCTCATTATAAATGATAACGACCACTCACACCAGAAAGGCTAGAAAGAAAAAAAAAAAAAAAAAAAAGAACAGCCACGACCACGTCCATCCACAAATCAAAATAAATTCAAACTGCCAGAAAAGTGGGACACTAAACAGATACTGCTGGTAAATATAAGTCCCTCATCAATCTTCCTCTTATCTTTCCTCTGCCCAGCTGAGGGATCAAGGAGTTTCCCACACCGTTACAGTGCGTTGGTTTTTTCATAATGGACCAAGAGTGAAAACCAGATCTCTTTGAGGAACCACTAATAGCTCCATATCTTATCAAGGTTCTCAGCACTTCCAAGCCTCCACGCACACTAGTCTGCCCCCCTCCCTCTCTCTCTCTCTCTCTCCCTCTCTCTCTCTCTCTCCCTCTCTCTCTTGTCAGTCTACCCTCAGGGCTATTCCTGTAAACAAAAGCCGGCGTGGAGCATCAATCCTGCGGCAAAAGATTTTCAAGAGCTTCCTCAGCGATTTGCAGTCGGTGAGAGGCGCCCTGTCCCTGCCGCGCTTTCTCTGGCGCTCTCGGCTCTGGACGACCAGCCTCAGTACCGGCTTATTTTTAACAGCAGCAGAATCTGCTTCTCTCATCTTACACAGCTGAATCCCTCGCCGGGCCTGCCGGCCACAGGCAGGGGCCAGTTCCCGGTATCGAGGCTTAACAAGGTTTAAAAAAAAAAACAAACAAAAAGAAAAGAAAAATTGTGACATTTCTAAATTAATTAATAATACGACTTTAAAAGAAAAAATAAACGAACCCCTCCTCACAGGCTCAAATCACTGGTGCTAATTTTTGACTTTGCAGCTTTATGAATCCAGTGTTTATGTCAACAAAATCAACCCCATCAGCCGGCAAATAAAAGGTGCTTTTGCCTTGAGCACAAACCAAAGAACGCCAATGCGGCAGTAAATAAAGCAGCATGTTTCAATAGATATAAACACAAAGAGCCGAGCCAAGTCCAGAAGTCCACCAGAAAGACGAGGCGTGTACTCAATGTTCTCCTGATGACAGTATTATTGCGCTCATGTTCAGATAAAACAGCTGGCACTGTTGGTGGGTTTTTTGTGTGTGTGTGTGTGTGTGTGTGTGTGTGTCCTACGTGGGACTTTTTCAGAGGTTTTACCAGAAGTGATGCAGGACGCGTCTCTCTCCACGTCACGTCTCTGGCGTCGTGTGCCCCCCCCCCCCCCACCCCGCCCATCCCGTGTCCAAATAACAGCTGTCCCGTTTACGTCACGGAAGCCCCTGCAGTTGCTCACCGCTGGCATCCGTCTCGCTAACGCACACGCACGGCCCTCCGCGCCGAGCCCCGCCACCGGCCATTCCCTTGGCATGGAGCGGGGGCTCCTGTCTCTGCAGAAGCAGCGAGACATCCATCTGGAAGCTAATGTGGCTCCCCCTCACAACCAGGGCTCACGATAAGTAACAGTGTGCTGCCGGTGCTCGCAGAAATTTCAACCACAAACTTAAGAGTAAAAGGAGAGGAATAAAGTTCGTCCTTTTTTTTCTTTTTATGCTTTTGCTCTGTGTGTGTAGTTCATCTGGTAGAAATCAAAACAACTAGCTCACAGCATTTTAATTAAAAAGAAAAAAAAAACAAACAATAAAGGTTGCCGTGGGCCTTGTTAACGGCTCCTCTAAGACAGCGTGACCCCATAACTTCACAGAGGGGAGAAAAGCAACAGCGACTCTCCGTGTTGGACCAGAGTGTTGTAAACTCACGTCAGGGTCGAGCTCCTCCAGCTCGTCCTCTAACCGCTGCAGCTCCTCCTCTGACAGCTTCGTCAGCAGCTCGTCCTCGTCTATGTCCCGGTACTTGTCCATCTCCTTCTTCAGCAGCGACATGGCGAGCCGCGCGCCCTGGGAACAAACGCCGTCGGTTTCAAACGCCAGTGGCGTTGTTTCGTTTTTATGGGCCGGTGGAACGGATTCGAGCTGCGTCCTCACCTCCACGACCTCCCCGAACCAGAAAGACGAGTCGAAAGAGACAGTCGAGCGGGAGAACGTGGACTCGATTTGAAAATGTCTAGAATGATGGAGGCTGTGGACTGAATAGAGGAAAAAAAATACAGATCAAGAACCGGGAATTTGGAAACAACAGCAAAAAAGAACAATGATAATTTAGATTCACCTCAGTGATGCTCACCCACGTCAACGGGAGGCTGAGGCCAAAGGGCAGCCGGGTGTCCAAACTGTCACAGGGACGGCGCAGCAGCTGTAAGCAGCAGAGGAATAAAGGTTCTCTGCATAAAAAAATGTGTCCCACATCACAACATGATGACGATGATGTGCAGTCGCTCGGTATTTACTGAGTAACTGATAAATATCTACACAAGATGAGACGGTGTGTTTCAGGAGAGCACACCGTAAACAGACACTATAAGGAATTGAGGGAACTGCGACACAATGGGAAGCCTGGCCATCTTGCAATTCAAAGGTTGTGGGTCCAATTCCGGTTTTCTCCGGTCGAGCGGCGATGCCCAACCTGGGAACGGCACCAAGCCGCAACTTTGCTCCTGCTCTTGAATCTGTGAGTGTGAATCCAGTGTGAAGCACTCCCACTCGACTTCTCTGGAAATGCAACACGATTACGCTTAGGGGGTCGCAACATGTTCAAGCAAACCGCGTGACTTATTAAAGCGGCAGTGTGTAACTTTTCTGAAGAATATGGATTTTTTTTTTTACATATTTTTTTAAAACAATGACTTTTTCAGAGGTCATAAAGCAGGTAATCTGTGAAGTAAATCCCATGCCCTGCCGTCTGCCAGTTCTAACTGCAGAAATACACAGCTGGGTCTGAAACAACCAATCAGAACCTGGAGGAAGGCCTTAGCGCTGTCAATCAGGCTTGCGTGCACACTGCTCACACACTATCCCTCTCTCTGCTCTGCTTTAGTGTCTTCTGGACAGCTAACAATGTCATGAATGCTAAGGCTGGTTAGCATGACTGTGGATAAACAGCTTTCCTGGAATGGTGAGTTGTTTCTCTGCCTTTAGCACATAGAGCAGCACATACACTAGCATAATTGGTGCTGTGACTGGTTGTTTTTGATCAAAAGTGGTGCATTTCTGTAGGTCACTGTCTAGTAGCTCAGGGAGGAGGAGTAGCTTGATTATCTGAGTAGCTGTCTTATGACATAAAGTCATGCCATGTTGGCTGTTTTAACAAATACGTAAAAAAACTTTTTTTTGTTTTCGAATAAGAATCACAAACTGTAGCTTTAAGTATGGCAAATGTCCAATGCAGCTCCAACGTCCTGGCCCAGCTAATCTGGATTTATAATAAATGGGAGTTTACTAATTATTCCCTTGCTGAACCAAACGGAGACAACACACTAAGTGAAAATGTGTTTCATGCCAAGATGACTTAGGGGACCCACTAGTTTGTTTCCGCCTTCAAAAGTTCCTTCAAACGCCACAGCAAGGGAGATGTGTTCAGATGCACTTGACAAATATGTTCCTGCATGACAATTTTGGAGTCTGCAGTAAATTATTAATCACAAAAATCTTTGCACGAAACGAGTATAGATAAGATGCAAGCTGTTCTGTTTTTTCCCCCGTCTGTCTGCCAGCAGGTGTTTTTCCATGGTCAGGAGAAGCTAGGTCAAAACCACCTTTATTTTGTTCTGCTTTCTCCGAGATCAGCGAGAGGACAGGTTACCAAAACATAAGATCAAGAACTGGGCCGGAGTCCAAATAACACTGTCTGCAAGTCTACTGGAAGACACTGGTGATATCAAACAGACCACTTTCCCGTCTCTGAGTTCCTACAAGCCTCTGCTTCAAAACGGGACCCGCAAACTCCAAACCCAAACTGCAATAGACCGATGCGCCTGAAACGGTTTTAAGTCTTTTTCTTCTTGTGTGAAATGCTCATATGTTTCAGCAATCAGAGCGGTTAAAAGCTTTTGCGAACCTTTAATTATCGGGGAAAACTGGATGGGACGAGAGTTTCAAACGTCACGAGGCTGCCTGTCAACCAACAGTGAAGGAGATTCAACTGGAAAACGCTGAGTCGATCTATTTCATCGTGGTCTTTGCGTGAAGAGGCTTTTATTGGCGTTTCCTGGAGCTGTGTCTTTGGTGCAGCGTGGTGGAAATGTTTAAACGCAGCCGTATGCATGGCATGCTGGTTTTGGAATTACATATTCAAGCTCAAATGAATACATAAACCCACATCACGTTTTAGTTCGGCGTCCTTTCGCAAGTTGCAAAGAAAACATGCATTTCGTAACCATCGACAAGCCTTTTGGTCTAATTTTGGTGGGATATTTTGCCCACTTGTTTTTTCAGAAATAGAAGAGTTTTTTTTTATTTTCTTTTAGCAAGGACTTGTCTTTTATGTACAATTAGTATGTCTGTTCATGTGGCTGTTATTTGAGGTGAAGTCAAATATACGGAAGCAGTCGCTCATCTTAATCATCCACTTTGTGCAACGTACCACTGCTACTGGCAGCCGAACTAACCCCCAGCATGATGTAACCACCACCATGCTCAACACTGAAAGCCTCATTGACAAACACTTTTTGTCCTGGTGGACAAAGAGCGCTGTGGTCTGAAAGAGTGTCGATGTTTGAATGCGTTAGAGCAGAAGCTTCCTTCTTCTGCACGGACCCTTCAGTACACAGCGATGGAAAACTAGCCGCCGGTACTCTGTGAGTTTTGACTGAAGTGTTTGAGTCGAGCCGAACAGCAACATCCTTTAGTCTGAAAGTGAGAGGGTCAGATGGTTGAACCTTGGAGACAGTTGCAGGTGAAGTCGAAAGCAAACGCCCAACACGGCGTCATGTCGTCGCGACGACAAACACGACGCGCTCGAATTTCCCACGCTTGTCGCAACCAGTGAGGTTTTCCACTAACCCGAGCGACGAACTGTGTTGTGTAACCCCAGTAGACCTACCATAGCAGCGCCATTGTTCTACTGACCTACAACAGAACAGGTCCCAAGTTTGGGTCACGTTTTAGCGCGTCGAGCCACGCCGTACTGTTCAGTGGAAAGAGGCCACTTGTTGATTCTGCTTTTGAAAACGGTGACTCTCAGCAGGAAAATATAAATGATTATTGTTAAAATAAGCCTTCAGACAGAATACAAGAGTCGGGCAGAAACTGTGCAGTTTTTTTTTTGCATCTTCCCCAAACTACGTTTAAGCAAATGTTGGTGTACGTGTTAGAGGATGTGTAGTTTTGACAATTTGTGAATTCAAGATAACCCACATAAAACTCAAGGATATTTTTTGGGACATTTTATCACATCATAGTTTGAATTTTGGAATATAATTAAAATCCTAACGCTAATGCGACTTTCAGTACCGCAGTGAATAGGTGTCTGCGATCGAGATCAATCACTAAAACATCTCACGCAGATCATTGAATGCTCAGGAAAACTGGAATTTATTCATTGTAGCTGCACATATTTAGGAGCAATATGTCACGTGGGGATGCTGCATTACTTCAGCTGTTGAACTGTGCAGATTTCTCAAATGGTGCAGTAGAAAACAGCTGAGGGACAACTGGTCCGCCTCTGTTCGCCACATGTCATAACACGCATAAGAGTGCTTGGTCTTCTGCATTAAAGTGTCCACTTCACAGACGAGCAGCGGGTATTAAAACAGTGTCAGTGAGGACTGATGAACCGAGATCCGCACACGTCACAAACTCTTGCCAAACAAAGTTGTCAGTTTTTGTTTCTGAAAACAGCCTTTTGTTGATTTTGGAGGCCGGTGAGGGCTCTGTGTGTCATAATAACTTGTGTGATGAGTGAAATGTAACAAACACACTCTGAGCTTTCTTGGACTTGACTGCAATCCACAGGGGTCAAAATGTCACGTTTCATCAAGGTTACCTCACTCCACTGGGTGTGTGCATGGGGTTAGGTTTGCATTTTGAAATGTACATTATTTAGTTATAACTATGGTGACTATTGATGGTAGGCCAATATGAAACATTGAGAGTGACAAGAATATCCCTCCATGTCCAAGAAACATCCATGCTCATCCAAACGCAAAGGAAAAATCATGGCTGCTCATGAACTAGTTTGTTGTGGAAATATACATTTCATTTCTGCAGACCTGTTTCACAAGCAAAAACATGGAAACTTCCGCCACATAAAGTTTTTTCCCCGCATTTTCCCAAGAAGACGCTCTTAAAGCGCCGCCGCGTTGAATAAAACTTTCTCCGCGCAAAAGCAACACCGTCCGCTAGAAAAAAAAAAAAAAAAAAAAAAAGCACCTTCACCCATTTGACTGCTTTATTGCTCGCAGACAGCAACTTTTGCATTAATTTACGTACCTCCTCCGGCGCTATTAATAGCCGGTCCGGCTCTGCTGGGTGACAGCAACGAAATACTTTGACCAGATATGGTTTCCCTTTGGAGCCGCAGTGAGAGCTGCGCTCCGCTGCAGGCGCACGAACCGGGGAGGGGGGGAGGGAGGAAATCCGCCCGAAACGAAAAACCCCGGTGCGCTACACGGAACCGGCCATGACCCCCGCGGACAGAAGGGTTCAGCAGAAGTCAAGGCGTCCCCGCTCCTCTCCCGTCTTCGCTCAGCTCTCGGTGGGTTTGCGGGAAGCAGAATCTAATCTCCCTAAAACGGCAAAGTCAACTTAGAGAGAGGAGATCCTCCTCCTCCTCCTCCTCCTCCTCCTCCTCTTTCCTCCCCCAACACGCGGCTGCCCTGTCACTCCAGTGATGTCACGAAGAGGCGCTGCGTTCATTATCGGACACAGTTGTTTTGCGGTTTTCTCGAAAGTGGTGCTTGACTTTTCTTGAAACGTCAAGGGGCGTTTCGTACCCGCTTTGGTCACAAGTATGTTCTTTGAATAAAAAAAAAAAAAAAAAAAAAAAAAAAACACCGACAGGAAATGGTATATTTACCAATAGTTGGTCGTTCTGGGCTAAAATTGGTTGGATTAAGGATAATAATCTGCTCCAATTTAATAAAAGAGAGAACCTGCTGGAAAGGGCCAAAAACAAAAATATGAAAAATAAACCAACATTAAAATGACAGGGACTGCCCTGTAATGCTAATGTCATATTTCACTTTACCACACAATTTTCTAGATTTTCCAAAACTTTGTGATGAGACTATCCGTTGATGATAAACTTTTGCAAACACCAAAAACCATCGACATGATTTACTATTTTAACTCTTTATTTAGCATTTACTGTCACACTGCATTTGTGTCTGTAAAGAGTCAGACAAATGCCAGTACGCAGTGATGGTTTTGAATGTAAAATATTTTTTGTAATTCCAAAATATGCCAGGTCAGAATAACATTTTAAGTCCATTAGTTTATCCCAACAGACTCCTACAACGATTCTTTAATTGACTCGAACTGGAATAACTACTGTTGCCTCTCTGAGCAGGCATGGAAAGCCGTTCCAGAGCAGATTGGTGAGTAGTTGTGAAGTGGAGTGCATAAGATGGGCTAACAGAGCTGCAGGCCTTCGCTGATGCATCACCAAAGTTTATTGAAATGTTTTTACAGAAACTGTATTCTGTCATTTCTGTGCAATCACTAACTCACACTAAACAAAAATCACGGTGAATACATCTCTTTCAACAACAAAGTAAAACATTAGAAACATGAACCATAATGACAATTCAACAACTATGTACACACATGCGCTATCCTGAAGTAGTTGTAAGACACATATTGCCAAAAATGGTGGAGTATTGCATGCATAAACCACAACAAACAAAAACACACATTAATCTGACATATTTGACAATTCCATATCTATGTTCTTAAATAGTGGAAATGTAAATCCTTCCCTGAACAAATTTTACAGCCCATAACACATCACAAACAGAAAATTACTCACACATACGTAAATCAAGCCTGATTATAAGCCACCTACAAAACAACATGAACAAGCAAACGCAGAGGAAGTACAATCTTCGCCTCCAAAGTAAAAGTCATTCGATGCATTTTACTTTAGAAAGAATCAAAACAAGAGTAGTTTGTGTGTGCACACAACTGTCTAAGAGCCCAAAAGTCTGCTTACTTCACCACTGTCTGTGTGGAGACCTAGCTTGCAGCAGAAGACAGCTCGTTCTCGATGTCAGCCATGATGCTGTGAATCCAAACGTCCTTCTCCTCCGATGAGGTGTCCACCAGGTAAACCGTCAGCCTGCGAGCCGACAGCTCACCTTTGACTTCCGACGCGTCCCGAACGCTCTCCACCTGCGCGACCAGCGCTCGCCGCTCCACGTGATTCCTGAACAACGAAGATGTCTCCTCTGACCACTGACGTTGAGCCACACCTGGAGGATTATGTAGATACAATGAGTTTTGTTTTTTTTTATCTTCTCAACTCCAAGTAGAACTAAAACTTCTTAGAACTTTATCAAGGATTCAATGATTTCTCTGTGTTTATTGGGGCCACATTATTAATGAGAAAATATAAATAAATCAATAATTGTCCTGAAAATAGATTTTTAAACGTTTACAGTATTACCACGTGACTCGTTTAGGTCTGCAACTAACAATGCCATCGGCACAATCCATTTTCCAATAGATTATTCTGATGATTGATCGTCACATTGTAAATAATTTACCAACAGACTGAAAGAAAGTCGATAACTCACCTGCTAGTTGTGCAGCAATAGCCTGGAAGGGAAGCTGTCTGAACTCCTCTATTAGAGGCTGGATTAGAGTGCGAGGCACCAGTTCGTGCTTACCATAGTCCAAATCATAGACAGAAACCAACCCGTTGGACAGAACCCCTTTCACCTGCACGCGGTGCCAACTAAGCAGAGATTGACATCAATAAATCAACTAACCTCACAACAGCAGAAGAACATCCTATATTTCAGATCTGGTTGTTGATTCATAAAATTGCATTTGACATTTTTTTTCTCTACCTGGGATTTAGATTTACTTACTTCTTGTCAAATTTGGCAGCGTAGACTTGTCCTTTCTGGATGTCCAATGTCATGCGCGTATTTCCGCTCTGATTGTAGTAAAGGACCATTTCTCCCCTCAACACCTCAAGTTTATGGAGGTCCTGCCAAGGCTGTACCACAAAGTAACCCGGGTGGCAAGCCATCGGCACAAAGACGTCCATGTTCTGACCACACTGAAAAGAAAGGAAGGAGACAATAAGACATGGGACTGGAAGAAAACTATGCAAATCTATGTCTGTACAGGATTTGTGCTTCTACCACAACAGGCTCCGGATTAGTACCAGGCAATGGGTAAGTTGGTACTAAAGTACAATTGATGTACGGTAGTTCTATTTCATTCCTACTACCTGAAAGGGGGCGGTGCTGAAAACACTGAATCAATGTTCCCCTCATCCAGTGGTGCTCAGTAGGGATTCATACAATCACACGCGTAACTCTCGATATTTCTAAAGTGGAGAATCTTTAAATATCAAGATAGTTTGACCACTTTTTCAGTCTGAAAACGCTGCTGAACCAGAGGAAAGTACTAAACTTTTCAGAAGTTGGAGTTGGCCAGTCAAAACACTTTGAGCACTATCTTTACATCTTTGAAGTTTCATTTGTTTCTTTTAGTTTAATTTAAAACATAATGGCACAATAGTAAAATGTTAGAATGAAAAGTCAACTGCCTTTTCTTCCCACAGTTTGTTTTGAAATCACCTTTTGCCAAGTCAATGCCAAATGTAGCAGGACAGGAAGATAAAAGTACGTAACATCAGGAAAAAAAAATGGGATGGCAAATAAAGACAGGGAATACAAATAGCTCTTAATATTTTGATTTACGTTTTTATACTTTGACCTGGAGATTCAACAGATATTGAACCTCAAAGTTCAAAACTCAAACCTTTAAACCATTGAAGTAAAAATGTCCTCCCATGAAAAACTCACGTTTGACCCTAACTAGCTAAACTAGACTGGCAATGAAAGCAAACAATTTAAGTGTGTTATTTTATTAAAATACATTATACTTTTCTATATTTAACTTGCTCATATGCTGAAGCTACACACCTGCGGAAGGTCTAGAGGAGGGGGTAATGGGAGTGGCTGCGTTCTTGTTTGTACGGCTGCATTGTCTTTGGCACGTGGCGCAGATGAGGTCTTGATGGGGGGACTTAGGACCGGGTTTCCCAGCGTCCACTTCTCCACAAGAGAAGTGAGATCTAAAAGACGACGACAACAAAAAAATCTGCATCAGAAGGATTTCTTTTTTAGGATTCATTCACATTTGCTCTGTTTGTTCCGCTTTAATCAAACTCTGGTCGCTTCCTCATCGAACCGAATCTGCTGGCAACACAGTTAACGCATAACGTTACCTGTATCCACGATGTTGCTGCTCGTGCTGGTGACTGTGTTGTTGTTCCGCGATACAACTTTCTGCCACACCTCTGAATGAGACAGGCGACGGTTGACGCTTTCGTCTAACTTCTGACAGTCACCACCATCGAAGAGGTACATAAAGATCACTCTGTTTCCTTTGTACTCTTCTAGTTTGGATATCTGAAATAAAAGCAAGAGGAAAATAGTAATTAAAAGTTAAAACCAAATGTGCATTTTTATTTATTTTATGCATTTCATCAAAACCAAAAGGTACCAGAAGATGATTTAGATCACATATTAATTGTTGAATGAATTTGGATCCAATTTAAATGTTTAAACCTAAAATCCCAAGATCTTTGATGCCATTTTCTGCAACTAACAGACGCTACCTTCATTTTGAGCTCTTTTGCTGCACGAAGAGTCTCATTTAGCAGCAAAAAGGGCTCCCGGCTCCAGCCTTCTTCTGGAACGACGAGGTCAGCCAGTCGACATTTAACAGCCTACAAAAAAAAAGGACAAATATAAAAATTTATCAAACAGGAATCAGATGGACTAAAAAATAGGAAAAACATTTAAAAAAAAAATAAATAAATAAATAAATAATCAAACCTGCGGCGGGATGATGATGAAATCATTCAGAAAATGTTGAGGAATCTCTCGAATATCTGTGAACGTTACAGTTGCTGGGATGCCCATGTCAGTGAAGAGAATCTCCATCACGCGGTTGTCATGCATGTATGTAATCTGCAATTTAAATAAAAAGCATAACAAAATAAAATGGCTGCTTTTTCTCTGTAAGCATTTCAAGTAACAGTCCAGCTCTTACTTCCGCTCTGGCCCATTTATCTTCATAACGGCCTAAACAGAACTTTCCGCTGAAGGGTTTGGAAACCAGGGACTCTGATGTGACCTTTTAAGAACATTTAATAATGTGATTATTCACAGGCTGACAACAATGCAGAGAATTCAGCCACAATTCAAACTTGCTATCATAGCTTTTTTTCATTAAATCAAGTCAGGATGCAGTCCAGCTCACTCCAATTTATTCCAAAACATTTTTATCTCATGGAAATTAGACATTTGATGAAAACACCGTCTACCTGGGCGGTGAAAAATGCTTCCACGTTCTCCAGTAACCTTCTCAATCTGACTGTTCCTCTGCAGGGAAGTTGGCAAAAAATGGTCCCATCTGCGCACACGCTTGTCACAGACACATCTTTAAGGACGACGTTAACCTGGAGGAACCAAAAGACTTTATATCAGACACTTTGTGTGACCGAAAAAAAGCTTGTATGAGAATGATTTTGGTTTGTGGACATACAGACAGAGGGTTATTCATCGAACTGTCCTGCAGAGCCTTCAGACACATGGAGTTGATGTTCACGTCATCTTCTAGTGAGGTATCAAAAAGCAGCGCAGCGGGCACTTCGTTGTGTTGACATGGCTTCAAGGTTTCCATCCGCAGGATCTTTCCAACCGCCAGTTTATCCAAGGTGGACAGCACTTGTGGATGGGAGGTGAACCCTTCCAACTCTAGCAGGAGGAAGACAAGGAGGAGACGATGCAGAACGAACGACTAATATTTACAAGATATGCAAGGTGTTGGAGTTTTAGTTCACTTCCACCGTGTGTGCACCTGCTAGCCTGACGTTAGTAGCTTGGAAAGGCAGCGAGAGAAAGTCGTGATGGAGCTCCAGCAGACTGTTCCGACTGGTCTCTAAAGAAAAGCCATAGTCCATGTAGAACACCTGTTAGACAAACGGGGAGAAAACAACATTTCTATTTGGCCAACAAACGGAGTAGTGGGTCAGATTTCTATAGATAACAGCATATTTGTGGAAACAATGTTAAATCATTTCACTTTTCTAAGATTAGACGAGAAGGTTAAAGCATTTACAGGAGTTGAATCTCTAGTAAGTTTTGTTTTAAGTTGGAGAATGAGAACGCACGTCTAGTCACTGCCTTAGAGAGCAGAATGTATTAACCATTTGGAAACCATTCTTGAAAATATACCTTTATATATATATATATATATACCAACAAATATATATTTTTATATAACCAATAGAAAAAGTTCAATACGCAAGGCTACTTTTGCTGAGGTGACTTGAGAGACATCTTGGAAACTAAGCCAGTTACCTTGACCTTGTTGGAGTCCAAGATCTCTGTCACCTGCGCTCTGGCCACCTCATCTCCATCCTCCCCGCTAATTGCTACCAGCTGACCAACGGCTGGGTTAGACACTCGACGTTTCGTCGGGTTTCGGCTGTAGAAGATCTGCATGATGTCCTCCATGGCTTCCTGAGCGTCTGAGTAGTTTTTACCAACATACCTGAAGAGAGATAAAGGCCTCGACTCACATTTGGTTTCATACACCACTCCTTTTCTCATGTTTATTTTCCTCTGTAGTAACAACTTCGTAGAACTAAGATTCTTCATCAGGTAAGAGAACTTTGTATCCAACTAAATGCTGCTCTTAGGTCAGTGCTAATAGTAGAAGAGCTATCATGTTTTCAGGGGAGCATTAGCTATGCCATGGGAGGAAAAGTGCGACATTCTTGGGGTCTGTATTGTGGTTCTTGGAACCAGCTTTGCCATTAAACCCTGCAGTGTCTAGCTTTTTTGCACAGAATGGACGTAGCATACTCTGGGTTGGCAATGGCAACAGAAACGAGCCAATGGTGAAGAACATCATGTATTCAACTGACAATAAATTTGCACTTACCCAGGATGGACGCAAACAAGCTGGCAAGGATACATTTGCAGTTGATTAGCGCTAGTCACAACACAACAAACATGTCTGCATGATAGTCAAACTTTTGTCTGACAGGGAAAAAAAAAGTCCACGAAGAAAAACAACCACGCATTATAGACTATATAGTTTTGTCACAACAAAGTTTAAGGCTTGTGATCAGTGCTTGACGGGCCAAATTACTTTTCTTAAAAGTAAACGTTACTCTATTAAGATGAAATAAAAAGTGAGGCACAGGAACATTTCCAACTCCACTAAAGTCTGAAAAAGGAATGAGAAATAATGCACTGTACCGGATAGTGAGAGCATTGGCGCTCTTGGCCTCAGTAACCAACACAGAGGGACAGACTTCGAGGGGCAGGGTCAGAGGTGGTGGAACCACAGGACCAAGTGGCTCCAACCCAGAAGGGAGGGGGTTGATTAGGGTCTGTTGGTTGTTTGTCAGGTCCACGTTAACTTGACACGTGTAGTACAAAATGGCCTTAAAAGAAATGGAAGTCCCAGAAAGAACAAAAATGGTATTAATGAAGCAACAAAGTAAGCAGGAAACCAATGGGAGGTTGCCACAAAGGATGCAGCAAAATCTGTCTCGTTTTCTTACCCTCTTCTTGTTGTGTGGGAAAGGGTACTCCACAGTGCATATATCACACAACGACGACAAGTTCTCCAGGATCTCTTCAGGGAAGGGCGTCTTGTACACATCCATGAAACATTTGGGCAGTGCATCGGCCCACAGACCTTGACTCGACTTGGAAAGGAGTTCCTTTATTTTCTCACGCATGTCATCGGACACTACAGCAGGACAGGGTGTCGATGGAGGAGTAGAAGCCGAACTGGAAGGTGAAGAGAACGTGGCTTTCAAGAGAGGTAAGACATCACGGTCGGGGGAAGTGTTGGTTGATGCGAGGGAGGTCCAGGTGGAAGCCAAAGGAGAAGTGCTTTGGTTGGGAGAAACACGAATTTTAGAGTCCCCGTCAAAAGACATTGTGTGATTACCACTCCGGGGAAGTCGGGGAGTCAAAGCTGGGTTTGGGCCAGGGCTGCGTAACGTCACTGAAGGCAGTGCTTTGTTTGAAGGACTGGTGGAAGATTGCGGAGGGAAAATAAAGGTGGGCTCAGCCAAGGGACTTCTGGGGGAATCTCCAGTTTTAGAGGAAGGAGACAGCTGGTGAGACGTAGACGGACGAGAAGAAACAGGTGTTGAATCCAGATGTGACCCTGGAGAGGAGCGGTTGCTGTTGACGGGCTTGATTGGGGGGTGCAAAGAGAGAAGAGGGTAGATGAGCTGGTCGCTACGATTAGAGGTGTACGGTTTCTCCACCTGAAAGGAGACAAAACCCAAGGACTGAAATCAGACAAAACCTTAAAAAATAAAAATGCACATAACTAGTAGAAAGGACATTATCAAACCCTACACACGTAACTCAGCGAAATTGGTGGTTAATTGACGCAACATAGAAGTATATATATATATATATATATAACAAAAAAAATCCCAAGAATTTTTCAGTGCTGTTCTGATCTGGGTCAAAGGCCGCAGAGCCAGGGTGACACACCACGACAAATCACAACTCCTAATAGTGAAATTAGTGGTGCATGCAGTAGGGGGGTAGCGACATGTATTGTATATTGTATCTCACGATACAATATACAATATTCTGATCACGATACAATATATATCACAATATTTGGCAAAGGATACAATTCGATAAGATTTGATGCACTTTTATGATTTTCTGAAAGATTTTAGAAGGACCGAGTGATTTTAGTGACATTTTGTGTTCCATAGATTTGGATTTAATTAACTGAAAACTGATTAAAAGCACCAACTACACAATACCTGACTCTGATTAGACAGAGTCTAACAGTCTACAGCTGTTAGACAGCTGTTAGCTGGACAAAATGAATCAAAGACGCAGTGAGAAAATGAGTGTCATTTAATTCATGTGGATTTGACATAAAACTCAAAGTTTCAACAGTGATCCAGGAGCCGAGTGGGGAAATTATCAGCCTCTGAAGACTCTCAATATGCAAATGATTGCACTTATGTTTTTCTTTTGGACATACCGTGGCTGCGTTTTTGACTAAAAAAAGTGCGACTCCTTGTAGCTGCGCAGCGCCGCCATTCCTCTGCTTGCATCTCGGAGTAGCTGCTACTCAAACTGCCAGGATCTCATCGTACTCTCAGTCTACTCTTTGCCAGTTGCTAATAAGAATGATCGATCAGCCATCGTCATCATGTCAATCTTCACTTCGTTTTACAGCTCAAAACAGAGCGCCACTGGATGCTGCGTGTTCATTCTTCAGGTAATCATTTATATACCGAACAGAAACCACTAAGCTAAAAACAAATTACGCAGTGGTTGCCAATAGTCACTCTGATATCCAAGCTCTGCATTCATTTCGGGATCTCACTGCTTTTTCCGCTCCTCCGTCCCGCTTCTCTTTCACGATTACATTTGTTACTTTACTTCATTTCTTAGCAACAAAAAACACACTACCATTATTTATTGAAGATTTGATATTTCCAAAAACAAAGGAATCTAGTTGTGCGTTTCGTTTTTTACGTTTGGAAGCTCATTCCCTTTCTCATAACCGGAAAAGCCGATAAATATCAATATAATTATACAACTCTAGCATCCAGAACAATTCAGATCCATGTGGACCAGGAAGAGCCCATCACACTACGTTCTGGACGCAGCAGCTGAATCGTAGATAAATTGAGAGCAATTTAAGTGTCTTAACGTCATTATTTGTCTGTGTTTTGTCATTGTGGAAAAAAAGGTGCATGTATTCATCTGCTTGATGGCGCAACATAGATTCTCTGTTCAGTAGATTGCTCAGACGTTTGTTAATATTTCTGCTTCGGGGGGGAAGGATTGCACATCTTCCTGTTTTACAACATGAAATAAGTCCATCCATACACTTGGACACTGACTTCATTATTTTAACATCCTTACGAGACTGGCACAATGTGCGGATGTTTCAATCTAAGGACTACAAAAAGGACCATTGTAATTATAACATTACATAAATTCACCCCAAGTGACTCACCGAACAGATATGCGACCACTTCTCCAGATCAATGAGTGCCTGAGGATGGAGCTTCTGCATGAACATTTCACTGTACTTATCCGACAGCTTGGACAGCCACACTCCACTAGGGCATTTCTCCAGAAGCTGCTTTAATCGACTTTGCTCTAGTTCCACATCATACCGATCCGGAGCAGTCTGCATGAAGAAAGTCAATGTCAATTATGACCGACGGAATGTGGCTTAATACTGTATGAGCTCCTACATATAGGTGTAAATTTTCTGGTACGTCTAATCTCACTGGTTGTGTTAGTTAACTTACAGAAAATTCAACACAATGAATTAAATATTAAATATACAGGGCTTAAATATAAAGAAGAAACTCCTGAACAAGTCCATAAAGTACCTGGGATTTACTGGGGACCAAGACGTCTTTCGGAGGACCTGCTGAAAATGGGACAAAACGAGTCAAAAGATTTGCAACTTCTGCAATCAGCCTGCATGACGATCACAGAGCTGTCTATTATTAGCTTCTGGGAGCGGGTAAGTTTACTGCAGATCTAGTGGAGTTTAGGGACTGGTCTAAGGTCTGCAGAGATGAAAAGAAGTCAGAAAAGAGTTTGTGGCAAGAACAACATAAATAAAGTCCTTTTGCAGCATACATTTCACCTTTGAATTTTTCTTAAACGTCTCAATATTTAGTCCAATCTCGTTCTCATAAACTCATCATGACTTTTCTTGTGAGCTTTACCTTTGTCCTTTAAGTCCCACCTCTATTTTCTCTTCACAAAACAAATGCCCTCACTGAATGAACTCCACACTGCTTTTTCAGCCACATGTATGTCATTAGTGTAGACTATTACGTTTATTTGCATCGCACATTTCAGCAATAAGGCACCTCAAAATTCTTTACATGTTATAAGCAGAGTACATAACCAATTATGAAACAAGAGTTTTGTTGCTCAGCAACAAAACACAAGTCAAACAAGATTGTGAGATCAACCACAAGAAAATAGAAGAAAAGGAGAAGAGAGTAAAGGAATTTGCCATTGTTCACTTTCACACAAAAGATGTGAAATTCTAGGGGAGAGCTCAAACTTGAATCAAATATTCAGCTGTCAAATCAGCATAGCATTGCCACCTGCTGGGCAAGAGCGTAAAACTGGAAACCTATATGAAATGCAGCCAGACGGCTGGTCCAAAATCAGTATGAATATTAAAACGGAGAAAAATTACAAGAATTAAATTGGAAGGGAAATAAAATAATTTTACCTCTGGGATTCTTGTTTGTAGGGCTCTTGGTAGAATTTTCTCTCCTGCTGAAACAGTCGTTAGGTACAAGTTTACAAATACAGAAATATTCATATTCATCCTATTATTTTATAGATTGAAAACCAGTAACCGGTATAAATTGTTTTAGCCTTTAGTAAAACTTCAGACCTGTGTGCATATATAATACGTATTTTCTATTTAAATGTGCATCCATTTATATATCTGGATGCACAAAAAAAAAAAAAAAAATTAAATAAAAAAAAATAATAAAAAAAATCAAACAACAAGTTCAAATGTGCTGCGACAGGTTCACCAGCTCTGGACGACGTTCTCCCTTGAAGCTGGTGAGGGAGACGTCATTCTATGTTCCATCGTATGTCCACCATGCGCTCCAAAGCGGTTTCCCGTCTTATTGGAATATCTTCCAGCAGATGGCTGGCGAAGAGAGGACCGTGGAGTCACTAAAACAATTAAAGGAGGAAAGCGTTACTGAGAAAAAGGACAGCGATTAAAACTAGGCAACTCTGCACTGCTTCGTTCAAACAAAATTAGTTTGTGTGTTTTGTAGTCCTTTGACACAAATCATCAATCAGCCGTGCTGAGCCTGGTCAACTCATCTTGGAATAAAATAGGGTTTCCCTCAGTGTATTATAAGCCTGGTGGGCCACCAGGCTTTACTTGTGCCCCTACCAGGCTAAGCAATGCTTATTTATTCATGCCATTTTAAAATGTTTGCATTTTTTAAAGATTTTATAGTTGGTGTTCAGCTATTGATCTTCCAGTCTTTCAAAAAGACATCATTATCTAGTTATATTTTCAAATTTTCCGTCAACTTTAGATATTTTTTAACTCAAAAACACAATGGGCGGCTGGCTGAATGACTGCTGAGCGCCCAGCCACGGGGCTAAGCAGATTTTCTGGCAGAAACCTTGTCAAATGTATATAAAATACAAGTTGTCTTCTAAAGGCCTCAAAAAAGTAAAATGAATACAAAATTCAATAACAGTTCACATTTTTGTAGAGTGCAGACTCCATACCGTAATGCAAGCAAAATAGTCGAACTGTGGCTTAAATACAAGATAAATAAAAATGGTATCATGGTAAAGACTGAAACAAATATTTCATTACATAGAGAAAATATATTGCAAGTTTTTACTTGCTGTAATTTAGTTAATGAAAACAAATGTGTCATACCATTAAGCATATAGGGATTGAAGGGTTTGCATCTCATCTTGCAGTTGACAAACTGGGAGCGTCCGGATTTCTTTGAGTTCTTCTGCCTGGCAACCAGCTCAGCAATGTGAGCCGTTTCCTCCAACACAGTAGCAAAGCACCTCAACTACAGAACAGATGCAAGAACAGGTTCACCCAAAAGTTGCCAAGTAACTTTGCAAAATGTTCTGAAGACATTTTTAGGTTCTGGATTTATTTGGACTGCAAAAAAAAATAAAATAAAATAAAATTGCTTTGTTTATGAACAAAGCAAAACAAGCCCGTACCTCTCCCATGCGGTTCTCCAGCCTCACCACAGAGGGAATGCTTCGGAGGTAGTCCTCCAGCTTTGAGAAGCCGAGTTTTTTCAGTGGGATGAACTCTCCACATAGTGCACTATACTCGGACTGGAGGTTACTGACCGACACACCAGTCTTACTGGACTGGAGGACAGCCATTAACATTTTTTTTATGGATTCACTGTCTGACATCTTATTTGGCAAAGCCTGAAACATAACAACAAGTATAGCAACACGAGAGTAAATAATAAACAAGAACCGAACTCTGGACCCCACTGATTTTTTTTTTGTTTTCATCATGCAGTTCAATCAAGAGTTGTATTTGCATACATTTATTAACGTTTCTGCCAAAAGCTTTAAATGATTCATTTAGAACCTTTAACACTTTTCAAACACTGCAAGTTTTGGGGAAAGTCTCAGAAAATAAATTACACGAAAATACAAAATAAATTACACAAAAACACCCTCCATCTTCACAATCATGTAGAGTTCCTACCTGAAAGAAATGCGGTAGTTAATTAGCATCAAAATCTAGTTGTTTTTAGGAAACTATACATTTTAATATTGGACTTTAAAAACGCTTAGGTTTCCTTATTTGTGTATAAGATATATTATGTTTGGCAATATCACGACTCCAAAACCGGACAAAACTTGGTTTACTGAGGAAAAACAGCTTGCCACGTGAATAACGTCGCACTTTGCTAATGTTAGCTAGCTGTATTAGCTCCTCAGCGGCTAACTCTCACTTTTAATTTTAATCGTATGATGCAGATGACTTCCCCATCTCGAACTACAGATCATTTTAAACAAACGTGCCAGACTTTTTTACAATTTGCAACACAAAATATTACAGCAAAGTGTCAATTTCCTATTTTAAATCAGAAAATTACCTGTTTTATTTCAGGTTAGCTAGCCGAACGGTTGTCTCTAGGAAGGAAAGGTTGACGCCCCAAAGTTCAAAGACGCGGCGCCTGATTGGTCGGCTTTTTTTAACCAACCCTACATGTGCTCGTTTAAAACTTCCATTTAAAAAATAAATTATTTTATTTTTACATATGAAAAACAAACACTTGCTTTAACTTTCTAGGTCTCGTTAAAAACACACCATCACCACACTATTATTTTTTTTAATATTTAAAAATATGCTAATTTTTTTTTCCATTTGTCAAAGTCCTCTTTCAGTTCAAGGTGGTTATGGAGCAGCGAGAGCAGACAAAATGTACATAGCAAAACAAACAAACAAACAATGTGCTAGTTTGTCAAGTTTCTTCCCTTACTAACTTTTTCAAGGTAATAAGGTGAGGAAAGAAATGAAAGAATTGGATACCAATGTGAACAGCATTTGCCTGTAAAACAATTTGTTCTTTATTTTTTTTTACTTTGACATTTGTTAAAATTCGCACTTTATATTTTTGTGGGTTAATTACAAGGTTTCTTCTTTGGGGGTCAATAATTATTTCTTTTTTTTGTTTTGCAAGAATATCCCTTCATAGATGTTACAAGACACCCACAAAGGAAGAACTGTGAGACAAAACAAAGGAAGCAGCACAACAAACAGGATTGTTTCAGACGAATCCACAATTCCACACATTTGACAAGTTTTTAATGTAGCAAACAAGAGAAAAATGTTAAAACTGGTAGAGTTTTGTACCAATTATGTTTGCATTGACAATTAAGTGACATACTTTCCACGACCATGAACAGACATGCACATTCTAGACAACAACATGACATTTCTGAAATCTCCCACGGTTAATAATTAAAAAGAGTCGGCTCACTTCTGCAGCCGTGTTAACTTGTTATCGCTGCCTCAAAAGAAGTTGCAATAAAGTAACAATTCAAATGCCTGTGAAAACACTTACTTCCCCTTATAAGACAGAATCTACCACATATTAAAATAATTTATCCAATTTGTTCAACAGCTTAAAATTCTGCTGAGCCACAGTTTTTTGGTTTTTTTTAACAGTCTTCTTCTGCTGTGACTATTATTTCTGGTATTCCCTGTGGTGGCGATTGCTGGTTCTGTATTTGTGATGCCATGACCCAAGCCCGAACTTCCGTCTCCGCCTGGGTGGGTGATGATGGCGACGCCGTGGAAAGGTGGTGTTTCCTGCGCAGGATCAGAGGAGGGTTCTTCAGCAAGGTGTAAAGCAACGCCCAACGCCTCCTGGCTCGGCTGTTGAGTGGGGATGCTTGAAAAGCAAAAACGCAAAAAAAAAAATAAAATAAATGATGATGAAGTTTTGGTAAAAATATGATGGACTGCCATGATGCGAAAAGGTACTTTTCCAACCTGATTGAGCATTCTCAAATGAGGAGTACGCAGTCGCGTTGTGTTTCTCTATTGAGCTTGAGACCAGAAACCGGCAGAAACACACCATGACTGGGTTGTTGTGATAATGATCAGCAAAGATCATCCCTATCCATGTACTGTAGCCTGAAGCAAAAAAAATGAGCAGAAAATGAGCAAGAGTGAGGATGAAATACAGAGAAATGTATGTTCTTCATATAATTTAGAGTGCTTTCTGGGTTAATCATGCATAAGCAGAAAGCATCCCAGTGAAGATGCTTTCTTGCTATTTTTCTGAAGTTGTTAGTTCATGTTACAGCCAATCCCTCAAAACATGTTTTACTGATATCACGCCAGTTAAAAATTGATTTTATATCTAATAAATTTGACAAAATTAACATTTTTGCATTACTACCCCAAGCTTCCATATGTGGGTCAACCAGCACTCATTTCCTATTAAGTTTCACTGGAGTGTTTGATTCTGATCAAATTTAAACATGCACAAGTAGTTATCGACTTCAAATGCTAAATGTGAATTTGATCAGAAATAATTGTTTTCGTCAACAGCCAAACAAAATAAATCCATCTTTCATTGTGTCCGGGAACTGAAGATTAAACATGAAATACGTCTAGACTTAGATTTGACCGCTAAATACACTTAAAACCATGAAGTCAGCGCTTCCATGCATGTCTTTTCCTCTTGTTTCCAGTAAAAGTTAAGCTCACCGGCATCCAGGCTTTCATATCCTCTCTGCATTATGGTTCGGTCAATGCGGGACACCAACCATGTTCCAACCATTATGCTAAACAGCAGGCGGACTATGCAGGTGCTGATCCCCATCACCACATTGTAGAAGAAGAAGAAGTAGTTGAAGCAGTGGAACGCCTTCCTGGACAGCACAGTGAGAGAAAGGTCAGATTTTTGATTGTTTTGCCTTTTTTTTTGTTCTCCCATGTTTTTGGTTGTCGGTATTAAAGGGATGGTATTATGTATTTTCCAATGACACTTGGTGCCATTTTATGGCACAACCAAGTTACCTTCTGTTTTCATAAAAGTCCTGCACATATCAAACGAGACTTGAAAAAAATTAGATTTCTGACTCTGCCTTCAGCACACCATCACAACGATGCTTTCTCATTACGCTCTTCATAACAGTACTCAAAAGTGCTGGACAGAGAAGCACTTTATGACATTAGCTCAACAGATCTGCAGTTTTGCTAATTGTGGCAGCCGCTAGTCTGGAGGAGCTAAGTGGGCAAATCGCAGGACAAAGGTGCTCTGTGAGGTGGAAACTCTGCTGGAGATTGCAGCACCAAGATGGAGTGTTGTTGAAATAAGCAGCACTTTGTGAGATTATATGTTCATACTCCTGGTTTTAGATGAAAAAGCTAAAAAAAAAGTTGATTTTACATAATGTACTACCCTGGAGTAAGTTTCTATGAGATTACTATTGCTATAGAAAGTAACTAGCCGTCACATTTAGATAAAAAGTTTAACAAATCTGGTTAGGATAAACAAGAAATGTTTGACTGTACAATACGATTACATAATGTAATCGATAAAGTAGTGGGACTCTGGCACTACTAGTTATCTAGTTTTTCTAGGGAACCATTAATGGGGAAGACTTTGTTTTATGGCTTCTGACATGTTCACTTCATTGGAGTTTATCTAATCAGTGTTTGCCCTTTGTCAGCAACCGCTCCCAGTTTATTATTCACTGTTGAATAAAGTATCCTGGTTTAGTTACCATTTCACCCCTTTTCACTTTCCCAAAATATACATACCTGTTGTTGAGAGCCAGAGGTTTCTGCTTATCACCTGGGGACATCTTGTCCTGAAGAAAGAAGATCTGGACCAGAACTACTTGGAGAATCACCAAGCCGACCACCATTCCAATGGTCAGACTGAGAGACACATGAGAAAAGAGTCAGTGAGAGGATCCATCAGCGTGCACAACAAACCACAGGGGAAGTGGCCTTACAGAATGAGTCCCAGGTTTGACAGCATGGTCAGGACTTTACCATGCTGTATGGGAAGAACCAGCAAGTAGGCAAACAGAAGGGCAAACAGGAAGTGGACAAAATGGACAATCAGGTAGCCTAAAGGGAAACATGAGGGATATAAACTTTAAAGAATAGTTTTATCGTCAAACTTTCTCATCATTTGCTTATTACACAACACAGACATTGGCTCTGAGGAATCACAGAAATAGTTTTGATTTTGATCTAAAACCCATGAGCTGTCTCCATTTTTATAAAAAATAAAGGCTTACCCCATAACGTGAAAGCTATTTGCCATCCAGAGTATCTCGCAATGGACGCCTGTGAATTTAAACATTTGGCATTTTGAGAAGAGTGAGCTCTCGAACTCAAACATTTAAATTACGCTCTCGCTCAAAATGACTTGTTCACACTTAAAAGTTGAGTTTATACAAAGCCGTTTGGGCTAAGAGACCTTATGTGCAGTCTTCAAGTAGTTTTACCGTCCTAACACGTGTGAACTGAAACCAAAGTCAATTTGCACCAGACTGGAATAAGTTCACATCTAACACTGGAAACCATCTTAAAAAGACTCAAAAGATACCTGAACAAAGTTGAGCTGCTCAAATCAAAAAATCATTTACTTTCTAGTCTGTTTGTGTTACACAATATGAAAAATTGCTCCTCAACCAAACCAAACTGGCACTGAATATTTGCTGTTCATGTTTATGTGTGTTTTACTCACAACGCTGACTGCAGACTTAGGATTGTGGAACTTCTCTGGAAGGAAACCTTTATGACCCCTCCAAAGTCTCTTTAAGTGTTTCCTAAGATCAGAGGGAGAATAACCACCGTTCCAGCAAATAGTTGAATTTACCTCCCAGGGCTAAAATTGGTCAAATTAATTTACTTAACTCGACAGCTTTGTTTAAGTATTTCTAATTTGAAATGTTTTCTTGAAACGTCTTACCTGTAGCATACTAAGATATGGAAGGTGTACGCAACAGAGTTGAAACTGGCAAAGATGGTGGTGGCAAGCCAAGACTCTGAAACAAACCAAAATAATCATCACTTAAAAATAATTTAGGCTTCAAATATAAAGCGTCGGCGCTCTACTAGCACCAACAGTACGATTTTGGTGATAAAACAAAACATTTTAAGAGTCGTAAATTAAATTCACTCTTCTGACGTGATGACAGAGGAACTCACTCCTGGCCACGTCGATGAACTCTTCCAGCTGCGGTATCATGTATATCAACGCTTGTGTCTGGTTGCAAGAGCCAGTAATGTCTTCTAGTGTATTCTTCCATTCCTCCACTCGGTCAAAGGCAGCATCACTGAGACTGTAGTCGGCTAGTGTCATCTAGAAAATGGCCAAGAAGACACATAAAAGCGGAAATAACTTGTTGGTGAGGGTAATCGCAAGATCAAATGAGCATCTTGTACAAATTTTATTGAAAGATTTTTTTTTTTTCTTTCTGCACCGTATATAGGCCTATGAGGGATATAATGGCTGTGCCAATGATCCTGTTTGGAAACTTGAAGTACGGGTCCCAGTCATACACTCGTGTTCGGAACCAGCTGAGGGGTTTACTGAAAAACAGAAAGCAGGTTAGAAAATCTGAAACGTTCACAATTTTTATTTTTTTCTTCTATGAATTCAGATCTGGGAGATAACTGAGAGATAACTAAGACCTGTTGTGCCGTTTCTTAACTTGCCTCAAACACTGAAACTTGTTTCAAGTTGCTCTCAATGTAGACAGCTTAAACAAACGATGAAGTTCTGCCTCGTCTGTTACTCATAATGTGCTTCTGTTCTGCTTCTATGAGGATGAAGGTCGAAGGTGAAGATGGTATCCGTACGTGCAACTTACCTTTGTTGTGGTGTTCTCTTCAGCAGCCTCTTAACGTGGTTTACCTGGTGTTGATCAGTCAGCTCTTCAGGATCCTAGCAACAGATTTGGCACAATTACCATAAAACTGTTTGTTAATGTTTCCAAAAATGAGCTTTCTTGTAACAAGAAATAATTTTAAAAAATAACATTTATAAGAGAATTATGCAAAAATAAAAATAATGCCCTGAAATCACATCATATCCTGACTCAGGTGAAGTTTTATATTGGGTTTTCTTTTCTCCACAGCAAACCCGCTGCGTTTCATGGACTGATTTCAGCTTACAAGCTCGTCGTGCTCACCGCTGTTTCCAGTTGCAGACGTAAGCGCACATCTTTAACCAGCATGTAAATAAATCGTCCCAAGAGGAAGAGAAGCGAGAGGATGCAGGGCCACTGGTAAATTATCTTCTGGTATTTACCTAAAACCTTCGAAATCACACGGAATAAACAACTGAAGTATTTTTCAGACATCTTTGAGCAAGCATAGAGCATGTAGTGGATGTTTGTGTAAAGCCCAGTGGAAGCTGGATGTTTGTTCCATCGCAGCGTCTCAAGTTTCATTAGCTACCAACCTCTCCATGAGGACAGGTGGCTGTATCCCAGACGGTGATCACAATCCTAGGAGCAGCAGCCGGGACATTAAATACAAATTATTACCATAATCTATTTTACTACTACGCTTAAAGCTCCACAGTACTGAATGTTTACCAGGCGATAGAGTAGAGTATCCCCAGCACTGCGCCAATCGTTCTGAATGGTGTGGACAGACAGGCGAAAAATGGGAAATACACCAGACCCACTTCTAAAGCGCCAACAAGGTACACTATCGCTGAGGGTCAGCAGAGAGCAATGGGTCAGGGATTGAATGTTGGATGCAGAACATGGCGATGACATAGACCAGTAACAGGAAGTACCTCTGGCCCACGGCGGGAGCGTAAAGGGGACGTAACGCTCAGAAAAAAGCAACAGAACGCTGTTGGACACGGCGCCAAATGCAAAGCCATAGGACCAGCGGTTACTGAGGCTGCCTATTGTATCCAAAGGTCTATGAAAGAGATATTATGAATATAAAAGAAGTACGTTACCAACAAAGTAGCACATTGACAGCTAACAGAATTGTGTGACAGAACAAAAAATGATAGGAGTCTCATTTCCTTTGACTTACACCACAATACCAAAACGGCCCTTTAGAAACGGCAGTCTCTGGTCAATGGCCAGTCTCTGTGCTCGTCTCTGAAGAAATGACAGCACTCCTGTAATCAGGACCTGGATGACAAGGTAACACTTAATTAATGTGACTAATTAATATGACTTTTATTAAAAACACCAATTTAAAAAAGAGCTTGTAAAAAAATGTTTGCTTTACATTTCCTCAGAATACACATATTCCCATTTGTTGTTGCTTTGAAAGTGAATGTTATGTATGGGGGAAAAAGCTAAAAACGAGCGATAGATGTTTTAAAAAAGAACATCCCGAATCCACTCCTTAATTCCAGGCCGGATTCTGATCAAAGCATTTTTAAACGATCAATATTGGAACACCTGACTGTCGTCTGTGAGGTGTGTCTGTTAGGTCAGCTGACCACACAGGGTTTCATCGACCAGTTTTCGACGATGATCAACTAATCTTGTGCAAACGGCTTGTAAAACTGTATCTTCGCATTCGCATATTGACCGAATGATTTTCAGTTTCCTTTAACAACGTAAGAATGGAAACAAAACGCAATGAGAGTCTGTATTGACTACTGAAAGCAATCAGTGTAATGTAGACCTGCACAGAGAGCGAAACACTTTCTAGCATTCAAAGCAAAGCGCAGAATTTTTGAAGCACATATTTTGAAGTTGAGTATGATTTCATCTTTAATAAATGATTACGTTTTGCACTTTTTAGGTGACGTGTTTCATAACATTCCAGCAGTTTTCTTGTTTCCCTCGTATTTAAGCTGCATATTAAGGCTGACCTGTAGAAACTCAGCTGCTGCTGGCAAGAAAAGAAGAACGTTCAACATTCAGAATTATAAGTAATCCGTGAAAAACCAAAGAAATGTAGAATCATTACTAAGGTTATTAAGTGTTTTCAAGCACATGCAATTTCAATTAGAAATTTTAATGTCACTGGAACTTTTTACTATCAAACAGCTTGTCTTTAAGTGATGTGATTGACATCACAGACAAAACCCTGCGATTGGGACATCCCTAGATAAGAAAAAGCACTAAAATTCAGTTAGGCTTTGATTAGTCAACCATCCATTGTCTATACTCCATTATCCTTGCAGGATAATGGAGTATCCTGCAAAACATGACCTAACAGTCATGTTTTTCAAGCTGGAGCACCCAGAGAGAACCCACACATGCACAGAGAGAACATGCACAGAGCGACGGCCCCGTGCAGCAGAGACCTCATTATATTATAGTTTTATTTACTGTATGATTTTTGACGCTGCCGTTGTTTCATGTGCTCAGGCTAAGAATCATTTGTGCCAGGTTGAGCTGGACTAATATTTTCTTGAACTTTTTGTCACTTTAATAACAGGCTCCTCCCTCATGTTCTAAATAAGTGGGTCACTTGGTTGGACATGCAATGAAAATATTAGGTTAAGAATTTATGGAAACCTTTAATTAATTAGATTTTTACTGCAAATAGAATAAAAACATGGACTGTTTTTGTGCTGACAAAATGTCATAGCTATTTGTGACAAATTGTCTTAAAAAAAATTACCTTTGCGCAACTTTCTAGTCATTCAGAGAGGGCTTGTTGTTTTGCTGTTTCTTGTTTTATGTACTGCAGAAAAAGTAGACCAATAACTTACTGCTGGAATGAGAGAAAGGTGCAGGAAAAGGCCCAGTGAGATTTTATTTTGACAGTCCACAATTGTAGAGTCACTGGGAAGTCTGTAAAAATATAAACATTATAACAGACATCGCAGAAATAAATCCCAGGAGTAATAAAGAGAAACAAACATCGTAGATCGGACGACCTCGTTTTTTGAGCAATGTACAAAATTATTGTTTTCAGCTCTGAGTCAGCCAGTAAAGCTCTGCTTTTGTGGCCCTTAAGCTAAATCAAATGGGAGCTGATCGTGGCAAAGTGAAAAACATTATCATAAAACTCTTTCTAGTCTCTGAACCGGATCTCTGTACTTACTGTCGCTCCTCTGTGATTCTTATCATCCTTGATAACGCAGCTCATTGAAGTCGAGAGACCCTCGTTCCTGCTCGACTGTACAGAGAAGGGAAGTGACCGGGGATAGAAACCGCATCTCAGCTTCCTGGTGTCAACCACGTGACAGATCTGACCTTTGACCTTAGGATTCAGCAGTTAGATTATTATTATTTCCCCCCCTCCCATTTTTCTTTTGATGTCCCGTATTTGCTGACACTTTCCCATTCTGTCCGCGTATGTGTCTCCTCTGACACACAGCAGATATTTACCGCGGTATTACTCAGTCTGAGGAATGTAAACAGTGAGCTCAGCCACCGAGATAACCAGCAAATCATTCACCAGCTGCTTTGCCTGAACAGATCAATAAGCCAGACTTCATTACACGAGAGATTTTTGTAATGAAGCTCTGAAGAGGAAGCTGGTTTCTTGACTTAGGTTAACTTATAGAACCGGGTCTCATGTAGCCATATCCTACTTTCACATCCCATTACCATTACAAATTCTACAGTGTGCTATTAGCATTTTAGCAGTGCACAGTTACGAGGTGAAAGGACAAGAACGAATGATTTCAAAATGTTTCTTACAAGGGAAAATCTATTCCTTCATTTAAACGCCTCTAAATAACATCAAGTGCAACCAGCTCCCTTCAGAGTCAGTAATTAAAGGATAGAAAATCCGAGATGTTTGTCCAAAAACATGAGTTTGTCCACACATGACAGAGATTAAGGGGCACAAACTGGGTTAAAGTTGTGAGGAAGCAAGAGTTGAATCATACAATAACCAAAGCTTTGAACATCTGTGTGTGATCTGTTCAGTGTGCTGGGATCGCATCTCGTAGTGATTCCTGTTTCCAGTTTTGAACAACAAACACGAGGAAAAAGAAACCAAAACGCAACGTAGGGGCTGTGTGAAGAAAATCACTTCCTGGTAACCTGAAAACAGCAACTCGTCTTAAAACATGGTGGCGGCAGCGTCATGCCGTGGGATGCTTTTCTTCAGGAGCAAAAGAGTTAATGACAAGACGGAGTTAAATACAGATCAGTCCTAGAGTAAAACCAGTCGGAGGCTGGTTCAGCCAATCAAATAATCAATCAATAAATCTGGGCTGAATGTACATCTTAGATTTTTATTTGTAGTAATATTTTGAAAGCATTATATCATTTTCCATCTGTTTCATAATAATGTGCTGCTTTGTGTTGGCATTTCATAAAATCCAACGAACGATGACAAAATGTTTAAACAACTATAAATACTTTTGTAACGAAGATGTATTTTTCCATCCGGTTTCTGTTCAATTTATCTCTATTATCTCTCTAGCCTTCCTTGTGAACCTTGCATACAATGTTGCACAGTTTTGAGGAAAACAACAAGAAGCTCATAAATTCGGATACTTTATTGCAAAATGACAGCAGCGGGCGTCATTTTCCGGCGTTGACTTTATCAGCCGAACAGGTCAGCAGCTTTGTTCCTTCACGATCAAGATGTCCGTCTTCTTTTGGCTGAGGAAAGATTAGCGACACATGACACAGCAGTGATTCACTCTCTCATCTGAGATTTGGAGTGATGTGTTTTTTTTTCCTAAACTAAAAATGTGTGTAAGGATTTATTTTTCAAAACCCCGATAGAAAAACCTTCCCATTCCCGTTCAATGGTTGATTCACACTGAAATGTGCTGTATTTAAAAATAGACATAAAATAGCTAAATCTGTCCTGCAAAGAAAACTGGAGATGCTTTTGCACAGAAAGCGTATAACTACACATTAGTTGACCACCAGGTGGCGACTAAAGCATTTCCCCCCCCTCCCCCTCCCCCAAAATATCTGCTAGGGTGACCCAAAAATGAATCTGTGAATCCCACGGGTGTGGAGCAGCTGTGTGTACTCACTGTCTCTGGACGCAGAGGAGACACTCATTGGCATAAGTGTTTCCATCGCTGCCGCACACAGGGGCAAAGTTCATGGGGCATGCCATGATTGTCTCCAGACCAGGACAAGAAGGCTGACAGGCATAAAAACAACACAGCATTAAATTCTGCTCAATTATATCGGGAGTTTTCTACTTGAATGAAATAAATGCTTCATTCGTAAATTCACATCACCTTTCTCATAAGTCCAGACTTGTCTGCAGCATCTTTAGAAAAAAAGAGAAAGCAAGTGCCCAAGTGTTGAGGTCAGAGTTCATTTAACTTTAAGGCTTTAAATGATTACTATCAGCCCTGAGTGCCTCCAAAGTGCCTATTATGCATTCTAAAGGGAAATCTAGATACTTTTGTATCTTTTTCTGTTTGTACTGTAGCATTTGACCTTAACATAGCGAACAGCAGAAAGCAACCTTTATCACGGCAGGACTCGTGAACAGAGATAAAAAAATATTGCTACAACTGTTCTTTGCTACGAAACGACTCAGAGGAGGAATACTTTCAAAGCATATCAACTGAGAAAATACTTAATTTTTTCTTTTACCTGCTGCGACACAGATGAGCAAAAGCCCCAGTACGAGTCTCCCAGTCATGATGTCAGTGGATGAATAACTCAGACTGAACAAATACTTCTCTCTTTACAAGTTCCTTAACTGTGTTTACATGCGTGCGTGGGTGTGTATGCGTGTATGTGTGTGTGTGTGGGAGGTTGACAGCTGTTCGTAAAATAGCCACCATCATATCTTGCACTGACGTAAAGATACTGCAAAACATGTGACAAAAACCAAAGAAAAAGTTGAAAGTAAATATAAAACAAGAGAGACTTATTTGATACTTCAATTAAAACAAGGTTGTAACACGAAATGTGGGAAAAATGAAGTACAGAGAATACTTTCCAGATGTATCTTTAGAAGACTTTGAGGGTTTTTGGCAGCATCTTAGCTGTTCCTCGGACTTCTGGACTTGGATTCCTCCAGGTATCTGGATGTAACCACTTCCCCAAAGACCCTTCAAGTACCACATGCTCTTCCCTGACTCACTGGTATATCTCCAGTTTAATGTGCCATGTGTTGCCATCAAAAGGCACGGCCACATAGTACGAGGCAGTCTTGCCATGGCAAGGCACATGAGGTGTCTTGAACAAGGACACACTGACGGTGACCAAACCAGCAACCCACTGACTCCTATGACCGTTGCCGCTGTCCCACGGGAATCTAGCTCCCTTTGATGATGCTCACTTTGACCCAGTGGTTCCCCGCTCATATTCTGCATTAACTTGGGCGGTAGATCTGGGGCCTCTATTGCTCTGGTGCTCAAGACCTGCTGCTGTGCTGCCACGGTTTGTTCTCCTGTGCTGTTCTTCACTACGGCCCTCGCCAGCCATTTGTGGGATTCGGTCCTATCAACTATTTCTCCTATGTGTTGATGATACATCCCACATGGGGGATTTTCTTCCCATGATGGTTCCTTCAGATGGTTCCTTCAGATGGTTCCTTCTCTTCCCTAACGTGAACGTGAGGCATTCACTGAGTGTTTCATGTATTCTTGGAGCTTGGATATTTCATGGTGATTCTGATGCTCACCAGGCATCTGCCTCCTGTGCTGTTAGTGGATAAGTCTGTGGATACTGGATTTGATGATGAGTACCATTGTTTTTAAACATTTCATTCTTTGGGCAACGTAATACCGGCAAGGCATATCAGTTACCCAGACCTTGCTCTTGCAATTCAGCTGATTAAGTTTGCAAACTTTGCAAACTTACTTGTGGTTCCCATTTGTTTGTGCTTAGTTGTGAATTGCATTCTGATGTCCCTGCTGTACATTCTGGGGCTGTGAGTCACTGTGTTGCTCACACCTTACAAACAGCTAAATATAATCAGAGGCGGTGACTGATAGTAAACCTGCATATATACCCCACATATCTGCTTATTCAGAGTCATTCATCAACAAACACCATGTCTGGAAGACTTGTTGTGCTGGGGCTTCTGCTCATCTGTATTGCAGCAGGTAAAAACATGCAGTATTTTCTTATTTTATTTGTTTTGAAGGCATTTTTTCAAAGTTATTTGTTTTTACAAAGGAGATTCTTAACTGTTTATGATAATCACTGCGTTAAGGTGAAGTCCAATAATAATAATAATACGCTCTACGTTCTTTTTTGGATGCATAATAGACACCTTGCAGTTTGATTCGTACTGCTACTCAGGGTTGAAAGTAGTTTTCTCAAGTTGGTTATTGCAACTCTGAAGTCAACATGGTTAAATGTAAATTGGATTATGAAAAGTGACACTCTTTTATTTTTTCTAAAGATGCTACAGTCAAGCCTGGATCCATAAGAAAGGTGACATGAATTTTAGAATGAAACATGAACAAAACTTACTATGTTTGAGCAGAATTTTACATAATGTTGGTTGTTCATATGTCCGGCAGCCTTCTTGTCCTGGTGGAATGATCGGGATATGCACAAAGATTTTGGACCCTGTGTGCGGCACCGATGGAGTCACTTATAGCAATGAGTGTCTCCTCTGCAAGGAGATAGCGTGAGTACACACAGCTGCTCCACACTCATGATTCACATGTTAATTTTAAGTCACCTAACCCGATTCTTTGGAAAGTAAAATTGCTTTAGCCCCAACCTGGTAATATATGTAGATGCAAATCAAACATGGAGGATTTTTGATTTTTTTTTTTTTAAAGGAATTCCTGTTCTTCTTTGACACAAGTTTTCACCTTAGACACTTTTTAACTTCTAATTGTCCAGAAAAATGACTTAATTTGTTTCATTTGTTGTTATAAATAACATGTGGGCTGAATGACTGAGTCGCTGCTACGTCATGTCACAATTCTTTCCTCAGTGAAACCAAAAGGGACATCTGGATCACCAAAAAGGGACCCTGCTGACCTGTGTGGTTGACAAAATCAACACTATGAGGCAACCCAGAAAAATTATACCCACTGTTGTCGCATTGTAATAAAGTTAAGTTTCATCAACCTGTGACCTTCTGGCTGCTTTTCTCAATATTACACAACAATCTGTGCATAAATTGTGGCTTCATTAGTGTTCACCACACTGCAAAACCACAAAATCTGACCAAGTATTTTTGTATTAAAGTGCAAATATCAGTACATTTGAAATAAAACAAAAATAAGTTACAAACAACTTCTTTCCAAGATATAGGAGCTTGTGAATAATTTATTAATATTCCATGGGCATATTTTTTTTAAACACATGAAACATTTTTTCCATGTTTTAAGTGACAGGAGCCGCCAGTGGAACGAGTACTTCTTAAAAATTAACATTAACGGGGCAGCAATACTATGTAAAAGCTTTACACCAAAAGCTCAAAAAATGATGTTATTCCCTCATCAAAAACATTGCTGGCGTGTTGCTTTGATTCTGTCATACATGTTTGAGAAACCCTTCAATGTCCCACGGCAACCATGCAGTTCTGCTATGGGGGGATTTTTCACACATTTTCAGTCTTGAAACTTTCAATAACATTTTCAGATTGAAAGCGGGACTTCATGTCTTCCTTCTTAAAACCTGTAGCGCTTGTACCCAAAGCTTCTGCTCCTTTTCGAACAGGGGCAAATATACAGGGGCAAATCTACTGAAGTGGCAGGGTGTGGCAGTTGCCACCTCAACTGGAGACTGTGAGTTCAAGAAACAGTGATGGCAAAACTGACAGGAAGAGGACGGATCTCTGTTTTTCGACAACATTGAATGCAACTGCTCCTAATTAGCGGCAAGTCAGAGAAGCGACAAGGCCAGAGCGCGAGGCAGCAGCGTTGATAGATGAATATATATTACTGGATTAGTCAGGCAGTCACGCAAAAGGATTCGATATTTAGCAGTTTATTCAGCCCTCTGACAGCCATGGATAACAAGGTTCAAGGGTTTCACATTTAACAGGTGAGGAAAAAGTTTTATTTTGAAGAAAATGTTGAAAGAGTGAGCAGTGAGTCTGTTATGCTAGCCTAACTGTTGCTAGCATGCTACTGACTTTGGTTAAAAGTCAGTAATCTTGAACATAAGAAGATGAATACATCAGAGCTTGGATTCGGATATTCTGAGTTTGGACGTTTCATGTTGGATGCGGTACTGATGCTCACCAGACATCTGCCTCATGTGCTGTTCCCGGATAGCCTGTGGATACTGACTACCATTCATGTTTAATATCACAGGTCTAAATTACATTCTTTGGGCAACTTATTGCGTCTCACAATTTGCTAGTTGCTGCTTTTCTTTTGTTTATGGTATTCCATGGTACTCATAGTTCTGGTAATTGGTAAATGGCCTGTTCTTGATTATAAAGTCCAGAGGTCCCCAAAGCACTTCATGCTACTTTCACCCATTTACACACTGATGGTAGCAATCAACTGGATTGTCGCTAAGGTCGTCTGACTGGTGCCACTGGTTCCTCTGACCACCAACAGCAGACAAGGTTGGTGAAACGTCTTGCCCAAGGACACATCGATGAAAGAGGATAGTAAAGTGGGATTAATGTAAAAAAAAGTCCACAAAATGAACTAAAGACTAAATACACTTTATAGTGTGTACATGTATTACCTTCCCTCTTTTTCTCATCATCCAGAGCAAATGACAGAGTATTGTTCAGCTAAAAAAAAATCCTTTTGGTGTGCCTCACGGAGTCACTGCGTCGCTCACTCCTAGCAAACAGCTACATATAATCAGAGGCAGATACTGATAGTAGATCTGTATATATACGCCTGCATACCTGCTTTTTCTG
>VMRN01000013.1:8802991-8844628 GCA_010277015.1 Poeciliopsis turrubarensis
CACCGGCTAAAAAGTGTTTTGATGTTGTCGTCTGAACGAGGTGTTGGCAGTTCGATTACCGGGCCGTTGCTCAAGAGCTCCAAACAATTTGCCTGGCATGTGGAGCAGCTGCCCTGACTGAACAACTCTGTGTTGGTCTGTCCACCGAACGAGTCTATCCAGACTAACACCAGCTCCACCAATGATCTTATTTCTAATTCTCCTCCCTTTACCAGTCCCCTCGCTGTCAGCTCCTGAAGGAGCTGACAGCGAGGGGACAGCTCCTCCTACCTCCTCTGCAGAAACATGTTTGCCCGGGTTGCGAATCGCTGAAAGAATTAATGCAGAGCAGGACGGAATGGGCGACGCCTCCAAGAATATCTTCTCCTGAGCGAGACATCGCTTTGTCTCGCTCAGATTCAGGACAGATTGTAATGCCGCGTTCATCCAGCTGTTAGATAACTCGTTTGAAAACTTGCAAAAGTTGTCTGAGACATCCCTGATCTCGTCGCTGTTGTCCTGAGGAGCTTCTGCCATCTGCATGTCTTCTGACCAAACCATTTGCTCCAAAAAGTCAACATCCCCCTCCGGGTCCGTTGATCCTTTTGGAGCAAAACTTGCATTGTCCCCAACGACTTCGCTCTCCTCCTCAGAGAGAACTACCCCAGCCGGGGTAGAGCTCTCTGAGGGTGAGAGGGCTACCCCAGCCGTGGTAGCCTGGTCGTTGGGGACCCTCTCAAACTCAGTGGCAAAAGAAACCTTCCCCGCCTGGTCGGTTTCTTCCATGTCCATGGTGCTGCCATTCAAATTTGAATCCGTTGCACTGAAGTAATCGAACATTTTCTTCATGCTGGTTGTAACGACATAGCCGAGTCCCCAGCCGAGTGGCAGCGCAAAAGGGACAAGTGCATGAGAGAAACTAAACATTGTGAAGAAATACTGAGAATCAAGAAGAGGTCTGGATCGTGAATGTTCAATGTCTTGAGATTCCAACGTTTAAATGTCCAGAACATCTTTGATCTATTGTGATGTATTTGAGGTGATGTCATGATGTTATTTGGTTTGCCAAGTTGCAAACCAAATAAATTTGTGATTTTGTTTCTTCCAATGCATTAATTCTGTGGCACGGTCTTCCTTCTGATCGTTGCTATGGAAACACTCAGAAGGAATATTGAACTAATGTTTAAAAATGTATTTAGCATGAAGAGATTAACAATAGATTTATATCTGACTGAACTGTTGCATTTGTATTTATACATAATATATTCATTTTGTAAGCAATATTTCTGCACTTGAATTACTCGTCTGATCTTTAGTTTGTTTGACACAGTGCAGTGTGAAAGTGAACGGCTGAAAATGTAATAAATGTTGCATTTTTGGCCCCAAGTCAAACCAAGCTGTATCACTCAGGTTAGCTAGTTTTACCGCTATATGCTATATAAAATGGCTGCTGGAAAAGACAAACTGTTTTGTTGTTGACTTACAATTCAGAAGCCACCAGCTGCGTTCTTGTTCACTGCGCAGGAGACTCCACTTCTTCTGCTTTTGGGTCTGACTCAGGGTCAAAGATGTACGCTTGTCTAACAGCGCACCTGGTGGCAGCCATTTTGTCTAACTGCGCACCTGGTGGCAGCCATTTTGTCTAACTGTGCACCTGGTGGCAGCCATTTTGTCTAACTGCGCACCTGATGGCAGCCATTTTGTCTCACTGCGCACCTGGTGGCAGCCATTTTGTCTAACTGCACACCTGGTGGCAGCCATTTTGGCGCGAGTGTAAACGTTGAGTTGGGGGCGTGGCCAGAAGGAGCTTATTTGGATTTAAAGTGACAGAGACTCTAAAACAGCTCAAGGCTGATTTTGTGCATAAAATGTAATTAACTTATTTTGAATGATTATACATAAAGATACATTCACATAAGTGCCTGTTTGTTTTAACTGAGCCAAAAAGTGTTAACATTGATCTGACTGGTTTGATACTAAATCCTGTCACCCAGACTGCTGTCCTTTAAAGTGACAGGCTCCTCTGCATGTTTAGAAGTCCGGCTCCGTGAAATACTTCTGCTTTCCTGATGGTTTTGTGAAGACAATGAATTAATCACAAGATGATTGGTGTGTGTGCGTGTGGAGCTGTGTGTGTGTTATTTTACATTTACAGAATATCAAAAAAGGTTTTGCACACATTTGCACCGGAAAGGTAGGTACCGATTGGTTTCTGACCTTTCAGTACACTCTGCAGTGAAAGAAATCTGCACATTTCAAAATGTGCTCTTATTGTGGCAAGCCTAAAGCCCACCGTGTGCACTCATGCTGTCTCATCAGCATCTTGATATGTCACACCAGCAAGATAAGATGAATTATCTTGGCAGAAAGGCATTGCTCTCTTGCACAGATTTAGACAGATTTGTAAAAAATATTTGAGAGAAGAATGTATATTGTGTTTAAAGAAAAAAGTTTGGATGTTTGGGTTTAACTCATGACGTAAAGGGCGAAAAAACAATTGTTGCGTTTATATTTTTAAGTGTAGTGAAATTTCTCTGTTGTTTTTGTTTTTAGAAATACAACAGAATACGTGTGAATCAAACATTGAGAGGGACAGGAAGGTTTTTCTACAGTGTTTTCCTACAATGAAGGAAAAACTAGCAAATCTTATCCTGCGTTCACCTTAGATACATTTTAAACTTAAGAAAAATAACTTTTAATTGTTCAGAAAAATTAGTTACTATGTTTTGTTTGGTATTATAAATACCATTGCATCTGAATCAGAGCTATGTCATGTCTCAATTCTCTCCTCATGAAAACCAGAGAGGACATCATGTTCGTCAGGGAGGGACGCTGCTGATCCGTGCGGTTGATAAAATCAATACTTTGAAGCAAACTGGAAAAATGATATCTCGTCTTGTCACATTGTAATAAAGTCTAAATGTCATCAATCTTGTGACCTTCTGGTCGCTTTTCTCGGTATTATGCATTTTATGCTGTATGCAAGATATTAATAAGTAAATAATAAGTAAATATGTATGGCACCTTCACAGATAAAATAAAGGATTTTACAGAAAGACAGATGGAGGCATGAATAGAATAGACCAATATACTGACAGATGGCAAGAACAAAAGTAGAACATTTAACTAGAGAGGCTCTGGGCGAAGAACAGAGTATTATTAGAAGTCCCAGAAAGCTTCATAAATCCTGAGATTGTCAGATATAGTTTCTTTTTCATAAAAACATTTAGTAACACACCTAGCTATACTATAAAGTACCATGACCTTTGTGCATTTTCACTGCGCAAAACTAAACATTTCTGCAGAGCGGTTGTGGTTTCTCGGCAGGTCATACCGGCAGATTTCATATGACTCAAATAAAGACGAATTGAAAAATGTATATGGGGATTTTTTAAGAGGAATTTTCTATCTGAAATCTAAGGCGAGTTAAAAAACTTTTTCACATTTTTGCAGTGTTTTATGCTACTTCCCATTGCTGTAGGAAGGGTAGTCCATTTAAACCACCTCCAGACCTGTTTGGGGAAAGGTCAGACGATGCCACATTTACAGGTATGGGTGTGTGTTCAAATTAGAAGTCTTATTTCTAAGATTGCATCTGTTCAATAAAAACTTTTTAAAAATTGCTAAAACATTAATAATAATTTTACTTTCAACAATTGTAAAACTATACTCTGAAATTACTTAAAAATTTCAGCACTTTATGAGTTATCGATTTCACTTCCTCATCTAGCAATATATTGATTTGCAGAACAGTAAGTACTAAGGGGGAATATGCTGAAGCACAACTACAAAAATGATGTGAATCTTGTTCACACTACTGTTCGCAATCTCATTTACGTCTTTTAAAAATGCTTAAACTGCAGCAACCCCTGAATGCCTGTTAGGCCACATGTGCAACATTGTTTGAAATGAATTTAAAGTTTACCTCAAACAGCTTTTTTGATTGTCTGGCAATTAAAAAAATGCAATATTCTCCATACAGAAAATTTCTAGAAGCTGTCATAAGCAACAAGAAGTGTCCTAAGTATTTAAAACAGTTGTTATTCCTTGTGCTTTTCCACTTTATTTAACTTAATTCAAGGACTGATTTACACTTTTTATATGTGTGGATTAAATGCGTTATGTAGATGCTATGTCAGTTTTATATCAGTAATCTGACTGAAAATATAACTACTGTGAAAAATTTTGATGTGCAATGCAAAGTTTCTCAACTGTACACAACAACCAAGTGAATAAAATAAACAAAAATACAGTCAGGAGACAGTTGTTGTCAAAACATGTTTTTTTTTTTTATTAATGTAAAGAATAACTATTCACAATGGGTAACAGACTCAAACAGCTGTAATACTTAAAAATGTAAACAAAGAATAATATTGAGAATGAAAAGAGAAGAATCACCACCCTCATTCTGTCCTGCATTTCTCACAACTATTTCTACTTCTCAACTTCTTTACTGATTTTCATCACATTTCTCTTAAATACACAAGCCTTTGTTCTCTACTTCAAGTTTCTAGCAAACATTTCACTGCGTTGGCGTAGCTTTGTTGTTTCTCGTGTCTGCTTTCCAGTGGAGAGATTTTTATTTTTTTTTAACATCTCTACGTCTAAAAAAAAATGGAAACAAAGGCCTGCTAAGCCTGTAAAGTGCTCAAATTCTTTAAAAAAAACCAGGGGTTTCAAAAAAAGAGGATAAAATCCTCAGTTTGTAGTTAGCGGATCCCAGAGATAATTGAAACCCCTTCCGAGATTTTATACAAGACAGAGCACCTGTAATCACAATCCACCATCAGTTAAAATCCTGGATGATTCTTATTTTTTTTTTAACTATAAAGTATTAAAAGCACAATTTAAATTGACATGGTCCTCGTTTTTAGTCTGGCTGGTTGTTTAGCTGCTAAAAACAAGTCTCATCTTCAGTTGCAGTTAATAGATGTGGGCAGACTTTGGCAATTTTTCCACAGGATGAATGTAACTTGCAGTCTAGTTAAGAAAAGAAGGAGAGTGCACACTTTTTTTTTTTTCTTTTTTTACAACAACCCCAGCTGATAACAGAAAGAGGAATATATTTCAAACTGACCTGATGGATAAACGTTATAAAACACTCGTTTCCTTTTGCTGATCGGTCAGTGTTTAAAGTTCAGCGTTGTTTGGCACACAGACAGTTAGTTCACTCCAGTGTTAACGTCACAAAATTGCAAATGTACATATTATCCATGCAGCACAGGCTCAGGTCTGAAGTGCTCCCATCATACCCTCTCGAAGGCCACAACCAAAACGTTTACATATTTCGGATATAAGGTTCACACAAATAGAGCTGCTTGGTGACTCCACCTTGTGGCCGTGCAAAAAAGAAAAAAAAAAAAAAAATAAAGAAAAAAGAGAGGGCAGGATGAGTAAAGCCAGACGAGCAGAGTGCACATCTTAACCAGACATAAGAGAACCACGATATTTTGTTTTGATTCTGACAATGAAGGACACCAGTTAAAAAAAACCACACACACGTCATTTCACAATAACCTAATAAAATTATTTTCCATATGCTGTGTTGCATGTTGGTATTGGTCTTATACATTCCTTGGCAGCCTATATACATTGTTGTTGTAATGGAGTGCTCAAGCTTGACGCTCCACCAGAATAGGCACTGTGCTGGACAATGTTAAGGACACCAAATACATAAAAAAAAAACCCCACATAGGTTAGCAGTTTGAATTATTAGACAACCATGAGGAACAACTTAACCATGCTTGCCTAAAAGGATTTTTCTTTTCTCAGATTAGCAAAGGTTAAAACACAGATGATTGCACATTTGAGACTAAAATGGGATTGTTAGATGCTTATCTTCAACCATCTTTTGGATTATAAAACAACTACGCTTGGTAACGAATAGAAATCGAGAAAAGGTTTGACCCTGAATAAAGAAAGAAATTAGTCAGTCCATCTTTCAACAGCTGGCAGTGAATGATTCGATGACTTTGCTTTTACAACGTCATAAACTCTGCTGTCGCTTGCTTACAGGCAGTCCCGCAGACTGCTGCCGTCTGCTCCGAGGAATGGGGACGAAAACCTTCCAGATTTCGTTTCGCGTTATCCCCCAACCAAAGTCTCTTATCTGTGAAGTCAGAAACCTGGACTTTCCAGTCGAACGGAGAGATTCAGATCCTGCCGTCACTTCAAGTGTCTTCTTTCTTCCAGTCCACGTCGTGAAGAGGAGAAGCACCAGTCTCCCAACCTCGACACAGCTACCTTCTAATCTTAAATATATACGTTTATTTGACTTGCATTGATTTGCATTGAGTTTTCATCGATTCAGCGTCTGTCACGAAACCTGCCGTCGTTGCCTCCATCGGAGGCTGTGCGATGAGACGCAGGTTCACTGAAACACGATGACAATTAAAAAAGACTAAAAAATAGAAATAAAAAAAATGACCATAGGTCGTCTCCCCCACAAGTCAGTGGTCCACGTTATTTTTTTTTTTTTTTATGTTTTTTTTAGCAGGGAGAGAGACTGAAGCATGATTCAGAAATCAGACGCAGCTCTCTCGTGTCTTGCTGTCCGTGAGGAAAGAGTTCAATTGAGAAAGGTCCACCACCACTGCATCTCGCTTGCTCAGGTGGATGTCTTTCAAGTGGTCCTCGTCACTTTGGTCCTTGGCGAAATTAACAAACACCTGAGGGAGGCGAAAAGAAAAAAATATATACAATTAGATATTGCTAGACTAATTTGAATCTTTTACAGTGGCAGTTTCTATAGTGAGTTGCTCAGGGTGACAGTAAAAAGTTGAGGGTCAGCAGCACAGGCACAAGATTAAAATGTCACTTGAACAAGTTTTCTATTGCTTCTCATTGCTTCTCTAGCACTACGTTTTATCCAATATCAGCATTTTGAACATGGTTGGGCGGTTGTAGGCAGAGGGGCCCCCTTAATGCAAGAACCGCCACCGACTTTGTGTTTGCTTTCTTACTTGGTCTAAAGTGGTCTGAGAGACAGAGTAGTCCTCTATGCTGAGTGCCTCCTTGTTTTTGGAGAGAAGGGAGAAGATTCGGGCGAGGGAGGTGAGCGAAGAGGGGAGCTGGTACTGCAGCATGTTGCGGTGCTTCTCCTTCAACGTGCTCCCCGGCAATTCCCGCTCTATGAACTCCATCACCAGCCGCAGGTCCGGGTCCGGCCCCGCCACGCGCAAGATGATGGTGTAGCCGTCTCCGAACCTGGTGGAAGACATTTATTTTTTTAAGTGTGAATAACGGCGGAAAAAGACATTTGAGTGTGAAAAAAAAAAAATGCTTTGGGTTTACAGGTTTCACTCCTTATTTCGTTACCAAAACAACATTTATTGCAATGAAATGTTTCATTTGTGCAGGCCTACCGATTTTTAAGGTGCTGCACACTGCCCAGGCAGCGGAACCTGCCGTTCACCATGATGGCCATTCTGGTGCAGAGCGCTTCACACTCTTCCATACTGTGACAAACCATGAGAGCAAACATGTATTCAATACGCAGACATAGGGAGACTACAGAAATTGTTCATTGAATTCATTAGTTCATAGAGACGCTTCGACTGACCTGTGGGACGTGAGGACCACGGACCGTCCCTCTTTGATGATGCTCAGGATGGCGTTCCAGAGGGCCCGACGTGCCTTAGGGTCCATTCCTGTTGTCGGTTCATCCTGTTACAATGGTAGTAACATAATTTTAGCCGAAATACACTGTGCAACACATCAGCCAGCACCAGTGTGAATATTGTCATCTTTATGTTTTATGATTAACATGTAGTCTCACTGACCAAAAACACAACCGGTGGTCCTCCTATGAGTGCAATGGCAGTGGAGAGTTTCCTCATGTTTCCTCCACTATAACTCCCTGCTGCTTTGTCCACATACTTGATCAATCCCAGTTTCCGTATCCCCCACTCTGCCACCTAGTGGGGAAAAAAAAAAAAGAGTTTTTCTAAATGTTTGGACAAGTTGAATTTTTCTTTGTTCTCGGAGTAGGTTGGACATGAAAGACCAATGATGTGTGTTGCTGCTGACCTCGCAGACTTCCTTCTCAGGTACTCCTCTCAAGATGGCGTAGAACTCGAGGTGCTCTCTTCCAGTCAGAAGGTCATTGATGGCATCAAACTGAGGACAGTAGCCCATGTTCTGATGCACCTCATTTATTTCTGTGTTTACACTGAAAGCAGAGAAAACACATAAGAGCATTACTCTACAAAGTTTTCACAGGATATTTTAGTTTTAAAAGGAATAAGGATGCTTGTCTTATTGCATACCTCTTGCCAGCTAAGTAGGCCTCACCGCTGGTCACATCTGAGTCTCCAGTCAACATTTTGAAGGTGCTGGTCTTTCCTGCTCCGTTGACCCCAAGCAAACCAAAACACTACAAGGAAAAATGTGTATCATTGAATATATCTGCTATGACTATTTCAACACACTTGCTTAATCTCATAAAAGAATACAAAACAAATCTTGCATGTCCATCTGTATTATTTTCTGGAAACTGGGGCGTACCTCTCCGGGAGGGATGCCAACACACAGCCGGTCCACGGCCGGCTTCTGTTTCCGCTTGTAAATCTTGGTGAGCTGCCTCAGCTCAAGAATGTCCAACTGTCCACTGCCGCTCAGGATCCTCTGTCGCTCTCTGGCAACGTCTTCATCTTCTTCGCCAATTGGTTTCAGGTGGCCGGTGGAGGATCTGTGGGGTTTTAAAATAGGAGAGTTCAAATTTCAGGGGACTTGATCTTCAGAGCCTGAACTATCAACCCACAACTAATGTTTTCATTTGTGATGTTTGGGTAAGTGGTAGGGTAACTCGACTGATGACATGTTTCACCAACCTGGCTTTAAAACAGAAGCGGTACTGAATGAGGACGGTGATGCAGAAGAAAATAACTCCCTCTATTGCCATGGCGAACAGGTTCTTTCCCACCATGTCCCATGCCAAAGGAGAGCGAAACCGGTTTTCACCTACAACAGACATTTCGTCTCTTTAACATGGCCTTTCATGAAACTTTCCTTGTTCTAGTTAATGATATGACTATGAAATTGATAACAAGTCAAAGTAAAGGCTCACCAAATCTCTCCAAAGCATCAGCCATGGCTTGATTCTTCACCATGTCAATCAGCCCTCTACCCAGGCAGAAGTGAGGGAAGATGAGGAATACATTCTTCAAGATGTCATTGATACCACCGATCTCCTGAGAGAGGAATGCAAATAATGCCAATTTAACTTCCGAATGCTTTTAAAAAAAATCCTATAGTTTGAAACTCTGAAACTGGAAACATTTACTCACATTACTTCCAAACAACTCTAGGACAAATGTGGACACACTGCCATTGATTCCAATCAGTATGTTGACACTGGTTAGAACTACGTAGGCAGTGCTGGGGATCTTGAAGAAGAAAGAGGCTGGGTACATCAGAGGGGTGATTGACCACCTGGTAAAAGAAGCAAAACATAAATTTACATGAAATTGTTGAATGTTGGTTGAAGTGCAAAGGCTCGGTATTGAGGGTTTGTCCAAATTACCCATAGAGGAGAAGCAGCAGAGCCAGTACTGGCAGATTGGTGGAAGAAACGTAGGCTTCTTGTTGGAAACAGACAAATATGATGATCACTAGCGTAGCTGGAACAATGTAGTTACACTGTGAGAAGGAGAAGGAAGAGGAGGATCTTTTAATATTTCCACTTAGAATACTTTGCCACTCGAAAGGTGTTGACTTTGTAATGTCTCACCATATCCCAAATAAAGTTGGCCAGCCAGTAGAGCAAAGGCTGCACTCCACTGATGAACTGCATATGCTTGGCCTTTGTTACTCTTTCCTGGATGAGGAAGACCACAAAACTGGCAGGGACAAAGGACATGGCGAAGATGACGCAAATGGACACCAACACGTCCACAGACGTCGTCATCCTAAAACCCAACAAGAGAGAATTGTAGTTCGGAAAAATTTCCGCTTGCGTTCATATGTCAAATTGATTGCGATGCTCACAGCGCAACTTGTGAGAGCTGCTCCTTGGTGAGGTTTAGTGGATGGTTGTAAGCGGTGATGCCAAACTTTGTCGGGTCTTGGCCAGGTTTGAGACTCGACCGCAGAATGGCGTTGTTCATCACGTTGAGGAAGGAGCCAATGCTGTGCCAGCCCTTGTTGTTAAACCAAATCTAAAGGAAGGGGAGATTTTCAACTTGGATTTAAACCATTGCCTTAGAGAAGACTAGCCCTCAGCTTAGCCTCCGAAAACCATATAGTATAAATTTACACTAAATAAAAACACCAAAGAATTATGCACTGCATGTAAGATATTAACTGTTTATGACCGATAATTATTTAAACAGAGCACCGATCAAAATACATTGGAAGTGGGAAATACAAAAACATATAGAGTTGCTAACCTTAACGTTATTCTTTGTGTCCAATCCTTGGATAAAACCAGAGAGACTGCTGAAAAATCGATTGGCTGCCGTTCCCTAAAGGATGGATGAGGCAGAAAGGAAAGGAGACAGAGAGAGTGATCTTTAGCAAATATGTAATATGTTTGCTTAAATTTCAAGATTTACAACTCTATAATCATAAACCAGAGTTATTTTGTTCCATGGATGTAATTCATACCTCTTTAAGTTTAAAGAGTTGCCTCAGTTGCACAATAGCTTCATCAACATCACCTGTGTGGGACACAACATGGGAACCTCGGGCGCCCAGAGAGAATCCACCGTATCTATTATGGAGAGCAAACATTTTACATCAGTGCAGCTCACAGCAGAGATGCACTCAGATCAATGTTTTCTTTTTTTTTTTTAAAGACGCATAATGTCTTAGAATGTACCTGAACTCGTTGACCCAGATCTTGTTATTCAAGCTGTAGAAGGAGAAATCATATAATGAAAGGCTAGAACTTACAAGTAGGAAATATGACATCAGAAAAAGGACGGCAAGAGTATTCACCTCTTGCCGATGATCTGAGCGTAGGTTTTGACCAGGTAGTCCGACACGTTTCTACCAGTCAAATTCTGCAGTGTGTCTTTATCACTGATCATCATCTGGATACAAACACAAACCATGATACTTCATTACTGTGTGCCAAGTTGAGTTTGCGTGTAGCTACGCAAGTGTGTAGCACTTTGTTGCCATAACTGAGTCTGTATTCAGCTTTATTGACCTGAACTAGTAAAATGTTCAGGTTTTTGTTGGTCCTACTGACCTGTGGCGGTGGGAGTCCACCGGCCCCGGCGGGACACTCGGGCAGCATCCTCTTACGGCCTTCACAGCTGCATTCACACAGTGGAGACGGGTTCTCCATGGTCCAGTTGCCTTTGTTGAACATGTCACTGACACTTTGAGGAACCTGAGGGAGCGTCCAATCGTCCTTCACCTCCATACAAGGAGTGTCCCTGGAGGACGCAGAGAGAACAGCATTTTAGTTTGTAGCTCAACTTTTCTATTTCTAATTAGTACATCATTTTGCTGTTTGTTAACATTTTCTGGATATATAAACATATAGTTACTATTTTCCACTTACGGTATGGGCTCTCCTTCCATGCATCGTGTTCCAAATCCTGGTTTGTCCATCAAAGCTTCCAGCAGTTTGTTGTTGTGGGGTTCTTCGGGTATGTCGTTGCTGCAAAGGCAGAGACAGAACACTTTAAATCCCAAAGATTTTTCTTCTGCCTCCCACACAAAGAGGGTTTACATTTTTCCAAAAGAATGCTAGATATTAGGACAGAGGTGGATAACATGGGAATGACACCCTACCTGATGAAGGTAAACTGCTCTCCATACATGCTGGGATGCAGAGCCAGACTCGGGTATTTCCCGAACGGAGGAACAATGAGGCTGAACACCAGTGCAATGCACACAAACACTGCTGGCAGAACAATCTGAAAAACATAAACCAGAAAAATGCATTTAAATTTCAGTGCAATAAAATGGACAAAGGGCAAGGTTCTATGATGGTGTACAATAATGAATTTAGTAAGTTGTGTTCATGATAAGAGCACCATAACTTGACATCCAGTTCTTGGATGTAACCTTAATCACAGCACACCTGAGCGAAAAAGCCTTTCCTAGAGCGGCGAGCATAGAGGAACCGTTTCCACAGGAGCGCAACAAACTGCTGTCTCTTCAGACTCCAGCCTTTGACCTGATATGAACCTTTGCCATCTGTTCCACTGAGCCAGTCAGTCTCACGAGATTCTGCACAGAAAAGACACATTGTCAGCACACGTACAAACAAGATAAATGTGTTCTCCGGTTTTGCAACAGCAATGACACTTGTAGTTTTTGCTAAAAGCATGCAACTGTTCCAGTTTTGTAACAGCAGCACGTGAGCCTCAGGTTGCCTGAGTTTCTGTGCAATGTTTCTGATTGTTGCATATTTTTCAAATGCACAATGCCTCTCAGTATTAAAACTGAAATATTTGTCATTGCTCTGCGTGGCGGGCAATTAAATTCTACCTGGGTCACCTTCAGAGTCATTGAAGTCAAAGTCATCCTCGGTGAAGGGCTTCAGGCAGCTCTGGTGGTCTCCAAAAGCGTGTCGCCGTCGGGTTCTGGTTGGTACGACTCCGTCTACAAAAACACCAAAGTGCACTTGCTTAATTTACGCTACAATTTACTCAGTGCTTGTATTTGTTTGTTGTTTTTGTTCTCATTTGCATTTGCCGCATTTAAAACATTGTAAATCTCACCTGAAAGCTCAACAGAATCAACACCGCTATCTTCTGCCACTTTCAGGAAAATCTGCCGCATCGAAAGAAACAAAGTCAATTTAGGGGTTCGCTTGAGATTCATTGAATGTTAGATCAAAATGGATTAAAAGGTTACGTTAAATAAGCAGCCCCAACCTCTTCCAAGGTGGTGTCAGAAATCCCGTAGCTTGAGATTCCTAAGTCAGTGAGTCGATCATCAAGCTCATGGAAAAGCTCAACAAAGGCGCCGTCTTTAGCCGACTGGTATGGCAAGACGTAGGTGAGCTCATGCCCGAGATCTTCCACCAGACGAGCCTCTGAGACGTGTTTGAAAATCACACTGGAGATGAGGGAGACGTCTAATGGAAAAGATGAACAGAAAAAAAAAGAGAGAGAAAGGTCGGTGAGTATCATTTTGGAATTTTTGTAGAGAAAATTAAGCTTCCAGTTCTTACCAATAGTGGTAGTCTCACTTTCAGGTTCGCTGCCAAGGCCAGCATCCGAACTGCTCTCTGATACGGTGTCCTCCTGAAAATAGTGGAGGTAAAAAAAAAAACTTAATAAATCCATCTTTATGTTTTTTTAAAAGCATTCCAGTAAGCATAAAAATGTATTTTCGGTTACCTTCTCTGTCTTTTTCATGTAGGAGACGGTGCTGGCAGAATTCCTGCAGGACTGTAGAGACAGGTCGTAGTCTCTCTTGACCAGCGTCAGGTAGTAGCCGGTTCCGAGGTGAGTCTTCAGGAAGAGAGAAGAGCCCACGCAGCACAGCTTGCCATGGGAAATGATAGCAATACGGTCGCCCAGGATGTCAGCCTCATCCATGTGGTGGGTGGAAAGGATGATGGTGCGGGCTAAAAAGTGAATGAAAACGTAAAGTCATTCACTACAACGCTGCCATTCTGAAGCCCTTTGGTCATCTTTTACATATATGGCACAAAAACAACATTTGTTTCATTTACCTTGTCTGTATTTGAGGAGCAGATCCCAGATTCCCCTGCGTGCGTACGGATCGACACCAGCAGTAGGCTCGTCCAGAATGACAACCTTAGAGCCTCCAACAAACGCCAGCGCAACAGACAACTTCCTCTGCATTCCACCTGCACAAAAAGACAAAGTCAGAAACATGCACTCCGAATTTAATCAAGTATGTAAAACAAACAATTTAAGTGCTGAAAATAATTAAGAGAAACCTGAAACTAGGAACCAACCTGACAGCGTGCTGGTGCGAGATTTTCGCTTGTGTGGCAGTCCGACATCGTTGACGATCTGTTCCATTTCAGCCTTCACTTTCTCTTCGGGCAGACCCTTCAGGCGAGCGTAGAACCAGATGTGCTCCTCGACGGTCAACCTGATTCACAGCAAAACAACAAATGGCACAAACGCTTGAAATACGAGAAAGGGGGCCCAAGTGTGCTAAAATGTTTTCCAGTTAAAGTGAACGCATACATGCTGAAAAGCACATTGTGCTGGGGGCACACCCCCAGGTTCTGCCTGATGGTGCTGAGCTCGGAGCGGATGTCCTTGCCGAGGATGTAGGCGGTGCCAGAGGTGGGTGGGAACAGTCCAGTCAGGATTGACCTATCACAAACACAATGTGGTCACCACTTAAGGTTTTGAAATGAGTTGTTTACATTTTCTCCAGTTGGTAAACACAATGAACATATGAACTTACATGGTTGTAGTCTTGCCAGCTCCGTTGTGGCCGAGGAAGGAGGTGATCTGGCCTTCATAGAATTTAAGGGTCAATCCGTCCACAGCCAGCTTGTTTCCATGGCTGTAGATCTTCACCAGGTTTTCAATGTAAACACCCGGGTCGATGTGGCTTGGGTCCTCCTCGATGCACACAGCTGTAGATGTGATGAAATCAAGGACAACATATTAGCGACAAGCAAGGACTTCTCTTGCAGTTTGGTATTATTTAGGATTGTATTTGCTGTACCGTCAGCGTTGCCTTTCTTTGACAGAGGAGTATTAATGTTTTGGTTCTCCTTCTCTCCGCACCAATATGTTCTTGTGAAAGGGAAATACCAAGGCCTCGGGATCCCGTACTGACCTGCAACAGAATTATGTGTTTTTAAAATGACTTATATTGCACAGATTCTATCAGATTTTTTTTAAAGAAAATTCAAATTTTTTTGTGTCTTACCAGGAAAAACGGCTTCGATGTACCAAGTCATTATTCCATACAGCACTGCGTCGAACAGCATGAGGCATATAGAGGTGGTCAGGTTGTAGCTGTCCTCCTCCAGGGGGCTTGCTAGAAGGTTAGACCACTGGATTCCCACACCTTGTTCCTCAAACAGGGCAAAGTACTCACAGCCGAAGCCAAAAGCCACAGGGGACAGAAGACTCTGAGAGAGAAACACAATATCCACCGTTACATAGCAGGAATTCTTGGGATCTCTGTGTATCACGCGAGGTGCAAGATATGGATGTACAGTGCCAACTACTTTTATTGGAAACACGAGTAAAAGTTGTGTAACAACCCTTTTTACTGCAGTAGTTTAAGATCACACTGAAATAACACCTAGAACCATGTGCTTTTGACAAGTGAATCTGAAGTCGAGGTTTTTGGCACTAAACACACCAAATGAATTTCTCTTTATTTATTGTTTGTTTGAAGATAAAACAAGGAATGAATATGTGGAAAAACACCTCATGTTAAATATGGTCTGAGATGCTGTGTGTTTCTCTTTAAAATTTTCCTTTATCATCATGAGCTGTGATTTTGCTAAAAATCACTTGACTGATACTGTGCTACATTTGTAAAATATGAATTTACTTTGAGGCTTTTTACATATCCTTACCAGTGCTATCAATAAAAATGCAGGGGACCGCATTTATTCAGGTGTAATAAAATCTATCTCACTCACCACTACAAGCTTTGCTCCAAATCCCACGTAATCTTGCCAAGCAACACACAGAACGTAGGGCAGGTAGAGGGTGAAGTATATTATTCCTCCGCAGGCCGCCGCCAGGTTGGCACGAGAAAACAGAGTGCTGATCAGAAAACACTGCATGATGGTTACCACACCGAAGGATCCCAGGAAAAGAAACACAACGCCTGAGTCGCTGTACGGCAACAGGTTTCCCATCTGAGAGAAGACAGGGCAAAAAAAAAAAATAATCTCATGTTTTCCACTATTTTAAATGATAGAAATGATGCATGTGCTTGTCTTCAACAACACACACCTTCAGCAACATCACCAGTAAGCCTGCACTGATGAGCAGTGGGATTAAACTGCTGATGAACCAGCTGAGCCACAGGGTGCCGTTGTTCAGCCCCATGATCCTCATGGTCTCCTTCAGTCGCGCCTCCTTCTCATACACCACACCTTTGATGATGATGGCCACAGAGTACATCCAGGCCAAAGTCATGAACAGAGGCATCGACCGGCTCATAACTCGCAGGAATCTGAAAAAAAAAAAAAGAATGAAATGTGTCGGGGATAATCCTGCCAGATCTTTGTAGGAAAAGTTTTGTTTTTATAATGTCATCACTCACATGTCATCAACGTAGCAAGGGTAGGGCATCTGCTGGATGTAAATGCCCGTCTTCTCCACAGTACCAGTGATAGCTCGGATGATTCCTTGCTCAATGACGTCTTGCAGGTAAGAAAATCCGCCCCAGACGTACCGCAGGTCCTCAAAAGGGTCCGCTCTGGGACCAGGATCCCAGTAACTACAAAGTAACGAAAAGGCAAATGTAAAAACTGTCAAACAAGCAAACAACGCAAGATAAAAACATGTTTCCCGTCGCCACTCACCCATCTTTGATCTTGTTCGTCCTCTCCACATTATCAATGTCCATGCGAATTTTGTAGTTGATGTTGGGAGGCAGGTTGGTGCTATTGGGAGCGATGTCGGGAAACACGATTCCCGCCCAGAACTTCTGGTTATCCAGAAGACCCATAGACTTGTTGACCAAGCGTTCCTCGTTGGGGACTGACTCCAGTTTGTCCAAGTTCACACACTAAACGAAGAGGGAGTTAGAAAAAGAGCCGGAGAAATCAGGCAAGTAGGGAAAGGATTTAATGAGAAAATGTTGCTACAGTGATTCAGACTTTTTATTGTTATATTGCACCAATAGAACTATAACAGGTTCAATTAACTGTTAGGTGATTGACTGTTATTATCATTTAACCTGTTTTACTGAGTTATCCTTGTTATCTTGTCAATGATATAACAGTTTATGAACTTTTGATAGTTCACAAAGTTCATTCTGAGTTTAAAACAGAGTAACTACATAATTTTTTACCCGATCTGTTCAGCCCTTCCACAGATCAACCTTTCATTTGTTTATCTAACATCAGTTGAATGTTACCTCATTCCTTCATTCCAACTTTGATAAACATTTAAGATTCAGAAGAGCAAAATCCAATCAAATGCAGCGTAGAACCCACTAAAGGGCAAACTTTTATGGTTATTTGGGGCTGTTACATTGATTTACTGCGACAAACTACTGTGTGTATATAGATTATAGGAGCTCCTTAATGAAAGTCAGTAGGTCACTGGTTTGTTCGAGTGAAACATTAGTCAGAGAGGTTGTAAAAGTTGTGAAATGGATACGCAACTGATTATATTTGTTTTAAATCAACAGAGTGTTAGAAGGAAATGGAAGACTTGCAGTAACTTAAAATATACGTGATCAAACATGACATGAGAAGCCTATCACTTTAAGGACAGACGGCATAATAGAAATCAGATCATTATGAAGGTGGAAGCGGATATTTAAAGAACTTTCCTGAGAACAAAACAAGTACAGAGAATCAGCGCTGAATAAAACAGTGGGAGGATTAATGGCTGACCTTGTTTTATTTAAGTGATACACATCACATGGCTTTGAGTTAGTTTGATAAAGCATGTGAAGGAAAAGAACATTTAATTTCAAGGTTTTTATTAATAGATGTGCTGGTATTTGAGGTCAAGCACACAAAATCACTGGAAAAATTAATGACGATTTTACAGGGAGTTGACCTAAAAAGATAATCGGCATTTAACGCCCTTTTCCTCAGCCTTATTGGTTTTATCCAAAGACAGAAAAGGTTTTTATGGACCACGTCAAGAGCCATGAAACTATGATTAACTGACAGGATCTTAAACAAACAGTAATATCTTTCCCCATTTAAACCCCGGAGGTAAAAAAAGACTGTAAAAATGTAGTGTAATGGTCTAGTTTCTTTTGTTTTGTGTCCTTGCAATGGAAAAATAAAATAAAAATAAAAACAGTCACAGCATTCATATCTCACCAACCTCCATAAATTGTGAAATAGTCTTTATGGCGCGATCGGTTTCATTGAACGCGTCCCTCCATGTGTAAGCTGACCCCGAAGGTCGGCGGTCCTCTGAAACTTTTGTGAGGAAGTTCGCCACGTCAGACACACTCCACTCGGTCTCACTGAGCTGAGCGTTCAGGAAAGCAGCGCTGGTGTTGCTTTGGAGCAGGGACTGGAAGAAAAAAAAAAAAAGAGTTTAGATGATTTATGCCAAGCAACTGTGTAAAAAAAAAGAAAACCTCTGAATGGTTACTGCTTTCCTTTAGCCTTTTGGTTTCAGAGTGCAGCTGTTTTGTGCTGTTTTTGCCCTGCATTTTCTACCAATTGCAAGTGAATGCCAAGTTGTTCCGATGAATATGATAAAAAGTATTTTTCACAAGTTCATCTTTTTTTTAATGAACTTTTTTAATGAAGAGAAAACATCTTTGCTTGAATGTTACATAAAGTTCCCCAGGAGTATGGGCTTCTACAATAAATACATTATGGACAAAAACAAAATAATAGAAGTTTGTTATCTTTAACTCCTAGAAAAATGTACAAGGTAATTTACAAGTATACACCACTAGGTGGAGGTGGTGTTTAAGCAGTTTATTATGGAAATAAGGTGGTGAAAATTGGGTAAAAGTTCCCATCAATAAAACCACCACATTAAAAGCTCTATGCCCACTAAAAGCTGCTCATCTAAATTGAGGAAGTAGTGCAATAGCTTTGTGTGGTTCACTCTCTGATATTAATGTGTTCAGAGAATTCAGGCTCTGATTTTGCCTTTTTTCTAGGATTGGTTTTATTTATTTTTTTATTACTGTTTATCGTTCTTTGCTGCCCTAGCACTTGAAAGTGATCCAAAAAGAAAACAAACTTTCTGTGCGGGTCACTCAGGATAAATAATTACAAATATGCCCTCAAGTTGCCTGAATTTTTTTAGGCTAAACAGGAAGGAACACTGGGAACACAGCCATGCTTTGTCTACAGAAATGATGTCAGTGTACATACTCACCCTGACTAAGTCCATCTCGTCGCTGTTCTCCATGAAGTTCCAAAATTTAGGTTTCATTTCTTCCCACATGCCGCCCAGATCTCTCAGCACTCCCAGCTCCTGGAAGGTCTTGTTAACCTGGAAAATTCAAGCTTTCAGGTTTCCTTTTTCTTACCAGAGGTATTCTGATAAAGGGCATTTCTGTGAGGAATCTATTGTACCTCGTGAATGATCCTCTGAGTTGCTGGAGTGTCTGGGGTATACAGGATCTTCCCCATTAGAAGAGGTTTGAGAGCTCTCCAAATCATCCTGGAAATGGGGCTGGACTCCAGGTTCTTCATTAGGTTGTTACAGTAAGGAGCTAAAAAAAAAAACAAACAAACAAAAAAAAAACACACAAACCGCAGATTGAGTATTGAACATATAAAAATTGGGAGCAAACAACTCTTTTATATTTAGAATAAATACAAGGATGCTTACTTGAAGAGTTGTCATAGGTGGAGACGGGCTCACTGTCACTGTCGTTGCCGTGGTGTCCGAACAGAGCCTTGTAATTGTTGTCTTCATACCAGTTGAGGGATTTGATCTTCAGGCCGCCTCCCTCTGGATGTCCGCAAACAATACGCGACACGGCCTGGTACATCTGCTTCGGAGATCCTGTTGAGTTTGCAGTCAGATACAGGATCTCCTTTCTCATGTCTTTCCAGCTCTTCATGCTGGCAAGCTGTCGAGAGAGAGAAAAATATTATACAAATATCAAGAGAGAGTAAGGCTAATTCCAAATATTAAACCTGATGGATTCACTCAGAAGCTATATTTTATTTGTGACTATAAGTTTGTCATTTTCAGCACAACTGGAACTTATTGGTGACCGACAAGTTGGAAATTCAGAGATCAGCTATTTTTTGCACCCAATAGAGTTATATGGACAACTGAGAGAAAACTCAGTTTGCTTTTTTTCCCCAATATCTGTGAATTATTTTAATTAAATAGTCCATGTTATTTAAAATCAGAGCAGGATGTGAGCAGATAGTCAGAAGGCTGAATGGGGACGCTTTTTAGTCCTTTAGAGTTTTTAATCTATTTAGGAAAATTGGAACATTTGGAAATGTTGGCAGCATTTTGGAGATCTGAATAAAGGTAAAGGTCTAAATCCAATATCCACAGACTGCTGTTTTCGTCATGTTTTTTCTACATATTTGGGAAAAAATAGATAATTTTAGTCAAAAATTATGCCCAAAATAAGTCCCTTTTGGGCATAAAAAAAAGATTATCTCACTGTCTTTTGTTTTTTTTCTGCTCTGTACTGTTTCAGTTTCCCCCAGTTGTTCACACCTTTTTCCCACCTTCAGAAAATCGCAAAGGTCTCAGTTTCTCCTGCCCTGAGTTGGCAGTCAAGATGCGAGACATAAAAATCCACATCTGGCAGGTTATCGTTTGCCACTGTTTGATTTAAAGCAGTCGTCATGTGCACAGTGAGTGTACATTCGATACATGTAGAGAAGTGCTGCTCTGAGGGGTGGAGACACTTAACACTTGACCGTCTGTCTGACTAAGATAAATTTAACTGCTGTTCCCAGTCCTCCGAGCGTGCGTGTGAGAGAGGGTCTGTGCTGCTTCTGAGGGAAGAGCTTAGATAACACGTAATGCGAGTCAGCGCAGTGTCTTTCATCAGAAACAGCCGTCATGGCGAGTGCTTATGCCACGGCAACAATGTTGTTGCTCTGCAGCAAATCAACAACTCACAAACTGATACATGTAGGCCAAGGCAGTGGCAGAAATATGCGCGTTAAAAACTGGAAAGAATCCTGATGTTTGGAACAAAACAGCACACAGCCCTCCTCTTTGTTTGGGGATTTCTTGGTAATGCGTGAAAAGAACTTCTGTTTGAATTGCAGCCTTTGTCTGAAATTGGCATAAACTCTGTAGATGTGTTTGTTTCCAACAGAGAGCAATTTGAGTTTTTGTCACATTTTGGTTTTCTTCGGTGTGAGAAATGGGAAGCGGTGTTTTATACCGTCAGCACTCAGCAGTCATATGCTTTCTGACATCACCGGGTTACCATAGGTCAAGTGACAAGTCAGCACACGTTTAACTATGTTTCCTAGCGGTTCAACCAGACATGCAATCAGGGATTCAACTCGTGACAAGAAAGGAATGAAAGAAGGATGAATAACGTGGAGACCTCACCCATTTAGCAAGCATTGGTGGAAGGTAAAAAGTATGCCTGATATGAAAGAGAGGCAGAAGGAAAGAAAATAAGAACGAGGCAAAGAAAGTGGCTATGTTAGAAGCAGGAGGTGAAAACAGAGGGAGATTTGAGAACAAAGAGAGGTTACTCTCGGCCATTTCTCCTAACAGGCAAACCTCTGCTGGCTCCACAAGTAGAGCGCTATTATCCTGACATTTACTCACAACTCCTCACTTGCAGACAAAGAAACACATGCACGCACAGGCACATATGGGCAAGATGATATGCAAACATCCAGCGTATCCTTGTTGTTACATAACAGAAAACAGTGTTTACATATTCATATATTTATGAGTCTATTTTTGCCCATAGCTCTTAAAACAGATTTTCAAAACTTGTTTAAACCTGGTCTACCTTGCAGCTGAGCAAGGCAGCTATATCAGGGTAACATTGCTTCCTGCAGTTTCATCTGAAATAGTGCGTGGCATGAGTGTGTGTGTGTGTGTGTACAAAGGCTGCATGCTATGTTACAATTGCTGCTCATGAGGTTTTCTGTGTGTTGTGACAGATGCTTGCATTTGTCGTTCCACTTAAGGGTGCCAACATCCTCTTTGCCACAACCTCGCTCACATAAACAAAGTGCAACCTTCTGAGTGATGCATCTCTATATTGCCACGTGTATGCAGGTGACTTCTGATGCCAAAACTGTGTTTGTAGGTCTGTGTGAATGAGCGTTTTTCTTGCTATGAAAATTATCTTGTGTCATTCCCTTCAAGATGAACACCCACGCTAACTTGGCGAGGTGGCACGATGAGTAATACCTGCGATATACAAGAATGTAGATGTGCTGCACTCGCACGCACATGGAAAATAAAACTGGATGCAGATAGGCAGAAGAACAGAATTGTCCCAGCATAACCTCAGCACCCAGCCTCTGTGAGGTTATTAAAGTTCAAATTTCAACTCCAGCACACAGCTATCTAGACATGAACAGCTCATAGGCTGATCACACAAGAAAATTTTAACAAGTATATCAGATACTGAATAAGTTTTTCAAATAAATCAGAGTTTATTAAGTTAACTTTTGATGTGTTTTGGAGAATGCATGACTTTTTTGGCTTCATTTTTGCTAGAAATGCAATAACACTGGAAAGGATGCGGGATAGGGGAAAAGTTTTTTTTTCCCCACCAGGAATGGCAAATGAGGCTATCTGAGGTTGTTTTGATAAGAAGAGCAGTGAGGAAAGAAAAATAATTGTCAGCAGAAACACTGAACACTGATTCCCTTTCTATTGCTCTATAAGGGGGGGGTGGCTGGCTGGAAAATGTCCTGATGACTCAAATGAAGTTCTAACACACGCGTGATCGCAAGAGAACAACCAGTTTCACCCTGGAATTGATCTATGTTGTGCTGAGTATTTTTTTATACATCAGGACATCATCAAGGTGTTAAAAATATTTATAATAATCTCTTTGGTAAGGCCTGAAATGTCTAGTGTTCTGTCTAAAAAAACATTAAAAAAAGATTGAAAAAAGTAAATTTTTCAGTAACTCAATTCACTTAGCGAAACACGTTGTTGATTAATTATACAAAAACTTCTATTTTCAAGCTTTTTTCTATGAATGAGGATGATTTTTTTATTATAGTTAATAAAAATTTTCATGATTGGAATATTTTATCAGACCATTAAACAATTTAATTATGCAGAATGGCCTTAATGAACTGTTTAATACATTATTTCTAAACGTTACTTTTAGTTTCATAATTTCATCTTCAAATGAATGAATATTACAGTATAACATGTTGAATATGACTGTAGTTGCATCTTAAACTTGTAGGTTTGTTTTTTTATTGCTTCAGATTTTTTTAACAAAGTTTTTCTTGAAATGTTGGAATTTGAAAATGAGAAAAAAAAAATAAGCTGAAGTAAGTGACCAATATGCAGCATTACTGCAAACTATGAGGAACTGTTTCAAGTTAGATAATTAAGTTGTAAAAGTAGAGGATTCACGTGTATTAAAACCCCCCAAATTTCAGTTGACATGGTTACATAAATAAAAATATAAGTCATAAGTCATTATCTCACTATTACTTTTTTTGGTAATTTATGCAAGTCGTAAATTTCAAGAATGATTATCTTAAAAAAGGACTCAAAAAGTCTTTGATCGAACTTTTTTTTTTTTTATTGTTTTCAATAACATTGTTGGTAGAATTGTGAAAAGTCACATATAAATCAGCTAAGAACTTTACTTTGATATGATGACTGCAAATTTAAATGTGCCAGAATTATGAAAGATGCTTCCTATGACTTTAATCATGTTATGCACCTACAAAAATACTGAACTGAATGTGTGGCGTGACATCTTAGTTATTCCTATAACAAAGATATTCCTGTTTATTCTGACAGCTTTTCTAAAATATGAAAAGAAAATAATGCCATAGTCTTATATTTCTAGAGAACATTCTCTTTTGCTCAAGTCCAAACGTGTGAAAGATCTAGTTCTGAAAAAAACAACAACAAAACATTCTCCAACTACACTAAGACTGTAGTTTGCTTTAAACCTTGGACCAAAACGCACACCACAAATTAGATCGGTCTCCTGCATTTTGTTAGCAACAACATGCCATTGCTTGCATCCCAGATGATCATGGCTGCTCATTCATTTTGACCAAATATGCTGCACCATGTCCACAGAACAGCTATTTATTTGTGGAAAACACAGACCTTTTTCATATTTAAATTATTGTGACAATTATGTCAAAAGCGTCAACTTGACAATGTTCCAATCAAAAAGAGGAATTAAATATTGTGCAAAGACAAAGGAAATTATGATTCAAAGTTGCAACATTTTCACTGAAAGAAAGAAGAGCGGTTTTGTGGAGATCTGTCAGCTGCTTCGACAGGAAGCCTCAACATACACGCGCACACACGTACACGCACGCAAACAGACAGCTGGGTCTTTATGTTTTGCCAGATCAGCAGAGACTGAGTGAGAGAAAAGGGAGTTGTGTTGCGTTTGGTGAGCATGCTCAACCAATTCCTGCATCTCTGATTTCTCATTGCATTCCAACACTGCAGAAGACTCAGTTACACTGGCTGGGCTCAGACATGTGGCTCTTCATGATTTTCTACTACATGTAACATTGATGACTGAACTGAGTCAAGTCTGTCATGTAGTCCTTTTGAAGAACAAAAAACACATTGTAGCATTTCCAGTTGTAGATGGTTCTCTGTCAGGTTAACGCTTGATTTAAGAGGTTGTTGAATATTAGTCATTAAAAGGGTTTAATTTTTACTCAAGCAATGTGAAAAATGTAAGCTATTGCTTCTGGTTGTCTCATTTCTTCTTTTATGTGGTGATCTATAAGGTTTTGCTGGTTGTTTTGACAATAAATATTTAAATATGATATAGTTAGTATCTTCTGGAAGTCATGTGATTGAGTTTCTGTGTTGGAGGGCAGCTAGTTTGGCGATGAGGCTAATTGTAAAGCCAGTATTTGAAGCAGTCATTATATGAAGGGGAAATCTTAGCTGTAGTTGTGAGGCAAAAGGTTAACATTTGAATCTGTTAGAATATATTTATTGAGTTTTTCACTATTTCAGTTGTACAAATTACAAACCAGAATATCAAAATGATCATAAAAATTGTTTGGGGTGGGCTGGGGAGGAGCAGTTGGATGGATTAATGAACTTACGTGTCTTTTGGCCTTTACATTGTTTCTACTCAGAAATATTGACCAAATCTACCCAAATACAGTGCATACAAATTGCTACACTATTACCTTTGGTTGAATCCTGACACTTTATCTGTGTGGTTAGGAATTGATTTCAGTCACAAACATGACAACTGAACTTTGGATACAAATAATTTGGATGTCGTGTTTGCATGTGGTTCTGTGTGGGTGGTGCTCTCTCGACATGTCAGCGGTTCATTTACCTCAATGCCAAGTGCGCCCAGGCTCTCCAGGAGGTTGTTGGTTGCAGCTGAGACGTCTTGGACAGCTTTGGGGTCTGAACTCACATCCTTCTGCCAAAGATAATGGATAATTCTCAGTTCATCTTTCTTAAATAATGACCTCTTTCTTTTACAGCAAAGTTCTCTGGAGGAGTTTTTTATGGTTTGTTTGATTAGACAAGCTAGACTGTCATGAAATCGTAAGAAGTGAGGTGAAATGAAGGTTGTAATAATGAAAATCATAAAGACAGGAAGGCAAGGACAAAGAAAAACGTTTAAGGGGATTTAAGCTCTTCTTTTTTTCTGTGCTATCTGGGTACGCCGGGGTTTGAACGTGTGATTGAGAGCTCTCATGTGTCACTCTAGGTTGCAGGGTGCTGGAATGTCAGACATTTGATAAAGCACAGGTGTCAATGAAAAGAGAACAGCCTTCTAGGGAAAAACCAACAATACTCCAGTGAACTCTCAACTTTCTCTCCCTGACTTGCTCACTGTGGTACTGTGTGGGTGGTGCTCTCCGTACGTGTCAGCGGTTCAACTTTCTCTCCCTGACTTGCTCACTCTCGTCTTACTTCTAATCTATAATTTCTCTTCTCCCTGTTACAGATTCTCACAATCAGGGAAGAGACGGGAGAAAATTTGGGAGTGTTGCAAGAGTTCTTGCCCTCATGCAACATTTTTTGCCAATGTTGAAAAAATTGTCCACGATTGCATAAAAAAAGGTTTCGCAAAGTTTGGACTCAGTTTTGAGGACAAAGTTTGTTTTCTGGGAATCACATCCTACATTAGTCAGTGTTTGTTCGCATGTCAACAAGACATGTTTTTTTTTCTATGCTGAAATAATAAGAAACCTGAAAAAACAAAGCATAATTAGCATCACTATGTTCTATGTTGACTTTTGAAGAAATTCTTGACTTTTCTTATTGCTTTCAAGTTCTGAACAGCAACTGTTTTGTTTACCTTTTGCCATCCTTCCTTATAATGATTTGTATTCAGGTCAAAAGTTTATGGGAAGGGGGAGACCATTTGTGAACAGAGGAGAGTCAACACCAAACAGGAAAGGGAGGAAATTCTTGTTAAGAAAACATTGCTTGTACAAGAAAAACATCTAGATGTCAGGAGTTTGTGCATATATATAAATATATGTCTATATATATATATATATATGGGCCAATCCTTTATAATGATAAGACTCTGAAGTACAAAAAAAACAAACATTTCACTGCACAACACAAAATTATTAACCTATTGGCTGTTACAATAAATACTCATAATTATCAACAGGGGAAAAAAAACCTGTTTTTATCAGAATGTCAAAATTCAAACTGAAATTAACTCAAAGAAATTCATCAAACTCACCCGAATTGGTTTCAGAAAGTCCAAATTGGAGAGGAAGTGGTTCTGAGCCTGGTTCAGCCAGTTACTGGATGATTTGCAGATGATCTCTTGGGTCAAGTGGGACACGTTACGGTCTGCAATGTGGACAAACTCCTCCAGCGGCGTTGCGTTGCAAAGATCTCTGAGATGGAATCCAAAACCTTTCGTGAGCACCTGAAATACAAAAACAAAACTATTTAAATTCAAATTGTTATAAAGAGTCCACTGTATTCCTCTTAAAATACATAAATAATAGCCTGACAGTACGAACTTGTGTTTTTTCACTTAGTAATAATAAAACTGCTGGATTCCACAAAATACAATGCATTTTGGACATTTTAAGATACAATCCATTTCAGTCCAGTTTGCCAAAATAATCTTCAAATGGTCTCTGTACAGCTTATTTTTGAGAAATTTTCCAAATATTCAAGACAATTTTTCAAAAATGACTCGGAGGCTTCAAGGACACATAGGCCTGGAGGCTTGTTTTGATGAGAGTAGTTCTTTATTTTAAATAGTTAAGGTTTCACAACTAAATAGCAAAACAGGAAGAAAAACTGACCTTAAAACATGACAATCTGTCTAATGTGAGTCAGGTTGATTTTCCAGAAAATTCTCTCTTGTAGCCTAAAACTAGGCCTACAGTCAACTACTATTTCAATTTACATTTCAGAGACACAAATATTAAGCAGTTAGCATAACATTTTGTCACATGTTTTAGAAAGCAATGTTGCATCAAACGTTTGCTTCAATAGGCAGCTTACTTGGAGAATGTCTTTTGCTAATAGGACAAACAGACCTTAAGACTGTACAGACTGAAAAAAACTTGCAGAAAACATCAAAGAAGTACGGACTGGTAATATAAATACTGGGACAAACAATGTACTCAAGGCTTCCAAGAAACCAATTTCATCATAATATGTTTTGCTACTGTTTATCTCCCCCCTGCTCTGGAGAAAAAAAATGTTCTGGCTTAGTAGGAGAAATCGCAGAAAGGTGAAGTAACAAAATGTCCTTTTCTGGAACGTGAGAGCCTACAGGGAACAGACGATCTTTTTTTTTCTTTGGAGACAGAGTCAAGATGTGTGTGTGTTTGTGAGCAAGAGAAGCTCCCTTCGCCTGCCTCAAAATGTCCTTGACCGCTCTGTGCTATCCCATCTATTAGACAACATAACACACACATGCAATTGCACACACACACATATAACACAGCTGTTAATTTGTTCACTGGAAAAAACATCAGGGCTTAAAAGTCGGTTGGGAGGATTGGGAATCATACTAATTGACTGATAGAGAATTCAAAACATGTTTTCCTTTGAGAAACGTGACGTCGGCCTGTGTGCGTTTTCACCTTTTCTTATGTTATATTATATGTCAGCAATGTGTAGGGTACAGCAATGTGAAGAGTCTCATAATTGTCATTCCTACGACGGAGCGATGATCCTGGCGAGTTAGTGATCTATGAAACGTTCCCTTCTGTGATCAATGAGCGCCTGGTAGAAGGGGCAGCAGGGGCGGAGGGGGTGGTTTGTGTAGAATCAGATGGTGTAACGTGTTTTTGATTAAAGCCTCTGTCTCTGCACGTGAGGGGAACTGGGAGGGGGGAGGGATGAAAGACGGAGAAATCATGTGACTGCAGCCGCAGAGCAGAAGCGAAGGAAGAGCCGGAGAATCAGTCAGTGAACGCAGTTATTCAGCTATAGCTCATATGGATGGAAGAGGATAGGTTTAGAAAATTTCCTTTTAACACACAACAAGACAAAATGAACGCTGAAGAAAAAACTGTTTATCCTTTCAGCTGAGGGAACAACAGAAAATTAGATGTAGGGGGGGAAAAAAATCAATTATCACGATAAACATACAGGAAAAAAACTAATGGGAGAGGGACTACTGCTCAGTAGCTTGTCCATCCATCCATCCATCCATCCATCCATCCATCCATCCATCCATCCATCCATCCATCCATCCATCCATCCATCCATCCATCCCTCCCTCCCTCCACCCCTCCATCCCCTGACCCAATGTACTTCTACCCCTCAGGGTATTAAGGGCTTAGCCGTGCTCTGGCTGAAACCTTTGGTCAAACAGATACCACAAAGCCAAGGTCATTAGATTTATGCCCAACCACTGTGATTATCTGCAACAATCCTAATATTTTACCTTGTCCAAATTGACATCAGCCTCCAAAATTTGCTTCAACGTGTGATGAGAGAGCGATGCGTTGTGGTGCAGAAAGTGCGAAAGCGTTTCATCATCTCTCAAGAAGTCTTTCAGCTTGAATCCTGGCGAAGAGGGGAAACAAAATTGCATCCGAGTTAAACTTTCAGATTTAAAAATCGTCTTGGAAACAATAGAAGAGAGAACAGGAGGATGCTTCAAATGTTTTTTTATTCTTAAAAGAAATGTGTTAAATGAAATGTTATTGCCATTTTATAAAAGGGAGTTGCCAGAGGCAAGGGGGGGGGGTGGGGGGGGGAGGGGGGGGGGGGGGGGGGGGGCTGGGGATGGATGCAGGGAGGATTCAAATTTGCAAAATGAGATGGGGCGTTACATCAACAATGACCCAACATATGAAATGAATCCCTGACTTTATCTGATGATTGCAAACCACTTCAAGCATTTGAATACTGATGAATCTCCAAATACACACACGATTCATCTTCCTCGCAGTCTGAAAGCTCTTTGTGCTTTGCTGCATTCCCAAACGGCCGAACCCTTCCTGAAACCGGCCCGAGTCAGCTGAGCGGTCCCAGAAACTCACACGGATGCACGCAAGCACACACAAATGCAGACTGTTCCCGCTTCCACTGAGCGATGAATTTAATAGTCTGCAGAGGTTACTGCGGGGCGTGCAACTTTGCTCCAAATACTTTATCCCCTCGGTCTCAAACTCACTTCCTCACTAACTTTTCTTATATTCAGCGTTTCTTAAGGAAGCCATTTTTTTTTCCCTCCAGTGATTTTTTTTTTGTGGACTTATGAGGACAGTTTGGAGAATTACACACAAAAAAAGAGGAACAGATTTTTTAACAGCTATTTTTTCATAAACAACAGTTTCACAAAAGGAGATGTTCTCACTCTTATACTTTCTTCTCTGATCTTCTGTAGTACTGTACGAAATAAAATTTTATATTTTAGCTTTAAAGCATGTTTTATTCTTTAAATCATATGCGTCTCCAAACGCTTATGGTTTGACATGTTGTTCCTTTGTGTATACAGATCAAATGACGTCTAAACCGACAGCCACAGGAAACACTTGGCTTTGACTAAAACACCCAAAGGAGGAAGTGAAAGAGAACAGAGTGTTTTTCAAGAGACATGTGACTGAAAAATATATTGTCCTGAGTTGTGTGGGTCCTTTGAAATTTCTGATTTAAGATTAAGCATCGTCAATATTTTGGTATCAGATTTCTTCTCCAAATATAGCTGCTCACGTGTCCCTGTGTGCCTCTGCCAGCTCTGTGTGAGTATTAATGACTTAAACCCTCAGCGGTTAACGGTCAGGGAGCTTTAATGAAGCCTAATCAGCGTCCCACTGGAAAGCTGCAACTCCCAGTGAACTACACGATTCCTCAGGAGATCAAGTCAGCGTAATTCTGATGAAATTAAAAAGTTTTGTTTTTTTCTTTTGCTGTGTTTCCATACAGTGCACTCCACATCTACTGGCGACTCTGTAAAAATGTGTAAAATTAATTAAAAAAAAACAAAACAAAACAAAACACTGTGTCCACTGCTGGTAGCTGTGGACACAATACTCAGTGCCTAAATAAACCAGTCTTTTAAGTCTTGCCTCATATTTGGCTTTTTTAAAAATGCTCAGTTTTTGCTCCTTTGGTAAAGGTGAACAAATCTTGGTTAAGTAGCTTCTTTCTTTCAGCTAATAACATTAACACATAACAGTCTTAATTAAATTGCATGTTCTCATTTTTTCCCCCATTTTGAATAATAGAATGTTGTCGCTATACCCTGGTGAAAATATAAAAACATATATAAAATAACATATTTCATAAGAATCACTAAAGGAGTCATTGGGGATTTTTTTTGCAAACTAGTGTTTTCAGTTTAATGGCTTTATTTTACATATAAATTGGCTGGGATTATGCTTCTGTAATGAAAGATTAATTTATCTCTTTAAGGGCTGCTAGTAAGTGTGAAATGTGCAGTATATGTCGACAAGAGATGTGTTTTTATTTTGTTTCTTTTTTGCATCTTCAGAGGGGCCCAATGCTGTTATCAGCACCAGAAGTGAGTGAGATTATGCAGAAAACGCTTTGATCTAGGCTGCTATTTCTGAGAAAACTTCCCATTTCAGCTGCTTAGCGATGCATCGTGTTAAAGACGTCTCTGCATAAGTGCATTCTCCCTCGCGGATTCAAGACAAACGCAGAAAGAAATATGGTTTAACTTTAGAAATCATTTGTGATCGAGTGCACAGAAGCTTTCTGAGCCAATAAAATTAATCCTGGTCAATTTGTTTCACATCTCACAACGAAACACATTTCAAAGGTGGGAGATAATAAATAAATAGGACCTGACGATGTTTGAAACAGGAAACTAACAAATGCCGGAAAGACTTTTTAGCAATATATGATTGAAAAATACTATTTTAGCCTTCTGCTTTGAAGAGATATCTTGCTTGATTAAACTTGGAAAAGCTTCTGAGAAGTGATTATACAATTAGTTTTACCTCCGGGCTAACTAAACGCAGCCAAAAAAAGTTTAGTTGCATAATTTCTAAAGGAAGACCTAAGTTTCTCAGGATGAAAGTAAATTGGGGTCTTATGAGACATAATGTTAATGTCTTCTCATTTATATAGAGGAAATATACTGATGGGCATAAGAATGTGGTATAAATATAGTTTTAAGCAGCAATTAGCTATTCCCTCCTTGTTTAATAGTCTTACACTTTAAATTCTTTTCTTCTTTTATTATGTCATGTTATTTTCTACAAGACCATTTTACATATTGTTCTTGTCATGAATTAGAGTTGTAGAAGGTGAGGATAGTGGAGCTCGGTAGTTGGGAGAAATTAGGATTTTAATGCCAAACATGAAGGAGAACAGAAATCCAGGCAACACAGGTGAGTGATGAGGCAAGGAAACACAGACCCGGGTAGCACTGGGACTACAGAACCTTAGACACACGACAGGTGACACAAGTGGAGTTAAATACACAGACGATAATCTGGGGAAACAAGGGCCAGCTGGACACCAAGGGGTAGACAGGACAACACAAAGACTCAATTAACACCAAATACACACAAAAACCCAAATCCTCACAGTTCTTTTTTTCTTCTTTTCATTGATGTTAATTAAATTAATAAAAAAAAAAAATTAAAACAGTTTAAATCGTAGACAAAAAAAAAAAAAGATTGAATGTTTTTAATTTTACTTTCATCATAAATCCTAATCATTCCAGTAAAAACCTGAATGGCTTAGAAGAAAGTGTTTACGATATCTACAGCACACTGTCTGTAACTAAACTGGGACAGGAAGCAGGGACATGGTAGTGAAAACAAACTACCCAATTTATTCTTTGATTACATTTTGTCTGCCAGGGTGGAGTCTAAATTTAATATATTTCCTGTTCTGTCCCACCGACAGCACGTACGAGCAGACTGTCCTTCCCAACCAGCCCACCAATGTTGATGGAGTGTGGCAGTGATCACTTGCAACACTCGCTGCTAAACTGCAAACTTAGTCTATCTTTTATATGACTATTCATTGCAATTAATTTGCACCTACAGTGAATGCTAGATTAGACACATAACTTTGGGCTCCAATAAATTTGAGTTAGTACACAGGTGCTGCAGCTGATGAATGGTGAGAAAATGATAAAAACTCCCCAGTGGAACTGAAAGTAGGACACTATTCAAATAGAAGGCGCAACGAGCGGATAATTAAAGGCGTGTCCTTACGAGCAGGGTTCTTCTGAAGCTTTCTGAGGGCTGCCAGCATTCCCCTGTAGCCTTCATAGCTCTTATCGTTCTGGGTGTACAGAAGGATCTTCTTGGCATCGTTAAACAGACGGGAAATTCTGGCGACGACAGCAAGAGGAAAAACACAATTACACGACGCTTTTATAAGTTTCAAAAAGACACAAAGATGTCTTCTAAATAGTAAAAACAAACAAATTCTACAGTTCTGATCAAATGTTAATAGTGTTCATACAAAACAGTATAGAGAAAAAAAATTCTTAGCCACTTTACTTACATGGAGTCATTAAAATTTCCAACTATGCCTGGAGTCTCTCCAGGGGTCGGATTACGAAAGCAGGGATTGTTGGCATTACAGATAATGCCTTGTACCCAGGGCAGGGTACCTGCTGAGGGCATGGCCTTGTTAGGAAAGTGGCCTGGGAAAAAAAAGCAAACATTTTTCATGATAAGTTAAATTCCAGAACAGGTAATACATGAGCAAACTGTAAATAATAATAAGATACATGGTATTCCTCGCAAATAACCTCAATGTTTAGTTTCTTTGATTTCTTAGTCAGTTGTTTCAAATGTACAAATAAAAAGCTATTCATAAAATAGTAGAAAGAGAGTCAAAGAGATTCGACACTTCTTCGCTTTGCTGGCTCGGTTTAATTTTGCAGGTTGGAGCCTTTTTGAGATGCTGTGTCTTAAACGTTTTAATAACTTTTAGATGCTTTCTTTCGCTGAACTGTTACGTGGCAGAAGATTGAGAAAGCAGCTGCACTTTTCCTGCAGCTGATGGTTTAGTCATAGATTCACATAGTACAAACAAATATTGACAAAGGAGATAGCTTCTTGTGCGTCAATAACAAGGACCTCAGATGACTACCGTGTTGATCTTTCTGAGAATCAAATGTTTTGCCTAAAAATAGAATAATGTAACAATTCAGTGATACAGCATCCTCTTTATCATTTAAAAATAACATTCTTCAATATGTGTTTTGTTAGTGCACCATTGGCCATGAATAAAGTTTAATCTAATTCACTGAAGGTTACTTGCGGTGTGCTACAAGGTTCTGCAGTAGGTCCTTAAATCTTCAGAGTCAAAGACTTAAAATATGACTTTTGTGTCGATAGCAAAATATTACATTTCCCTGAAAAGGTTTACAGCTTCTGAATAAAGTTTCCAAGGAATGTTTCCATATAAACTTTCTTTTTACTTACATTCATGTTGTTCATAGGGAGGATAATACATCCGGACTGATATCAGGATGAAGAAGATAAACAAGGGCCAAATGATTTCAATCAGCAGCTGGATCTAAGGGTCAAAGGATGATGGGAAGGCGTTAAACATTCCTAGACACAAATCACTTACAACTGATGAGTTAATCAGCTCCTGACTGATTCTTTTCATTTGTTCTTCAGTCGTTGCCGATTCCTTTGCCTCGTTTCCAGGATTTGATTCAAGAAAAGCTACATTTTGAGTACATTTGACTGTTTTACTTTACAAACACTGAATCTGTATAAAGTAAATTGGTTAATAAGCTGCTAGAGAGCGAGACAGAGTCAGGGAGATCTGTATGGGATTTTCCACCCGCACCATATGGCCTTTGAGCTTCAGCTGCCCACTTGAAGCAGCGGGTCAGACATGCAGTGTGACGGATGAAGAACAGAGCCGCTGTCTCAACAATATGCACTGTATCCCTTTTGTCAGAGGAGACTGTTCAGGAAATCACGAGGCCACAGCTGCCACTTCGAGGAGCTGAGAAGTGACCTAAATGTATGCAGACTAACTCACCCCCCTCTGTATAAAGCAGCACTTATGTTAACTTGTCAGACTGAATTTAATTTGCATAACTTTGAGCATGTGGGCATCAACCGGCACATGATAGTAGCCAGAGAAACAGATCTAACCGATGGTTGTGTCATCCTCACATCTATCTCTGACTCAGTCAGTCTCCACACTGTAGCACTTCTCAATCCAAACGTCTCAGAGGACAATAACATCACTGCCTCTCTACCCACTTATGGGAACAATATGTGTGAGTAAGCACACAAGAAAAAAATGGTGATTTACAGTCAACCAGCTGGAAACATGAATGAGTTCAAGCAATGTTGGAAAATCAGTCAACATTTTGTGTAATTATTGAAATAACAGTGATATTAGTAGAGATTTATCGACTTTCATTTCCCCATGCATATATGGGAATTTCTTAAAGTCCGATTTGTCCAATCCAGGTTTTACATCTTGTTTATTAAAAAAAATTTTAAAATGTAAAATAGAAACATCCAGCATGTCCCTAACTTCCAATTAGATTTGTAAGAATCTTTAAAAATTGATCAATTTAAAAACTGTCAAAACTGAGCGTTTTTAGTTTAATGTATTCAAATAAATATATTTTAATATTCCACATCTACTCAGCTATCCAGATAAATAAGAGCAAAATTAGGTTGCACATTTATTGCCCCTGTTGCATCTCTAAATATTAGCTCGGTCACATAATTAGATATACTTAGAAATGTGTGCTAAAACAATTTACGATTTCACAGGAACAGTAGCATTTAGACAGTTAGCAGCTGTAATAATCAGTCATAATTTACAGCTGAGATTATGATTCTTTCATATCAGTGATTAAGAGACTACTTACGGTTTGTCTTCGTCTGTAGGTGAAGTTCTTCCATAGCAGTAGACCCAGCTGAGTGGAGACTGCCATGTTGCCGTCTTCCTAACCTCAACGAGCCAACTGCAGCTCCTCACTGAGAAAACGCCAAAAAACACACACAAACACACACAAAGCACAGGGTCAAACACAACAAGCATAAAACACAGAGGCAACTCAAAAACAAATATCAAAACCATTCATTCACATTGTTCTTGTAGTGGAGAAATAGTTATGCGGCCATAACAGACGCATGTCAATTTTGCTGTGTTCTTGTGAAATAAAACAGTGGTCAAGTAAAGAGGACGCTCTCACGCAGAAAAATGGATTTGAAAACAGAACAGAAAGTGATTACATCAATAGAAGACAACCAAAGACACGCAACAATAAGAGGGAAAAAAAACAGCAAGAGGAAGGCTGAAATTGGATGATAAGAATTTCTTGGAAGAGTAAATAATCCTAAAATTAAACCATTAGAGGCAAACTACAGTAAAATGCCAGAACATTCACCTGTTGGAACAAAACTCCTCTGACCTGACACACAGAGCTGCCAAAATACCAGCAAGGCTCAGCAACATTCAGCCAAACGACTGGAAGACGGCTGCCGACTCCTGCAAATGCAGCTCCACTTAATGTAAACTCTTCTGTCCAAAGTTCAAGCCCTTCATCTGGGAGGATGAGTGGGTGGGGAGAGGATGGGGCAGCGGGTATGGGGGCGAGGATTGAGCCCATGAAAAGTTTTCAGTAGATTCTGTTATCTTTACTGGGTCTAGCCAGATAACACCTCAGAATCAAACACAATGTTCCATTTGATGTGAATTCAAAATTTAGGAATGACTTCAGCTCATTACTTTCTCCTTGTTTATTCTGTACAGAATGAATAATTAAACAGTTTTTTGTCCCCCTTTTTGCTTTGTTATATTTTTCATATTTACAAAGTGAAATGTGGTCTTATTTCTTCGAAAACAATTTGTATTTTGATGTTATTCATCAATCTGGAAACGTATACTCTTCTAATTAAAACTCTTTGGGACTGACATTATGTTGACCTTTCACCTGGACCTGAGAAACGATGCGTTTCACTGATCAAATTGGAGTAAAATTAAAAAGCAAACCCGAATGTTCTCACCGTACAAACGCAGACTGTATTTCATTCGGTACGTTCCAAATTTTTGGGAGTTAAGTGGTGAAACTTCACGTTTCATTGGCGGAAAAATCAAGGCCGTCCTGTTTTCCATGTGTAATGTCCTTTATACAGATTAAAGCTGATTGGCTGCAGTGGACAGTGGGCCCACAGCACAGCGAAGTCAAGGACTGTGATGTTCAAACATAACGTGTCATTCTGATGAGTTGATCTGTTATAAAATCTAACATTATACGACTTTAAAACAGTCTTAAAGCAAATAACTTCGACCAAGTAACTTTTGGTCAAAGCTGTTTGACCAAAACAGATAACTTTTTTTTTTAACCACTATCAGGGTTGGATGAATACTCACTAAGGGAAAGAAAATATGCAAGGATTGCTTTTAGCACTAAATCATTCTCAATTTATTACTTTGGATACAAATATGTTGAAGAGAAACAGATGTGAAAATTCCCCCAACCAACAAAAAAGACTTAACAATGTCCATCTATATTTTTCCGAAAATCAATTACAAAACAAAATCCACTGAAAAATCCACTTAACATTTCATGATTAAAAACTAACATGAACTTTGGGATCCATGAACAAACACAGCGATGCAGCCACATGATCTGTTGCTCGGGTACATCTGTTTCACCCATCAGTGAGCAACAACTACGAAGCAAGCACGTCAAACAAAATTAATTACAGCAAAACTGCTCCATAACTCTGTAAATTAGTAATCTGGCCATATTTTAGGCTACTGCGTCATGTGACACGAATAGCAAATCTTTTTTTTTTTTTTTTTATTTAACAACCCCTCGTCGTGTCTTGATAAAATGCGGGATTTGGTCGTTTTTCCTCACTGCATGAGCCGAACCCCTGAGAACAAAAGAGGAATGTGTTGCCATCATTCTACTAATTCCCACTGCAGCATAAGACTCATTTTTACTCGATGCAGCGGCGAATTGTTTTCGACCCCATTGCGCATCTAGACGAGACAAACACTGGTTCGAAATCTACACGTCGTATGCAGAGAGAGAAAAAAGGGGGGGTTCTTTAGCTCAGGAACTGGTGCAGAGCGAGGGCGCCTCTAGTGGTGTATAAAAAAAAACATGGCAAAAATCACATTTATACTTGTTTACCATCGTTCATCGCTCACGTGTTACATCACATTTAGACAGAATGTTTCCCAGCCCCCTTTCTTCAACGCCATTGTCTTTTTAGCTCCCATAAAGCGCCTCAAAATGATAACTGATCAACAGAGTTATTTCTTTTTCTTGTATAAAAAAAGAGGAAAAAAACGATGATGTGCGTAAGACGACTTTTTTTTTGGCTCCAAAGTAGCACATATGAAAACACAGTATTTCAACGACGTGGCAGCATCTCTTTATGCAAGCATGATTAACAACAACAACAAAAAAAAAACCAAAACACACACACACAAAGAGACATTCTCTGCATGACTTTTCTTCATCGAGTGGAAATTACTTAAATGTAAGATAAATTAAAGCAAACATGAGCCAAACGCCCTTTGACGAATTGTTTTCGGCAGGTGTATTTAATAGGATAAGAGATTATAAAAAATAATCGTATTCCAGGCTGACTTTTGTGCTTCATCTCATTGTTCTGTTGAACTGGGGTTACTGTCGGTCATCCAGTTTAGCGTCGCTGACCAACAGCTTCGTCAAGTCAGACGAAATAAAGCGGCAAAAAAGACGAATGAACCTACAAAATAAAGCCAAACCAGACATAAACTACGTCCTATGAGCGATTTACTCCCGTCTGTCTCTTATTAGACCATGATGTTCTAAATATGTCATTAGACAAAGCAGCAATACCCATCGTTTTTCAAGTTATCCTCATTTATAAGGTTGTTATTAAGCATTAAATTTAGTCTTTGCCACAGAAACGCTTTTATTTTTGTCATCCCTCACCGGATGCTCTTTGCTTATACTTTCTAACAGACTCCAGTCTCGAGTCGAGTCCGACTCAGACGCTGCCGAAATAGAAAATTAGAGGCTACAAGAAAAAGAAAAACGTGACATTTATCATTATAGTATCAAAACGTCCCAATTTTACGTAAACTGCACCCTTGGTTTAAGCTACAGACGTACAGACGAAGAAAAGTTGCCTATAATTGCATTAGTTCAATTAAAGTACAATATCTTCCTTACAACATAAAAAAACTGTTTTTTTTCCTTCTCAGTTCCAGATTTACACCATTAGCCAAACAACATGCTAACAACAAGACCAAAAGCGATGAAACATGTGGTTCGGCATTTTCGTCTTAACAAAGAAATTCCAAATCTTTGCGTAAAACTCGCAGAAGTGCGCGTGAAGTCACCAACCTTAATCTTAATGCGTTTACTCGCTCTCCTGCCTCTCATCAATTGAAAGTCCTTTTCTCAAGCAGAAGTGAAAAACGAGGTTAACAACTGCGTCCCTCTGACGCCGCGGTCCTCCTTGTTCTTTGTCAGCGTCTAGGAAAACTGTTTTTTCTCTCCAGGCAGGCTTTTATAGCGCAGCTCGATGCGGAGCGCAGCAAAGGTAACTAACGGTCACAGTTTGATGCTACTCCCTTATAAGGCAAGCACGTGCAGCAGCAAAACATCTCTTAAAGGGCCAGCCTCATTTTTTTATTTTTATTTTTTTATTTATTTATTTTTTTTTACCGCGCTGGTTTTCAATTAAGTGATGTAAATAATGCAACTGATTATTTATTTATGTTTTTATATATTTGTTTATTGAATGAAGAATATCAGTGCTTGGTTTACAATTGGTTAACAATATATGAACTGATTATGTAGCGCAATGGTTTGCTTTGTTATTATTGCATATATTGAAACTTTGAACCCATAACTCACTTTTGTCAATATTGTCACATATTTCACAATATTTGCAACTGAATGTGTAAAGTTGACACTCTTTTCCTCTTTTTTTGTTCCCAAAACTAATAATATAACCGAGCATCTCGTTGTTTTTTCTGTATGTGGGTGAAAGCATTGCACAAAGAGTCACAACAGGATACAGTCCTGACAATTTTCTTTAACTTCTTGCTTTTCATCAGTCATACTTCCAGTCATCATCCATCATTATATAACGTGTAAAAAGATATACATCCTTTGAAAGATGCTATTTTCTGCTAAATAGGAGAAAATGGAAGCAATGACTTAAGGATACGAGAGCACTATCCTTTATATTCAACGCCTTAAAATGTTTTGAAATGTACATTATACTTGACAGTTTCAGTGAAGACTGACGACCTGTCCTGAATCTACCCTGCCTCTCAACCAATGTCCAATGACCCCTTCGTGACCCTGCAAAGATAAGCCGGCTTAAATGATGGATGGATTTGTTTTTGATGAAGATATTCTTTAAAATTATCTCCAGTAGTTTTTTCCATCATAAAGTACTCCTTTCTGTGCTGTGTTTGTATTACTTTGTTAGGGGGTGGATGATTATTATTTTTTTTATTTTATTTTTATTTTTCACCAGTTTATTCCTGTTTTGAATGTTCAGTCATGCTTTAGCTAAAATGTGCTTATCTATTAACTGAACATATTCAAATTAAAGTTACCCTTTTACATCATAGTGGATAATTAAACATGGTGTCCTAATTTCTTTTTTGCATGACTATTGTGCAGAATGCTCTGCACAACAGGTTCTAGTCATAGGAAGTAAAATCTTGATGAATAGAGGTCTGAATTCTAAGATGTTAAACTGCAACTTCTACTTTTTGGTGGATTTATGTGTGTAAAATTTTTTTAAAAGGCTACCGTTTACATCTTGTACAGTGAAAGATTAAAAAAGGAATAATTTCTGTCCTAATATGCACAACTACCAGAGTGTTCAATCGCATATTCTACTGTCATTTACAGCCCGACATGTCATCGTTCAGCAAAAAATTTAATTCGTGCAACAGCTGTGATCAATTCATCAAGTCATCAGAGCCTGACTGATGAAAACCTTTAATTCTGTCTCATCTACTGCATTTTTAAACTGAAAACGACTCATCCATCTTGTCTCTAAAATGCACTCTGTTCTCTACTGTTCTGTTGCTTAATCGCTGAGTCTGTCCCAAATCGTGCGGAGATAACAGGTTAAACAATGACAAATACTTACAATACTGTTTAACCGAACCTCTCAACTGTCCGACAAATACTCTGTACAGAAGCGGCTGTCAACACTTAATGTCCTCAGATATCAGTGTTTGGATCCTTAACAGCGTGTGCTTTCGTCTGAATGGCTCATTGGCACTTAGACCAAATTAGGATGAGTTAAGGTTGTGTGGGGGAGAATGAGGTCCCCCTACGCGACCTTATGATGTCAGCAAAAATACTGCAAGGAACATTTCAGATTATACAGTGCCTTGCAAAAAATAGCCACGCCCCCAGAAGCAGGGCCGTGCAGAGACCTTTGGAGGGGCAGGGACTCAAAGTTAAAAAAGGGCAAATTGAACAAGATCTCAAAACACTACAACAATATAGCAACAACCCATACTAATCAAGAATCTAATTGGATCTCACTATATCATTGCCAAATGCAGGATATTTTCTCTAACAGGTGTATTGTTGCTGTTTCTGCCGCTGACAGTCCTGGAGGGCCGAGTTGATGTGAGACTGTAGGGCAGAAGGATAAACGTTATGAAATAAGCAAATTTGCTGCCATTTTACTAATTACACCCTAATAATATCTATTTAACCTCTAACAACTTGGCTGCAGACTATAGCTCAAAAAGCTCAAAGGGGTTAACTCCATATAATTTTTTTGATGTTAGCACCTCTGAGATCCAGAATTATGAGAGTGGGATATCAAGGCGAAGAAAACTCAGTAGCTGCTCGTAGGGGCCTCCAGACACATTTTACATTAAATGGTCAAACGTGGTGTTTTCTTTAAAACAATGTAATGAAGCAATGTTATATTAAAACAACAATAACTGCTACTCTCAGACACACGGAGCATTACTTTAGAGCGCCTAATTCAACAGTTTTTCTTTACCCAAATAAAATGTGGAACTGACAGTTGAAACAAGATAAAACTGGAATGCAGCATGGCTCATTAAGAAATGTTCTTTTCTCCAATGTGGATGGGGTACAGTAAGTTCTCCCAGCAGGAGGCTTAATTAAAACAGAATCCCCAATCAGACAGATTAGTTTTTTTAATCCATCAAAGACCCCCAAATCTGCCTGCATCAATAAAGAATGACGATAATCAACCGACATGAACGCGCTCTAAAATCTGTCCCTTTGTTTCCTTCAGTCGGCCCAAAGAGCAACGCACAATAGATTGCCTTCTAAGATTTTAAACATTTTATTAAACGCTAAAAGGCAAGAACTGATTATTTACAAAAAGTTATGTGAAAGAATTATTTGTACATCACCTAAAAAAAATCCTCTTGTATGTACAATTAACAAAGTGATTACATAATACCCAACAAAGAATAGAATAGAATAGAATAGAATAGAATAGAATAGAATAGAATAGAATAGAATAGA
>VMRN01000013.1:8844638-8858719 GCA_010277015.1 Poeciliopsis turrubarensis
GAATAGAATAGAATAGAATAGAATAGAATAGAATAGAATAGAATAGAGTTGGGGGAATTTCCTTGCAAGAGCAGCAAAATGACAAAGCAAGTAAATTCACATAATAATAGAATATGAAACTTATAAAAACAGAATAAAGAATGAAAAGAAAATACTATATTCTTAAAAGAGCTAAATTTTAATATGAATACGGTGAGGTTATTAACTAATCCAAGGGATTGTGCAGCTGAGTCGGTTAATTTAAAAATGTACAAAATGTGCATGTGGTATCTTTAATGTTTTCATTATGGGGAAACATTAATGAAAACATTAATGCCATAAACACATAAGCCCAGGATTATGTGTATCCTGGGCTGCACATAAAAATTGGTTTTATGAAGCAAACAGAATGTGTCTAAGCACAAAAAACCCACAAAACACAACAGTCTGGACTTGAATTTGATAAGTACACACATCAAATCATTGTAAGCTTGATGGCTTCTTTCTGTGCATGACATTTGCTAATAATAGTGGTTATCCGTGCCATGCACACTGACTGCAGTGTAGATACAACAAAAGTGAAACATATCTTATTAAAAACACACGCACGCACAGCAAAATACAGAAGGTCATTTACATTGTGGCTAAAATCCAAAGAAGATCTTGCTGTGGTGGTATTAAAATCCAGGAAACCAGAAGTTTGCACACACTGAGTAATAAAGACACACATGCGTTCTTCACTGTGTGAAGTTAAATCAGACCAAATTTCTTTTGTTTTAGACTAGAAGTACTGACTAATGACTGTGTACAAAGTTCCCCAGTTGACCTTTTGTATCGTCTCTGCAAACTATGGCTGTGTCTGCTGAACCAGGTAAATCCAATTCAGTTCAATTGAACATCAGTATGAACTGAAGAAAACTGACATTGAACCTGAAGCCTACGTATGCGACAGATTTATTTGTTTTTCCTTAGAATTATTCAGGTTAAAAGTTGCACTTTACATGGTAAAAGTCATTTATTTACATTACAGAAATCAAGTATTTTTTCTATATCCCCAGTATTGACACATTCCCATTTTGTTTGTTATGTTTTATAACATGTGTCAAACTCAAGGCCCGGGGGCCAAATCCGGCCCGTCGTAGCTTTTTATGTGGCCCTCCACAGACTAGACTAAACACTAAGTGTGATTAAATATTATGTTATCAATCATATCAATGCAGTTTTTTTCTGTTTACTGCCAATTTATATCAATCAATTCCTCCAGTTTCTTGAGAATTTATTTGATGTATGATTATAGTCCATGATTTATAATAAACAGTCACATTTATTATTAGTTCCTGAAGGGACTGAAAAGATCTTCAATAATATTATGTAATTTTAAGAATTCATTGACATAGTAACAGGTTTTATCAACAGATTCTGGCACAACCGGCCCTTTAAGAGCCTTCATGATCTTGATTTGGCCCAAAACGAAAATGAGTTTGACACACCTGCTTTATAAGATGAGCTAACTATTTTTCTTATCAAACAGTGTTTGCCAAGTCATGAACAAAATTTCTTGTCTTATCTAAGCTGTTTATTTAAAACAGTTATTTTTATATTAATCTGAAAAAGAAAAAGAAAAGAAAATAATGACAGCATTTCTGCTCTGGTGATATTTCCTGTCTATTTTTGTTGCCATGTGGACATCTAAAGCCTAACTGTGGTACGGGTGTGATTTGAGTAACAGAGTAATCATCGTGTAATATTGATTGCAATATTAGAGATAAAGCTGCCAAAGGAAGTGTCATTGCACAATATCTACATGTTTTTCTCACTAAGTCTTTATCTGCCACTGTACCGATACACAGAGGCATTCTGGATACACAAGAAGTGTTTATTTATTGGTAAATGTCCTGTTCGAGGGTAATCTCGAGTTCCCACTCTCTGACACAGAGCACAGAAAGAAACACGCTAAAAGTCACAAAACAACTTCATACTCATGTCCATGTTTAAGATTGTAGCTCAGTTGAAGTCAGGCCTTTGCTAAAATGCACTTTGAGACAAATGTGCGATACGCATAATTGTTGATCGTGTGAAGAAAAAAAAAAAAGAAACATTCAGTCTATTAAAGTGGTTCAACAGATCAAGACATTATTGTTTTATGAAGCAAGTTGCCAGAAGCCATTATCTCAGCAGGCTGGAGAACAATAGTGAGTTATGGCTGATGGAGCGTGAGAAAGTCTATACGCTCAGAGATAATGGGATCAGGAGATTAATGCCTTCCAGGATGTTAAAACACTTTTTGATTTTCATGGAACTCTAAATGCAAAGAAATAACACCATTCAGATTAATGCGCGCTTACTATGCGAGTACAGACCACTCCAAATAGCTCTCTGGTATGAATGTTTCTTTATATACTTTGTGTGCCTCTTTGTTACCTTATGATGCCTGGTGACCTAAATTCTTCTGTTTGGGGTTGATAGAAAGCTTTACTCTGTTTTTAGGGGCAAACTTTGGGTATTTCTAAAGTTTTATGGTAGTAGGTTGCCAGTTTAAAAATTTGCTTTGTCTCAGTTGGTCTCTTTGCTTTTGTTGGCAAAACAGCTCACCCGCTTTGCCTGCTGGTGGAGGTCAGAGGACCGGGTGGCACCGATCGAATGGCAGCCAATCTGTCGGTCGGCCCCAACACAGCTGTGCCGGCAACGTAGCTCACCACCATCAGGGTGTGAATGTGTTTGTAAATGGGCCAATGACTGCTGTTCGTAGGCTTTATAATGTGCTGTACAAGTGTGGGGCGTTTACCCTTCCAGGAGGAAGAGCGGTGGCATTTTGTACGTAAAAGATGGTTCAGTTTTAGGCCTTAAGAACAATATGCCTCGCCTCACTTTAAAGTTGCTTTAGAAAGTTTTGGTGACACTTTATTTGGAAGGATGTGCTTAAGAGTGACATGACACCGTCAAAAACATGACACAGCACCTGTCATGAACATAAAGGAGTTTTCATGAATGGTTATGACTGTCGTCATGAAGTTGCATTCGGTAAAAAATGAGACTTTTAATGTAAAGTTGAACTAAAAGTTGCATTAAAAGTGTCCATTTTGCATGACTTAGCAAACAATGATTTTTTTTAAAAAGCAAAATTCCATTAAAAGTTGCATTAAAACTCCATTAAAGGCATCAACTTTGCATTAAAAGTGTCATTATTTACCGAATGACACTTTATGACAACAGACATTCATGAATATCCCTTCATGTTCCTGACAGGTGCTATGTCAGATTTATGACAGTGTCATGTCAGTTTTATGCACACGCCTTCAAATAAAGTGTTACCAAAGTTTTCTATCTAAGAAAAATTAAGAGGAAGAAACCTCCAAAAGAAACTGGCTCAATGTGAGCGGCCTCTGCCACAACCGACTGGGAGTTTCAGAAAACAGAGCAGAAACACACCAAGAAGAAACAGAAGCATCATTAGAGGCAAGAAATACTGTACCTCTAAAAATGAGCAGTTCTGAGACTCAACAAAGGGTCACCCAACAGCTTTGTTTCGGCGTGAGACAAAGTCAAACAGGGCCAACAGCATTATCTACGCAATAAAAACGTTAAGTCGTTGGCAACAGTAGTTCAGAAGACGGCTCCCTTCCAGGAAGGTGTCACAGCCAAACAGACCGCCAGACGAGATCGCTTCCACGAAGAGTGAAAACAGAGAGACCGTAAAGTCAGGGCGACTTTGATGTCGCCCGTTCTGGTCCCTGGCAGACATTTGACTGTCTCTAATTCCACCTTCCTACCTACCAATTAACTGTCTGCGCAGACCTTGCTGAAAGCTCAGATGAAGACCGTGCTACCAGCACGGTCTTCATCTGACTTCCTGTTCTGAACATGGATATTGTGTGATAGCCTGATGTTTGGGGTCGAGGGGTCAAGCAGCGGTTGGGAAAAAAAACAAACTGCTCTCAGGTCGGTTTTTGAAAACTGAATGTTGTGATGTCTGGCAGCAACGCAGACATAGATCACTGTCTGCTGGTGGTTGGAAGTTTTCACAGATCTAATTTACGTGTTACAGTCTGTTCCTCTGGGCTTAGCTTGAACGAATAAAAAGTAACTGAACCTAATAGCTACCAGAGATGGGCAACCGCACTCAGCTGAAACAGCCCTGCAACAAACAAGCCTTATCAGGCAAACTCCTATTTAATCCCAGACATGCAGTCTATAATTTCTGTCTTGTCATCTGGTAAAGCAGCTCCTTCTAAATTCCTGAGTGTTTACTTTTTAACTGCTCACATCCTTGTATACCGGGGACTTTATGAACGATATGACTCATCTCAGGTTTGTCATCAGAAAGGAAGAGGAACACAAACTTGTAAAGTGTCAATAAACACGATATCGCAGAAGACTGTTGCTTATCTTAGTGAATTAAAGCTAGTGCCTTTTTATAGCATCCTGCATTTTGAAGAAAAATTAAAGCAAAGAAACCAAACAAACCCTGCCGTGACATGACCTAAATGCAGCAAATGTGTTTTACTGTTAAAAGGGAGCAAAGGTGTAAATTACCATCCTCCTCATTTTCCCCTCTGGCCGAGAGTAACCCTGACAAAGAGAGCAGCAGGAATTAATTAAACCGCTGCATCTATCAGATTTCCTCTTTCGGGACACAATCACTGTCGAGGGAGAAAACGTTACATATGTGAACGTAAACTGCATCTATTGTCAAAATGCAACAAATGAAGAGGGCAGAGAAGCTGGTCCAAGGTAGGCAAGAGAGGGAGGATGAAACGTTTGCCCGATAGTAACCCTGGCGAGGAGGAGGAGGAGGAGGAAGAGGAAGAGTGGAGATTTGCCCGATAGTAACCCCAGATCAGAGTGTGATGGAGGCAGGCAGAGCAGGAGGAGAGAGGGGGATGGTGGACACATCACCTATATTTAACTGCGCTGCAAAAAAAAAAAAAAAACCAAAAACAGGGGTCACATCTGGTTAAGTTGATTACAAAAAAAAAAAAAAAAAAGAAAATCAAACATCCACTGTTTTTAAACTACGTCAGTGCCAATTTGGTTTTATAGTCAAAACACGAAGACACGGTTAGTTTTCTGTTTCATTTTCTGAAAATGACAGCAAAGTGTGTGAAAGAAAACAACATGCGTCGTGTGGAAAACTTTCATGTTGTGTTAAAATGGCCACAAAGTGTCTGAACGCTGTGGAGATGAATAATAATTATAATCATTGAGCAGTCTGCTCCTGCTTGCGATGCTGGGACTTGTGTTGCGTTCATGTACAGTCGGAAATCTGGCCAACCCTTCTCTTGTAGTTTAGTCCTATTTCATGTCCGCTCAACCGTGGCTATGTTTACATGCTGTTGAGTGACCTCAACCATTTATGAAGACTATCTTTTCAAATATGTGTCAAGGGTTAGCTATTTCACAAATGCATTTCGAATAATTATGAGTGGAAATGATGTTAAATAACACATATAACTTATAAAAGCTTGAAAAGAAAGTAACATAAATCTTCACTGAGTTTAGACCATCAATCAATGATAGCTATTTTTTTGAAATATATATAATCATATTCATTAATACACATAATGCAATAATACATTCAGTTACCATTCAATAAAAAACTAAGATTAGAAATAATTTTATAACATCCGAATTGTATCGTTTCTCGCAGATTTGAGGTGCTCTGCTTTGACGACGCGTACTTTTCTCAAGCCGTCGGACAACAACGTAGGCGATTTTCTCGTTTCTTGTCTTTGTTTGTGCTTGTCCGAGCTTTCTCAAGAAGCCTTGAACGCATCGTGGTTTGACCGGGAGTTACCTCGCGCTGCAGCCTCCGCGGAACTGGGTGAAAGGGGAATGATGTCACTGGCTGGCTGAGTACAATAAAAAAAAAAAAAAAAAAAAAAAAAAAATAAAAAAAAAAAGGAAAAAAAAGAGAGACATCGAAGCTCCCAGAAGTCGTTACCGGGCAGAAACGGAGCGGGAAACCGAAAGCAGAGACGGAACAACCCGAGAGATCTTTATCTCGTCGAGCTTCGAGCTCACAGACTCCACAGCATCAGAACCTGATTACAGAGGCAGCATCTGAAGGCTCGGGGATCTGAAATTAACGTGACTCATGCAATCACTCACAGTAACTTATTTATGTTTTTATTTCAGCTACAGTTTGACTAAATTACTTGAAACCCCAAACTACCATTTGTATCAATATATTAATGCTAAGCTGTGCAGCAAGAAAAGGAAAAGGGATTATTGAAGTATGAGTTTGCTTCTGAGGAGCAGGATAATAAAGCAGCAGCGTGTTTGTCTCACAAACACGCTGTTCTCCTTCAGTTTGTTTTGTAAACAGCACCGCTGCACACACCGTTTGCGTGGGTTGTACTGTAGCTCACCTTGAATAATGATTTCTCCATGTAACTGCGTTAACTCTGCTTCCCCTTCAGAAATGACCTACATACTTGCGGTTCCTGAATGAGGCCACTGTTGTTGCGACACTGGGCCTCAGATATTAACTTATGTTTTTTTTTTTTTTTTTTTTCAGTTTTCTCCTCAGGAGATGTGGCTTCGCTCGCCCAAGTTTCGACCCTTTTGGACGCTCACGTCTTTGTGTTGCACGCTGTGTTCTGCACTTCCCTTTTCTGCATTCCAGCAGGATGTTCAGTCAAGTTCCTCGGCCTTTCGCAAGAAGGCAGAGGAACGCGAACGAAAGTGCAAAATCTTCATTTAACCCGCCTAAGGAAGATATCCACTTATCTGGCAAGACATCACTAAGTTGTTTCCTTTTTCATGTAACTTAAGTCGTGAATTTCCTCCTCAGCCTTCCGTTGTGGCAAAGTGTACTTATAAGAAGACGGTGTTTCCTCTACACCCCGATCGCTTTGGATTTTGTTGGTGGAGTTAGAATAAAAACTGCTCCCGCAGGGCAGCAGGAGTGTGTGAACGAACACACACGGCATTGTTTCGGGGCTTGTGCAGACCTTTTTCATGCCTCTGCTTGTGCAAAACCTTTAAATTCTGAAAAAAATTGCATGTTGAAGAATTAGGAAGTGACCTTTGCCCCATATCTCTGCGCGCCTCTCTGTCATCATTTTATACTTCGCTCATGACGTGCATAGCAAACCTTCAACCCTGAATAATCGGTTGAGGTTTTGTTTAACATCGCCAAGGAGCAGACTTCTATACAGAGAATAAATCGATTAGTACATTTTAGGCCATTTTTTTGGTGCTTGTTTCTCATTAGGGCACAGTTTTGGAAAAAACCAAAAAAAAACATAAGTTTAATGACGTTCAAAGCATAAACTGGGACTAAGTTCATGAAACAGGTGATCAGCTCCTTTCTTTTCATTTTTTTTTGTCCATACCCGAATGACTCTCAACCACGCTGAAAAATATAAGGAGTCAGATGATTAACAAGTCTAATCAAAGAGCAAGCATGCTAAGCTCCGCTAACCTAACCCTGAAATTCTGACACTCATTGAACACATGCGTGATTAAAAACAGTTTAATCTGTAAGAAGCAAAAGTGGTAGTGCAATACTTGTCCATAAGTTATGTTTTGCCATATCTCTTGTACAGAGATATGACACAAGAGATATGAAAATAAAAAGCTAAATAACAGCTGTTTTTTTTTTTTGTTTTTTTTTTTAGAAATGTAGAGCAGAAGAAACAAAACATTTCTTCCTCCTTTTACATCTTCCAGTCTCCCCCATTTTGCCATTAAGTCGTTTGTTGACCCTGGGGCCACAGCAGCAGAGTCCTGGGTTGTTTAAACAGTATCGCCAAAGCGATATCTGTACCAGGTTTACAAATTACCTCAGCTGGTTATTCCTGTTGTGAAGAGGAAGTAGCTTTACATGTAAAGACTCTAATCCTCGTTCCAGTTTCCGGTAGGGTATAAAGCGGAGAAAAAGTGGCCACAGAACTGGGGAAGGAGAGAAAAAGAAGAAACCATTTGCACGGTGCATCACTGTCACGCACAGCCTCAGCTGTTGCAAACCTGGGTTGTGGATGTTTGCACTCAGTTTGCGCACACGCTGAGCCTGAGCTGTGAGCAGACTGGAAGGAAGTGGGCTTCTCCCTGCGTCGTGTGGACAGCGGCTCCTCTCAGAATAAACCATGACATTTCAAATAGTCATGTGAAACTTTCTCAGATTTGGTCATTTCTTGCCGCCATGATATGTGACTCATGGCGGCAAGAGTCACAGGCTGATTAAAAAGTCTGAGAGCGAACACATTTTTGCGTTCAGCACCAAGGTGATGACCACATGTGGTAACATCATTGGAACATTATTTCATTGTATAAAATCGACCTTTACGTCACCAGAGCACCGCTCCCACCATACTCCTTTCCCCGCTCAACTCCTTCAGACTAGCGGCAGCAGCAATTAGCAAACACTTGACGGAACTGTGCATCTGTTGAGCTCGTTTTACAAACCTCTTCTCAGTCAAACGGTTGTAAACAGCATCAGGGAGGATCACTGTTGTGATGACAAGCTGAAGGTGGAGTATCAGAAGGAGTAGGAGTTTCATAAAGAGACCCAATTTCAAGGGGTCAAATTATGACGTGAAATTTTATGTTTGACGTACAAAGAATTTTTTATGACAACTGACGGTGACAAAGTTACTTGATTGTGCTATAAAATGGCCTTGCATAATGTGCCATGGAAGTACACAATACAACCCCATTGCAGGCCTAAGAACAAACGTTTTGTGAAACAACCGCATGAATAATTTTCTTGGATAAATTTTTAACCGCTCCAGCTTTATGAAAAGCCTGGTTGCATTTAGCAGCGCTTACAGGTCAGCCAGCAGATTTGCTATTTTAGTCACGTGGGTGTCCCATTTAGTCTCTCAGAAATGTGTGTGTGCATTGCGCCAGTGTGCTGACTAGCCATCTGCTGCCCTCTGTTCAATAGAATGGTCTATTCATCTCAAACAGCTGGCGGCCACACTGACCTCTGTCTATTCTCTCTCCACTACTGTCTGTCTGCTGGGTTTGTTTTTTCTTTTTTGTCTCACTCTGATTATTTTTGGTCCACTCACTGCTTGTGGAATCTGCAGTAGATAAGAAAAATGTGTTTATTCTAGTCTAATGTAAATGTGACTTTTTAAAGATTTTAGTAAACATTATTTCCTGTCCTCTTGTTGTCATAGCTGTTGCCCATGCAGACAGATACAAAAATGAAAGCTGTGATTTTTGCTTGATTCGCTTTTCCAATAATCAGTTGTTTTCTGCTCAATTACTGTAGACAGAAAACAGTTTGTGTTTCGATAAAAAGACCTTTATATCAGAAATATGTCAATTGAATGTCAGACTATATTTAGAGGACATAGTGAGACCTCGTACTTCCCCAAAGGTCCTCTAAGTAAGACCATTGAGTTGTTGTTTTTGAAGATCATCCATTGTCTTTGTGCAATTTCTAATTTTTATGTGTTTTCTGTTTGTATTTCTTCCCTTTTTTTAAACATAATTTCTGACTGGTTAATTTGTTCAATGGGATCAATTTAATCATTTGTTATCTCTCTGCAAGTGACGGCTTTTGCCAAAATATTACATTTTGTGCATCTTGGGAAAGTACAATAATAGGTGAACTGAATTTTAATCAGATTAACTGCTATTGATGCTGAGTGTGTACAAATGTAAACTAAGTGCTCGTTTGGCGGTATGGGTCTGCACACACATTTTTTCATAAATAAGACAGGAAATCATTTTTTTTACCTCACAGGTACTCGTCATAAGAACAGGAGTGTGTAGCTCTTTGTCTTCCACTCCAAATCTTCCTGCTTATAAACTCTCACATGAGCCTTAAACCTATATACAGTACCTCATTACTTTGTTTGAGCCTTTTTTCCCTATGTTTGCACTGTTTTTGTGTCTCCACCTGACATTTGGCATAGCTGCCAGTCATTTTTCCCTCCTCTTTCTGCTGCCGTGGTTGTTTTTCTCCCGCCCGGGCCTCTGCGCACCTCTGCTGATCAAGCAGAGTTTTCTGTCCCATGCAAGTAATTCATGACCATGTGGCAAGACAACAACGGGAACCTCAACAACGGCGTGCAGCTAAATTATTTTTGAAAATCTAAACTTGGCAAAATTCATGATGACACAACAGGTTATGATTACAGATATCACGCTTCTTATTTGCTGAAACTGATTGTTTTGCAACCCAAAGAAAGGCCAAATTGAGGAGAGTTCATCATCTGAATCTTGGAATTGTGTCACAGCGAACTATTAACCAGTTTTTAAATGATTTCATGCTGGAACAAAGCTAGAAATGTGCGATACTGGATTTTTTGTATTGATCCGATGACAGCCCCAGCATCACCAATGCGGGCACTGATATGATCCGTGTGCAATTTTCTAAAAAATTGTCATTTGAGTGAAAGTTGAAACAAAATGATTTTTTTCAGGTCCTGTTGAGAAACTGCAATGCAAAAACAAAGAAAAATTAAAAAAAAAAAAAAAAAGTGTCGATATCACAGCGCGAGTCTCAGTCTGATACTGATATCAGCTTGATGCAAATAATATCGGTATGTTTGGATACCGATATCCAAACATATCGGTATGTACTTCCAGCTCACATAACACCGCTTTATCCTCTGAAAGTTGGGGCTTCCTCAGAGTTTTGTGAAAGGCCGTTCTCAAATACACGTGCATGAACACGCTCAACACTCTGCCTGGTGCAGACTATAGTAGCAGAGCTCAGACGCCAATCCCAAAGGAGAAACCGTAGCTATTTTTGGGAAAACTCAAAGCTGAGAGAGAAAGAGAGAGAGAGAGAGAAGAGTGACACAGCAAAGAGATTGATTAGCAAAGGAGGTCGGCTGCAGAGATAAAGAGGGACAATTGCTCTTTGCATTTAAATGAAGACTCTACAATGAACTAATATATATGCTATTTTTTTTTAACAGTCAATATTTTTAAAGGAAGATTTCAATTACATTGAGATACAGAAAAAAAAAAATCACAACAATATTACGGCCGCGAAAACAATTTTTTTAGCAACAACTGAAAAAAATAAATCAAGATAATTTAGCAGGGACGTGCAGAATGGAGGATGACGCTGTGGTGACGAGAGGGAGGTATTTCATAACATAAAACAAAACAACTGCAAAGCACAACAGAGAGCAAAAGAGAAAGAAAGATAAGAGAAAACTATGATAAACAAGCGAAGGTAAGCAGGGAAAATGGGACGCGGGAGGGGTGAGGGAGTGAGGAGAAAAACAAGGGAAGCAGCAATCTGCCACAGCTGCCCTAGTAAAGAAGTGATGAGGCTCTTTTATGTTTCTCCCTCATGCTGCTCCTGCTGCATCCACGTGAGGTAAGAGGCAGGGAGGCTGGGCAGAGACGCATGGCAAGGCTGCGCTGTCTCTTAGCCAAAAAACCCGACATCAACAGCTGTTCGGTGGGAGATTGAGTGGTAAAAAATCTTGTCAGGATAAAACTGCATCGTATGTTTTTCAATAAACAATGAAGATCATAATAATGAAACACTGGTATAGAAAAACAAAAACAAAACAAGACTCAGAAATGGCAACACAGGATGTAAGACATGCATGCAGTGCACGTAAAATACACAAGAAAAGAAAAAAGAAAAACGTCCACAATAAAACACACGTGCCTGGACTGAGGGTGTTATCACCAGAGTAAGCTGGTTTGCTGATTTTCAAATCAAATGACTTAGGGACAGAAATAAATCTCTCATGTGGCGGCCGCGGCCCGGGGAAATCAACTACGTGATTCAGCTGATCTCTATAAAACCCTCGGGGAGCCCAGAATCACTCTGTGTCATGTTGGTAAAACCGAACTTAGAATATTTGATTATATCTGGACTGGAATCAAACTTTCCCTTGATGTCCTCCATTAACACATGTGCAAGGTTCTGTCTGGCGTCAGAACATGCGTGATAGTTGGGAGTGTGATCCAGACCGAATCACAAGTACACACACACACACACACGCGGACATACACGCACACACACATGCACATACGCATGCAATGCCAACACCGGGATCTTTTTATCACTTGGAAGATGGTTTGTGGAGTAAGCAGCAGTTTTGCAATGTGACTCATTGCGTAAAAGAGTTTTATTGGTGGGGAAGCACTAAGGTTCAAAGAAATGCTCAAAAGGTTTTCGTCATTACTAATAAAATAATAATAGCGGTATGTTTGGATCGGTCCGAACAAGTGGAAATTTAGCTCTCTAGCAGTCTTGAATTTCTCATTCGGCTTTTGGGTTTAGTTTTTTACTCACAAACAAGACGATCATTTGATTCAGCAAAGAAAGGCAGTCAAAGAAATGTCCAGATTTTATCGTGCTTTTGTTGGGTCTGTGGCTTTATTATGATTATTATTTTTTTAATAATAAAAATAAATAAGCACATAGATTATTGTCATAAGGGGTTCCGTACAGAGGAAGCGTCTCTGCCACATATGGATCAGTGAGTATGGATACACGTTCCTGACAGAATGCAGAAATAAACACATATTCAGCAAACAAATATACCAAAAAAAAAAAAAAAAAAAAAATAGAGAACTTTTAGACTTATCATGAGGGATAATGTAAAAATGTATAGTTGTATTTAATTTTGACTGCACTGATAACCATTATAATCATGGTTTATTTAACTTATCGTTTCATTTTTATACTTCTTTTTTTTTACATGTTTATTTCTTTAGAATTTCTTTTTTGTCTATTTTATTCTAGGTTTTCCACATATTATTTAATGATGTTTTTTCCTCCTACTAACATTTTTTATGTTATGTTTTCAATTAATGAAACCTCTTTTTTTACTTTTTAATTGATCAGTTCATTTTTTTAACACATTTTAATTCATACCACATGGTATTTCAGAATAAACAACATATTTAAAATTTTTGGTTGGCACCTTTGTTATGAAATATTTCATCAAGCCATTTCCTTATTTCTGCACGCATGCTTACTTTTGGCAGTTTGGGTACTCCATACTGAGCTATCTTGGCCAGACTCTTAATCAGATAATAAACTCTTAATCAGATGTTTGTTCACAAGTTGTGTATTAATTTCTAATTCATCAGTGGTTACATTAATTGATCCTTTTAGAGGCGAGTGCTACATTCAATATACTTTTTAATTATGCAAAAATATTATAGTTCTTTCTTGAACAGCACAGTATGTAAGCTTTGACTAACGCACCAACAAGTAATAACAGCTTGCAAGGTTTCAAGCAAAATATTCCACAACCCTGTGCTGTTTCTCTGGTGCCTCATTTTTTTTTGTTCTCTTGCCCTTCACAAATGCGTCTTCTTCCCGTTATTGTTACGCTTGCAGCGTTTCCCAGAAGTGTTGCTTTGGCATGAAGGCCACTGCGCCTTCGTGGGGTCCGTTTGAGCCGTTTCAGTCCCACAGGGATCTCACACATTGGCTCTGTGAAGGACATACAAGTCTTCCGGTTCATCGTGTTTGTCACAGAGCATGCCTTGTGTGCAAAGTTCTGGATGTGGAGCTTTTGATTCGCTAATGGATGTGCAAGACAATGCACATCCATTATGTAATCACGTCGTACCAAAAAGTGACCGTGAAGGTCTGGAGCTTTTTGAAGTGACTCGTCCTCTGGAAGCGGCTTTTCTACTGCTGCTCTCTGGCACCATCTAGTGTACCACCACCAGAAACACAGCATGACGTATTTCTTTCGTAGTTTTGCTTTCTTCAACACGTGGATAGTAAAAAAAGAAGAAGAAGAAGAAGAAGAAAAAAAGCAACAATGATTGTATTATGTCAGATTTACAAAGTTTCAAAAGCAAAAACAAAAAAATCCCTTTTTTTAAAATTATTATTCTTATTGCTGATTATTAAAAAAACTATTCAAAACAGTGGAGTAGAGCAATAAAAGGACTAGCCAATATAAAAAGAACAAATAAATGAGTAAAAAGAAAAGATATGAGAAAAGACCAATTTAGGAAAAATAGTACTTGTAATATCTGCTACATAAGAAACAATGCTGATTTTATATATATATATAAAAAAAACATATATACACTTTAACTGACGACACACAATTTGTGTGCAGAAAACCAGATGATTTTTATGTTGTTTTAAAACAGCAAACAAACAAACAAACAAACAAACAAACAAACAAACAAACAAACAA
>VMRN01000013.1:8858729-8907505 GCA_010277015.1 Poeciliopsis turrubarensis
AAACAAACAAACAAACAAACAAACAAACAAACAAACAAACAAACAAATAAACAAACAAAAAACACTTTCCCTGCAGGTAATTGTTAGTTGCGTCAACAATGCAATGTAGGTGCAATCATACAGTTATTTTCTTTTTTTTATTTTACAGCGTTCATCTATGTTTAGGTGTCCATAAAATTTTTTGTCTAGGCCTAAAATCTCTCACTTGGTGTGAATTTAATCTACACGCAGTATGACAAAGATAGTGAACACATTATGTTTTTGCTGTACCTGTATGCAACAGTGCAATTACTGCCACTGTCAACCTTGTCCACAAACTAATTTTGACTCTATTTTTCCTCCCATGCACACCATTACCCTCACTGAGCTCATTTGTTTGTCTGTTTTGGATGAAGCTGCTCACTGATGGAGTTAATTAGCTTCTGTTCACTCAGTTTTTCCTTCTGGTGGAATGGGAAACCCGGACCAGCGCTTGCGAGCCTGCTGTGTATCTGCTCCGTGCTAGACTTCAGATTTAAAGGGAGTCATTGTTTCTCCACGACTCTGTGAAATCAGATGGGCTTCCTGGGACATACGGTTTATTTATTTTTGTTTTCATCGACAGGCATGACAAACCAAACTTGAATCTGTCGTTTCATGACTGCGAATTACGACGCTTGCGACCAGACAAGTTTAAATTGATTGCATACTTTTGGATACAATTTAATCTTGGAAAATGCCTCAGCGTTACATTTGGTTTGAATTTTTATAAATAAACTGAACTGAATTTGACTGAACATGCTTTGTTTTTGTATGTGCTACTAAAATCGAACATTTGTTGGCCTGCAAATGTAGCTTAGTAGTGTCAAAACTGGAGCTCGTCATATCACTGCAGCTTTCTGGCTCCGATCATTTTATGCAGAATCACTTTTCTCACAGCATAGGGCCTCCTCAGCCCCTGGTGCTTAACAAATCTGAAGGGAGGGACTTTGACCGGTGCATTTACCTCAACCTTTTTGTATCTAGTTCAGTAATCTCAAAGTGAATTAAAAAGAAAGAGAAAATCCCTCCTATTCTGCAGTATGTAAGCAGAATAAATGGTTAATGGATTCCCCCCCCCATGGAAAACACTGGTAAGCTAAAGCTATACATAAGAAAAAGAGCAGCGCTTTAGACTCAGTTATCTGTCTCGAAGAAATTCACCTCAGTGCAAAAAAATCCTTTTTGATGATTTATTAAAGACCTGCTCACCATAAATGAAAGTGAGATGAAAGGAGACCTGTAGCATCAGATACAGGCAAAATCCAACATTTATTCTTTCACATTAATTTATGAAGTGCACTTAAATACAACATGAGGCCTCTGTAAAAACTCACGCATAAAAATTGAAGCAGCACTAAGAAGTGCAAATATTATTCGCTTTTCTTAAAAATATTCCCTAGAAAACTAACAAAAATAAAAAAATACCAAAAAATAAAAAAATAAAAAAAATAAAAAAAAATCACTCAAATTTTATCAGTTGATAACAGGAACGTGAACTCATCATTGTTGGACAAAGGTAATAAAAGTCGGTTCACTCATGAAAGCTCAGACACACTGACAAAATTTGGCGACTGGTGGGAAGGTCACAGTGCCCTCTTGTGGAATAAATCCGCCACAGCAGGGCTTCTTTATATTGCACATCAACAATTAGGTTAAAAATGACGAGCAAATAAACAATTACTGGGCTAATTTGAGGTTTTACAAGTGCCAACAAAAAAATATATATATATATTATTATCATTATTATTTTATTTAATTTTTTTTAACTTTTTCTTCTTTTCGAGGAGTAAGTCTGCATTTTTGTTCCAATTGCCGTGCAGCTGAAGCCAGAGCAGAGCTGCAAGTTGAACTCTGGAGTCGATTTGAGTGACGTCGTTGGTCAGTGACGTGTCATCGCTGCTGCTCTTTATAGTCAAGCTCGACGATTCAAGCCTCGGGAGGCCTTACCTGAACAACACGAATGCAAATTTCAAAGAATAATAATAAAAAGAAAAAAGAAGTCGGGCATGTTTATTGGGATGGACAAGAAGGCAAAACGCGAAGGATAAATAGATATTAGAGTCCCAACAGGCTGCAAACGAGACTGACCATAACAGTCAACCCTCCTGCGAGGCGAAGCTTATTAAAATGAAACATTGTCTCACTGATGTGTGGCATACTTTCCGGTATGCAGACTTCTAGTCTTGTTGAAATGCTGAGCAAGAAAAAGTGAAATAATGAAAATTAAAAAAAAAATAAGAAAAGGCGAAACACGAAAAGGCCGTGGACGTCACCATGTTTTTGGTCAACTCTTATTTTTATTGCAGGAGCGCTGCTGGTGTGTGCAGCAGGAGCAACGCTCCTCCCGGGGAAACGGGAAGAGAGAGCCTGGCCCGGGCTGATGCCGCCTCAGGGTCCAATTATACAAAGCAGATTATGTCAGGCTCTCTTTCTGCGCCGTCCCGCCGGACTAATAGTACGGGGGACGTGCAGGAACCCAACATCTGCTCGGTCAAGAAGACACAGATGTGATTTGGGACGTGGAAATTCTAAGAATGCGGCGTGCCAGCAGGGGCGGTCCCTGCCTGTTTGGAGCCCTGAGGGAACATGTTCCACCATGACGTCATTTCGCTTCAAAATGGACTTTGATATTTTATTTGGTAAAGAAAGAAACAAAAAAGTGGTGTGACAACAATACTATTTACACATACAGCAAGGCACAAACACACGATATGTCATGCGGTTAAAAATATACAATGAAAATAAATACTGTGGAAAAAAAAATTCGGTTTGAAATACGTCGTCCCGTTAACCAAGCATTTGTGAAATTATGCATTTGCATTTTAATCAAGGCGTAAATTTCACTGCAGAACCGTCAAATAGCATCTACCTTTAGAAAATAGGCAAGTTTTTTCTAATGCTCTCGAAGAAACACAAATTAATTTTCGCAAGTGCTAAAATCAGTCCCAGCCTTTGTAAAAATAATTTCTTTTTGATGAAAAAATGGGCAGCAGATTTAACTGCAGAACTGTTTACTAGTGTAGCAGCGCATGCCGCCCTACATGAGGTGCCGCCCTGGGCATTTGCCCACTTTATCCGTATCAGAAGCCGCTTATCAGACATGGATGTTTAAGTATGTGAAAGCTAAGACATTTTTTGTTGTTGTTGTGTAATGTGCTATTATGATTTTTGAATTATTACTTATATTTTTAAAGCGTTGACACTGAATGGATGGATGATAAGCATTACATTAAGAGTCTGCTTTTGTATTTCAGCTTTAACGCCGACTCTAAAAAGTTCTCAGTGTGGAAAATAATGAAACGTCTGTATGAAAATGCATAGAAGCTGTGAATCGGGGCAAAAGAGACAGCGTTCTCCAGCATTCAAATGAAATAAAATCAAACACATGCAACACTAAAACACACCATGTGTCAGTTTACAAGACATAAAACTAGTCTGTGTGTGTTTTGGTGAAAGTTAGAAAATGTCATCACTGAATTACAGCAAATTTGGAAACGTCACCTCGAGGTCTCCAAACATGGGATGCTCAGTGAATAAAGGTGATTACCATAATATTGCATAAAAAAAAAAATCTAATGTGGTTACATAGCCCAGCTGTATTTATTCTGTAAAAAATGTTTCATATCAGGCATAAAAATTCAATTATCTTGGTTCGCAGGGTGTGTGAGAATAAAAAAAAAAAAAGAAAAAAAAACATGATGACAATTCCAGAAGTAAAAATTAACATAGGATAAATAACCCAATTTTAACTACATTTATGCAGCTGCACAGCAGTAGGAAAGTCTTAGGTTTGAATTTCAGTCCTTTTTGGGTGAATCTCGCATGTTATTTCTGCCTGGACTTTATAAAAGACGCCTATTAAGGCATAGTTGTGTATACATTGTTTGTGCGTCTTTGTGTTTGCCCTGTGATCGACTGGCGACTTTCTCATGCTGTATCTTTCCTCTTGACCGAGAAAGGCTGAGGAAGGTCATGTGTGGGGGAGACTGAAACTTTGTAGAAACTTCTTGCAAATAAAGTATCTGACTTTAGGCAACCTTACAAAACAGTCCGGGCTTCATGAGTCAGACAAGCTGCCGTTCAACAGGCCAGCACACTCAGCTCCATCCATTTTTATTGGCATGTCTTCTGAAAGTAGGTGAAAAGCCCTACAATAAATCAATGTTTTACTGCAGAAGCAAAATCTCACAGAGAAATATTTCCTGGAGTTCTTCAACACTGAACTTTAGAGATTTTTTCTTCTTTTTTACCCTTGCTTATTAACTTACTTACTCGTTCCCTCAACCAGTCTGTCACGGTTAAGACTTTGCTTTTAGCTGCTGATGTAAAGGGGTGCAGCCATATTAACTGTAGTCAGTCCACCCAAATGTCCCACATCACAATCCTCTGCTGGTGAAAGTTTACGTTCACACGGCAGACGAATATCCGACTTTTTCACGGCAGTCTGAATGACCCATTTTCAACCTTTTCACCCCGCCCTGAAAAAAAAAATCAGAGTTCTGCCACTTCCATTTGTGATGCTAAATTGGATATCAAACAAAGCGCATGCGGTCAAAAAACGGTCTCATTGCATTTCACCTGACTTTTCTGTCGTTGATGTGCATCTGTGCATCATGATTCTCCGCTAGCAGTCGCCACACAGTAAATCTAAATGTGAAGAATGGCTGTAAATTATAATCATAAAAATTTTGAACTTAAGGAAGAGGTCTGTGTCACTGAACCCACACCACATCACACCTCAATCTCACCATTCTTGACTCTGAGGTTTCTCCACTGAAGTTGCAGCCAATGCTCCACAAAAGCCCACTGATCTTCTGCTTTCTTTTGAATATCCTGAATATCCTAAATAGTTTCAAAGTGGATTCATAGACGACGGTTTTACTTCCATGACATCCACCAGGTGTGATGGTGATGTCTCTTCTCTAACTTGGTCTTTTGTTGGTGTTGAGTGTTTGGAGGGAAGGAGCTCCCCTGCTTGCTGCAGGTTTGGTCTGTGCGCTGGGCGATGGCAGCGTGGCTGGTTCTGGGTGCTGAGTGCCTCTTTGACCAGGGGGCTGCTGCTCCTGTGCTTCACTGATGACCGCTCTCTGTGTGGGGCTGATGCTCATCCTGGGGCAGTGTCCTGTGTGTGTCTGTGTGGGGCTGCTGAGACCTTCCAAAGCCGGCCCACCTGTTCTTTGCTCTCATAGAGCACTGTGTGTTGCAGACCTTCCACTCTGCTCGCCATTCTAACAACTGGGCACCTCCAGGTAACAAATAGACACAAGTTACAATTACGTGAACGTGGTCTCCCTACTTAGTCTTGATTTAATGAAATCAATTACTGAATTAGGACACAATCTTGAAGGGGCATTATTATGCATTTTCCAGCCATGTAGTCCCCTTTTATAGCACAGAAAGCTATAATTGGAAATTGGATCTCTGTCCCTTTAAGAAACTCCTGCTCTTTCTGAAAGTCCACCTTCAGGACGTCATCATAACTTCGCTCCTCTATTGACCTTTGAGTGGGGGAGTCGCAGGGGAGAGATGCTCTGGGAGCTTGGAAACTGTAACTCCAAGGTGGAGCTGCGCCTCGAAGGCGGGGCTAGGTCCACCCAGGCGTTTTGCACAGTTGAATGGTTGCTATGGGAGATTATAGGATTTCTCAAACATGCATGAAAGAATCAAGGCAACACGCCAGGTATGTTTTTGATGAGTGAATGGTATTATAGAAAAGGTCGATTATACCATGTTCTAACCCTTTAAGAAATCTTTTCAGTTGAGCAAATCTGTTCTGTCACATAGATGCAAACATCTTTATAAAACTGTTTGGTTGAAATACAGAAAGAAACAAAGAATAAAAGTTATTTATTGAAGTCACATGGCCACTATGAAACTTTAAGCTGTGGAAATAATCATATTTTGCCACATGAAATTGAATTTTTCTCACCAATCAGATTGAAAGAATGATTGCTTTTTAAAAAATGATGGATTTTATTGTTTTATTATTGCTTTAAGTCATTCTACTTGTTAATGATGTTTTCTATAAATGGGGATTTTGCAGCAGCAGGGAGAAGTGAACACACACCGCTCATTCTTTGTTTATGATATTAACTACAACTATGATGACACAATCTGGGCCAGCCTCTACAAATCTTGGGGATAAAACAATTTTTTTGACTTTGTGTAGGACTTGGAAAGTTAGACAGCCATCTCCAAAACACAAACGTGTTCCTGCAGCCCAATTCAATTCTGCTGTCCCTCTTTCTGCAACAATCCTTTGAATTAATTCTTCTCTCTTGTTCTTGCCATCTTTTTCTGCAAGTTTTTTTTTTTTTTTTTTTTTTGCCACTCTCTAGCTGCCTGTCCTGCTTTTAGAGCTTAACTTTGGAACAAATGAGATTTTCATGCAATTTCAGCTTAGGAAAGGAGTTCATTGCTCAAGAGACTGGCACAAGGAGAAAGTTTGAATTTTCATTTGAAGCTGGGACAAAATGTGTTTCAACCAAGTTTTGTGAAGGCACATGAATAAAATACCCACCAGATAGCCAGTGCGCTTTTCTCCCACTGAGTGTAAATTATTAAGAATCAAAAATTAGGAAGTGAATAACTTACTCCGTTTCATGCTTCTGGATTTATCTGGATGTTCATGGGGGATGGCCCTTTTTCTGTTCATCCAAACTTATTGCACTTGATTTGTATTAATGCTTTTTGTTTGCAAGAAAATCACCCAACTTAATATCAAAATGTTATAAAATTTTTGTTTTATTAAACTGTCATTCTTAAATATCCTAAATGAAATGAGTGCATGTAAGTAAATGGATTCAAGTGTGCTAAAAGTGGAACGCCATCCATCTTCCTCTTGAAACATTTTCCACATATTTTTGCTTTTGCGACACAAAAACAAACTAGTTACTGAGAGCCAAAAAACTCAACATATTTAAGAGAAAACACATTAATAAATAAACTTTGCATTTACCAAAATAAACGCACACATTCTGTTGAAGCCGAGCAAAATCGGAGCATTTTGAGTGGATAGATTTGAGTGAAGACAAATTTGTTGCATTGTTTTTAGTCAGCCGGGAAAAATTAGGAACGAGCGAGATGAACTCATTCCATCGTTCTTTTCAATTCCATCATCGCTTCGCCGTTGTCATCATTATGAAATGTCAGACGATCACGGAGAATCTGAAATATGTGTTGCATCCCAGCAGGTAATCGGAGTTCAAATCAGGTGGAGCTCTGCACACACACACACGCACACACACACACAAAACCCCACCGAGGTTAACAGCTGTTGAGCACAAGACTATTGAATATTTTAAGAGGTTCACATATTCTGCCACAAACCCACCTGGATTGGAGCATGCACGGCCAAAAAGCTTTTTCACGACTCATTCCTGCTTCACTAGGCGGGCGAGTGAAGAACGACGGAAGGAAATGATGAGGGTTTGCGCTCATTAGGAGGGAAAGATTTGTAATTGTGTGCTCGTTAAGGTTTGTTTATATGTTTGAAAAATTAATTAGGGTCTCTCTTTAATTAACCGCAAACCAAAAAATAAATAAATAAATAAAAAAAGAGCAAAGACAGAGTAAAGACAGATTCTGTTACCAAATGATTTTCATTTGGTAACAGAATCTGTCTTTACTCTTTAAAAATAATTGACTTGTAAGGAAGACAGATTTTTAATACAATGTGATAGTTTCCTCAATCTATAGGAAATTAAAGTTAGTAAAGTTCAGAAGCAGGCTTCAAATCCCACATTAGTTACGATGTCGTATTTCTGGAACAGATTCTCTTGGCAGCATCCTCGACCAGTTTTCTTTTCATCAATTTCAGGATCCAGTTTTAAGAAAAATCCTCACTGGGTCCCAATTCTCCATTTTGTGACGCCTGTATTCAATGGTACTCATACCGTGTTGTAATTTTGTTGGTACCTTTCTCTTAACTGTTACACTTTTTATGACATTGAATTTCTGAACACTGCTTTTGCTTTGCTAAGCTAACTAAGAAGTTACCTACAGCTACTACAAAGCTGACCGTTATTTGGGGTTAGTCATTCCAAAGTGCAATTTGATATGAGTGCGTGAATTCAACGTTTCCTGGATTCTTAACCTGTACAACGCTTGTCACCTTTATGGACTGCTGGGATGCACCATATTGATCCTCAGTACTGACTGGGAATTGTTTAAACACGGCAGGATATGAGTGATGTTTTCCATGTTCATCCTTTCATGATCCCAGTGTAGCTACAGTATCTTTTGATGGTTACTGCCAGCAGAATAATACATCGTGCTACAAACATCACATCATCCCAAACTGTTTTTTTTTTTCTTTTTGCATGACAAGGAGTTCGCCGTACTCCATCGGCTTCCACGATCGCAATCCAACGAAGAACCTTTACATTTTCCTTTCAAAAGTTTTAAAGCAAACTTTTGAAAGTTTGCACTGAATATGAGTTAATGCCAATGCAGGTTGACCTGCTCTGCAAGGACACTTTCCAAATCATCCAGTTTGGCTGAAACGTCATGCTTGTGATCCACGCCAACGTACAAAGACCCAGAGGTGTGCGACCAGGCGCCGGGGGTTAAATGTGTCAGCAATAAACGTGGCTACAGGTTGCGGTGGAACGGGAGATTTTCATCACAGCTGCACGGCTGAGGACTCTGGAGTACCTCAGTGACGCCACATCTCTGCCACGAAGAATTGTCTCTCTGTGTTGTGTTGATGTCTCATTCGCATCCATTTGAATGCAGAGCAGTAGAAAGACTCCTGAAGGCCAGCAGAGTAGACGGTGGCAGTCGAGTTAACAGCGTAAGCATGCTTTCTCACACAACGAACCTTCAGACGACTGGAGGTTTTGTTCAGAGAAATCGGCCTTTATACAGGATAAGCTCGCCTTTGCTTTAAACATACAAATGTTTTCACTTTGTCAAAGTTTCTGTGTGTGGTGGTCCACAATTAAATGCGTTTCATTAGTAAGACTTGCACATTCTGTGAAAAGTAGCTGGCTTAACCCTATTCATCCAGAAGCAGCTAATTAGAGGAGCTGTCTGGGGAGAAATGCCTCACGGGGCCATTTGTACATTATATATATGTGTGTCTGTGGGTGTGTGTAGTGAGTTTTTCATAAGATAAATGAACGCTGCTTAACGGGGCAGTAAATACGAAGGGCTCACAAGGGTATTACCACTCTTGCTCTCTTCATTTCTCGAGGAACTCGCTCGAACACACGTTAACTCTAATTAATCCTTTAACACTTCCAGGCTGTCTTATTTCTGTTTATCAGATAGTCTCGGAGAGATCAATTCAAGATTTTAAATCATTTTTAATCTTAGAACTAATTAGCCAAAGTAATTTCACGTTTAATCAGAGGGCAAAAACATTTCTGTGAATGCAACACAGCACAGCCCGAGCGGAGGGGCAAGATGAAGAAAAATGTGTGAAGCGAAGAGTTCACTGACGCAGATGCGGCTCGTGTTGCCATAAAATCGATTTACTGTTTTTCTAGATGTGGATGCAAGGAAAACAATTATGAAGCGAACCAAAAATAAGTCATTTTAGACACGTGGGGAATTGTTTGTGACCTGTTCAAGTTGGTGCCAAACACTTTTCGTTCTTAATCATTCCTCTTATGTCATTCTCCCCCCCCCCAGACATGTTCTGTATTTAATGCTTTCATGATGTATTCCAATTTTTGTGTATTGATTCGTCTCCTTACATTATGTCATCGTCATCCATCACTGTACGAGGTGGCTGTTTCATTATATGCGCATGTTTTAAAAAAAACCATGAACGTAAAACGTAAAAGCAATATGCTAATTATGGATGACAAAAATTTGACAGTTCATACGACATATAAATCTTTATAGACTACAGAAAAATCAGGATATGTGAGTTTATCTCGGGGGTTTTGCATTGCATGATGTATTTGCATTACATCACTTTATTTTAGTCTGTGAGGTAAAGAAGGAAGAATATAAACAACTACATACTATAAAAAGTACGAGTGAAAATTGAGATTTTCTTCTTCAAAGTGTCAGGCAGCTCCATCTTTTTTTTTTTTTAAACGTAAGGAACAATGGTGGCTCAATTTACTCTCTTATTAAAACTGTGATCGCGTCGGCAGATGAAAGAGGGACTCAATCAAAACTTCAAAATCAAGATGTGACGCAAATTATGGCACGTGCTCAACAAGTGCGCCTGACGTTTAATCTCATCGCTTGAGATTATTCCAATCCCACTGCCCCAGCGTAGCTCAAATCTGTGAACATTTACGTCAGAGGATTCATCTTCATGAGTGTGAACCGTCAGCCTCACCAGCCACACAAAGGAGTGAGGGAGGAAACACAAGGGAGCTGGAAATAATCCTAATACAGAAGAAAAAAATAAAACAGAAAGAAAACATGACAAACTTGAAAGAGATGAAGACATGAAGGGGAACCTGAGAACCAAACAGAAACAAGGCTGATCTAAAAATAAAAAGAACGAGGGAACACATCCAGAACAACGACAACGAAATAACCCAACTGGAATCGCTAAAGGACGATAGATGTAAACACAGATATAAAAGAACAACTAAACCTAGAGTAACAAGATGACTAGAAACACCATGAGGGACTGAAATAATTTAAAAAAAGAAAAAAAAATTTGAAAGCTCGAACAAGAAATCAATGACAACAAATAAGCAAGAAGAATAAATCTTAGAGTGAACTAAAACATAAATGGTAAGTAAAAGGTACAGCAAAAACAAACCCAAAAACCCAAAGTCATGAGAAACACATTTCATGAAGATCGTTTGAATATTGATTGATGATTGTGGAGCGCTTTTCCCTTCGTTCCCTTTTTTCTTCCACAGTGCATGTGATTTAACATGTACTCAAACACGAAATTATGTTGTTAAATCAAGGAACATATTGCAATAGTTTACTTTAGAAAGTACAAGTAAACGATGACGGCACTGAGTTCAGCCAGCCCAAATGAAACGCACCGCTTTCACCTTTGCATGAGGTGAAACTTTTCCTCAGCAGTGCTCTCGACAAAGAAGCATCCACCTTCACTTTGTACAACTCCCGTGCTTTATGTTTCTCATTTCTCCGGATCAGACAAACACAAAGCAGAAAAAAAAGGGGAAAAGTTATAAAACACACAAGCTGTCCAACCCATACTGCAACTGCAGGTCATGACCTGTCAGTCGCGAGGTGATTTTTCCAATTGCTTGACTCCAAACAACTGAGCGCAGGCCTCTCTCTGTGACTCAAGGAATAAAAGTGCAGATAAATATAGATACGACATGCCGTTGTGTGTCCAAGTGAATTGATTGTAACAACAAAAGGCACGCTCCCGGTGGACTCAGTGTTCAAAAAGATAAAACGGACAAAATTGGACTGCAGGCACATCAAACACGACCAAGATGGAACTCTGATTTGATTCAGAAAGTAGCAGAGAACGTTATTTTCTTTTTTCTTGCTTTGGAGCAATATTTACTCGTACTACATGGACTTGTTCATGCCAAATAATCTAATCAAGGCTCGATGTACTCTAAAGTACAACTGATGCACATCAGAGATCATTTGATTTGCAGTTAAAACTTGAGCCTCACCCTGAACAGAAAATGTTCTTTTCATGCAACATTGGTGAGCCGTTTGGTAACTGTCAGCATGTTTTTGATCATTAATTCATTATTTGACTCCCAGTCACATCGCTTGGTTCCACTTAAAGAACCAAGCGATGTGATAGGAGGAAATGTTGAGAACTTAAACATTTGAAGCCTTCTGTGCAACAGGCAGAGCTTTAATGCGTTTTAAATTTCAGCGGATATAATGCGAAGGCAAGAAGAAGAAAATTAAAGAAAGTCAAAAGAGTTGTTAAATGTAGGCATTTGGCCATCTCGTATTCCCTGTGGTGAATGTGTGTATGCAGCTGTGTATTATGTCCATTAGTCACTAAGGCTTCTTTAACGAGGTGCTCCTAATTGCCAAACTCTGCTGGGACTTCTTTTTTTTGTTTCTGTTTAACTCCAGCGCTCTCTTGTATTATTTTCTGTAAAGCAGAATCATTTTTCTGTGTTTGTTTGTGTTTTGTAGCTCTTGATTTGCTCTCCATACTCCTAAATGGCCTTTCTTTATCACCTCCGGCTGAGTCTATTTCTGTTCTTGCTTGTTTTGTGAAGTTTCTTATTGTCTGAGTTTTGTCTCCATGAAGCTTTATAATATACATTTAGCAAACACCTCCATCTCCAAGTCTGTTGATATCCCTGGTAAAGATGTGTAAAAAGCTTGATAACATTTACACAACACCGCTGCCTGGAAACCGCCTGTAATTTCAGTTGATTGGGAAAAAAGTTTCTTGTTCAGACGGCAACACCAAGCCACCTTGAGTCAGCTGTAGTTGCCATGCTAGGCCACTATATGGCGCTGTGATTTTAGCATGCCATCGTTTTTGTTTTTTGCTAAATCAATGCCATTATTTAAGTGGAACACCTAATAATTACTGTAAAATTAACTAAAAAACAACTGGAGCATTTTTTTAAACTATATACTTCACCTTTTAGATTGACAACTTCTTTTTAAAAAAAATGCAACAGTGACTCTTATTTCTCTTAGAGAGCTTTCAAAATAGGAGAGAAAACTGAATAAGGCATATAAAGGCAAACATGCTTCATAGATGAAGGAAAGGCTAAACTCTGCTTTGCAAAAGTGGAGCAGTGGCAATGTCTTGAAGCTGTGCAGGTTTCTTTTTGTTAGGTTCAACTGTGAGGGCAAACCTTCCTGATTGGCTGCCTGGAGGCTGCAGAGGAGCAGCGACCCTCATTGGACCAGCCGAGGATTGTCAAGCCAATCAGATGCAGATGAGGCCCACCTGCACCGTATAAAATCATTCCTCCAGGCAGGCAGCTAGTAGGGGGAGGTTTTGTTAAGCTTTCCCCCCACCTTTGGTGCTTGTAACTGCTTTGGGCATTTTTGAGACATGCTGTTCTTGCTTGTTCTGTTTAACTTCTTCACAAGCTCGAATCTTGTGTTTGGGAGGCTTGGTGCTCCCGTTGTGTCCTTTCTTTTGGGTTGTTTTGAGTTTACTGTAGACTGACTTGTTTGAACATTTTGTAATTTAACTTGCACTTAACATTCTTGAATTTGTTAGTCTTGTTTTTGTTTTTAATTGGGTTAAATTGTGCTGTCTTGTGTTTTTTTGTGAACCCATCCTTTTTTGTAATAAATCATTTTACGTTCCACTTATTTTCTCTGGACACCCCTGGACCTCTAGACCTTGGGGGCGTAACAGGCAAACGTGGTCAAACGAGGATCTAAGTTCCTCGTCCCGCCACACAAACTGAGGAGCGAGATGAAAAAAAATATCCAAAGTTTACAGCCTCAAGGTTGTTGTCTGAGAACATGAATGAAATATATGATTTTTTTTTTTAAAAGAACATAGTTGATGGTAGTAATAGCTGCAAATGATGCATAACTTCAGAGCAGAAAGAGAGTGACAAAAAGTACCTACAGCTGAACAAGTAAGGAGAAAGCTTGAAAAACGTACGCGTCTTTAACCATAAGCTTTATCAAAAGACAATTTTTAAGACTAGTCTTAAACGGGGACAGAGTGTCCACAGGTGAGGACTCTGATGACTGAAAGATCTGCCTCCCATTATACTTATTTTACCATAGGAACCACCAACTTTATTAGAGGTGCTATTATGTGGAGGGTAATACAATAATACTTTGGGCTCCCCTGAACAAGTGAAAAATGCTCCTGAATGAATGCTCCAATGGGATTATATCTCATTTATGAAGAAGGTATCTTTGTTTAAAGTTCTTTGCTTTCCAGAATCATCTTCTTTTCCTTTTGTATTAATTAAAAACACACACACATTTTGGAGCTCCAACCATGAACGTGTGTATCCTTTGTGTGGAAACGGCACAAAGCTTATAAAAGAGGTCTTCAGGGCAAGAAAAAAAAATGGCTGTAAAACATTATTGCTCTGACTGGCTGACGTTCACATTTGCAAAAAATATCCTGAAATACCTACAAAAAGAGATGAGCTGGGTCACTGTTCAGGACCTGAATGTAAAGTTGATTAGGAGACTGACAGCCGTGTGGGGACAAAGGTCGCCCCTGGGTTCAGCTGTCAGAGTGGATCTTTGGAGGAAAAGCTACGCCTGTAGTACCACTCCTGACTTATTTTCTTTTCAACAGAAATGCAAGGCTCCGGTCCAGGAAAGGGCGATGTATCAACTTAAAGAGTCTTTTAAGATGCTGGCTAGTCAAAAATGAGACTTCGTTATAGCTGAAAGTTTTCTGTTTTTCACTTTACACCCAAAAACGTTGAACTTTGTCTTCATTCAGCATTTATGTGACGCAATTGCCCTTTTAAAGCTGCAGTAGATAAGTTTCATAAAATGTTTTTTTGCATATTTGTTTAAACTGCCACTATGCTGTGACAGTATGAGACAGCGAATGCATGAAAAGCAAAAATGACGCTCTTGTGTTTTCTCCCCGAGCTCCTACTGCCATCTGCAAAAGTGCACAGCTCTGATTGGTTAAGAATAACCAATCATGTTATTGCTCATGCATAGGCTGTTCACACTGCAGCTCCTCCAGGATTTTTTTTTTTTTCATTGTCAGTCAGGGATGAAAATTAAATATGGGCAAGATAGATTTTATTTTCAATATCATTTGGTTTAAAATTGATAGAAAGGTTTTAATAGGCTTAGAAATGAATAAACAGAAGTGGAATGGAATTATATTTTACAGGATGTGAAGTAAACAAACAAACAAATTGTGTACACAAAATTGAAAATCGTCAACAAAGGCCTCAAACAGAAGTGTTGACGTTAGGGAACAAAAACTAGATATAGACGCCACCTGCAAGTTTTCTGTGTTGTCTCCCCCCCAACATGTTCCAGCTTCCCACCACAGTCAGAAAGCAGAAAGACGTGTGCTAGGTTAATTGGTGGCTTTAAAGAAGACACAAGTTGTTTTTCTCTTCACAGGACAAACACTCCAGGATGTGCTTCACCTCATCATCCAACCTTGTGAAGCCATTTGGGGATTATAAAGTTACCACAGGAAGGTCTACACACACACGCGCACACGCGGACAAGCTAACACCCAATCAATCTCACCGTCTTAATTGTTTTTCCTTTCCGCTACACTCTCTCTTCTTTCAATCAATCTCCCCGGCTCTCCAAACACTAGATCTACTTTACGCAATTAGTCCTGACTGCAGCGGTGTCAAAAGCAGCCAAATACAACACCTGTTTTTCTCCGCACACTCGGACACACTTTCGCTGACGGTTGAGTGTTGGGTGGATCAGAACGGCATAAGTTTTCTCTCACTCCCTTTGAGCGGCCCAGCGAACTTTACCCTCCCCTCTTCCCCACTATGTCTAGATAATTGCTGAAGAGTGCAGGCATCTGCAGTCACCAGTAATGAACTCCATCTCAGCGTTTTCCCTCCCCCACTCCTCTTCATCATCCATCTTTTTCCTCTTCACGTCCCCGTCTCTCATTTGTCCTCTTGTTCCTTTGCCTTCGCATTGAGCACATTAGAAACAATTGTAGGTTTCATGCAGGCTCTTTTCAGAAACTACTTTGAGGCTTTTTCTCCAGTTCCACTTCATAGTTGTGAATATTGTTATATCTCTATTATTTTAATAAGCTTCTGTTCTGTGATTTCACGTTTTAGAGGCCAACAAAATGAAATGTGGCTAATCTTTAGCACATTCTAATAAAGTAACGTGAGAAATAACATCAGTACATGCATTGTAGAAGTTAATGACTTATGGTCAAGATCTTAAAATTGTTAGTCTGGCTCGTTCCTCAATTTCCCTACGGGATTAATAAAGTTGAACCTAATCTAACCTAAAAAACATGAGTAAGAACTGGTATTTTGTAACTGAGTGCCAACAGTCCATGTACTGTCTACTTTTACTCTATTTCACTTTTACTGTGACTCTTAGTCAAGTGCATGTTCCAGGCTGTTTTAGAAAAATGAACACATCCTTGGTATAATCTCAGGTCTATGTTATGTGAAAAAAAAGAAAAAAAAAAAAGAAAGAAGAGATCATAGTGAAAGGAACCGGCTACCACTTGTTTTTCTTCACTCTTGCTGCTCAGCTCTCACTCTCAGTGCTTCCTCCCTGCTCATAAACTCCGATTGGCAGAACGGCGGTGGCTTTTCTTCTCAAAAACAGGAAAAAAAAAACCAACTAAGGGAATCATTAAATGGATTTTCCTTGACTGACCAGCTACATCCAAGCCGTACATCACAGAGTGTGATTCAAGGCATCAGATGCAGAGTTGTAAAACATGGTGCCACTGCACTCCAGAGCAGAGGAGACTTGTCTCTGGAGTGATATATCATTCCCCTGTGTGAAGCTGTGTTTAGCAGTTGCCAAGAAAACCACACCTACTCCGACTGCATTGTGTTAAATGTGAACCTTGAAGCAGATTATTTTAAAGACAGAGAAAGAAGAAAAACAAAATCCGTTTGCAAAAATGTGGAATAGCTGGGGCCAACATAAGATGTAAGTGTGTGAGTGGCTGTATTTCTGTAGACGTTCTGTGACGTCCAGTGAAAGACAGAGCATTCACTGGAGAATACTCTGTCTTTTAATATCTGAATATTCCTCTGAGCAAAATCAGCAGCCACAGCAAGTCACATAAAGACATTCCCCAAGTTACACAACGTAACAAGTGGCTTCAGTCGTCCTCTCATGGTTGGCTTCATCCTGGCTGAGTCAAGTTGTTCTTGTCAATATGCAAAGTGCCTAAATTGGCTCTCAAATGCTTGACAAAAATTGCATCATTTTGTTCACAAAGAGGCATCCGCCAGCTGAACCGGACACCAGACCTGGTGCGAAACTATTTCAACAGAGTTTTGTACAAAGTGTTGTGTGGTGGTCAGAGGTTTGTTCCCAGGTTTTATGCAAAAATGCCCTCACAGGGCATTGTTGATATTTCTCTTCAACCATGCCCCTTCCATTATCCTGTTTTCTGCTGCAGGAGACATAAATATTAATTGACGTGTTGAGGAATTACATACATTTTTAAGGTCTTTCACTAAATAACTGGTATATTAATAAAACTGGCAAAAGGTTAAAAACTCCTGGATGGTAACCGAAATGTTTCCATCCAGAGGAGGCTGCCTGCATGAAAGCGCTGCGATGGTTCTGTGACTGTTTTGTGAAATGACGGAATGAGGCAGCGGGTCGCGACGCATGATGAAGCAGAAAGGGATGTGACCATGTGGTCTGCACCATTGTATGAAAGGTGTGTGTGAATATGAACCATCCCCAACCATGTGGCTGTGCGTTGACTGTTCGGCTTTGGTCCTCTTCATGCCATTAACTTAAGAAAGTCGAACATTCATACCTTTCTAAACCAACCATTGTTCATAAGTGCTACAGTTCCATTCTAGTCACACACTCCCAATTTTCTGTCCTCCTTTCTACACATGATAAGCAACCTGTAGAGGCGATGCATCTTACCTATTTGATGCTGAAAATTTCACTGCCTTCAAACTTGCAACTCTCTGTGGATTAGGCAGCAACAGAAAACGGATGGATTGATCCATGGATTGCCTGGAGCTGGAGCCGAGGTAGACCTGTTTGCTTGCAGATAAGAGCAAACATTGTCACTCTGTGCCTTTTAGAGCAATTTCAGGATGTTTTTAAATATTCCAGCCTTATATGGATATTACTAATTCATCACATCTCAATGAAAGAGGATAAGAAGGACTTAAACATCACATCACATCCATCTCACACCAAACACAAAAAAGTTGCAGCAACATGAAGAACCTGTCAGTTGTCAGCCTATGTACACGTGTTAAAAAGGCAGCCTGCCAGTCTGTACAGACAGGTATTTTAGTTTTTTTTTTTTTTTTTCCTGAACATCAGTTAGCAGACTGAATACATTAACCCAGCCTCCCTCGGGGACAAAAAGCAAAGACTTTAACCTTGATTATAACTTGGAACATGAAAAGCAGGTTTTCGCCTTCATCGCGTCCCTCGAGGGTGCCGCTCGATACAGCCAGAGCAATTTTTCTTTTCGTCCGCCGTGTGAAATCACACAGTTGTTTTCTGTCGAAGGCTGAGGCCGAACTCAAAGACCACCAAGCACGACATACGTTTTCATTACGAACTTTTCAGAAAGCGGCGCTTCAGTGCCCTGCTTTTCGTGGTGTCGGTGCACAAAGACCATGAGAAAATGGCGGAAATGCCCTTAACGGACGTGTGACCCGAATTCCAGGACGTATCTCGATATGTCCTGAAAGTCTTTTCAGAAGTTTGTCACAACAAACGCTGAAACTGCAGAAGCCAAAATTTACATCAGTTTTAAAAGTCAAAGACACGCTGCGGTACTTCAAATACACAAGGATAATGATTTTGTAAGCCTGCTGCTCCTTTAGGGTAACAAATTGCAGGTTCATGCAATAATTAAGGGCTCACAGGACATGGACGACCTGGGAGTGTAACCCCTGCTTGATGGGCCATCCATCCAATTTTCCCAGCGTGTTTGTGTGTGCTATTTTAAAAAAAGACTCTGCCGGGGCTGTTATTTGTCCCTCCTCTAAGTTTCAAAAATAAGTACCTCAGCCAAGGCCCAAGAAATTGAAAGCAAAACTGGGCTGTTTTACTTGTTACATTTGCAAGAAGAAGGAGCAATTTTAACCGAAGATGAATGGAGGTGTTCACCGTGATTTAGATCCACTGCTCCGTAAAGTCATGTTTTTGAGACGCAAGATGCATCCGTGTACGTTTTTGATGAGGAGACAGAAATGTCAAGTATTAATCAGGCTGAAGGAGACACATTCAGCAGAATTTAGAAAGCGATGCGTGATGAAAAATATGCAAGTCTAAGGAGTGGAGTTTCGAAGAGAGACTCCAGACAAATTTATTCCAATTTCAGATGAATTGTTCAGAACGCCTGGGACGTGTTTGCATCAAGGATCCTCATCCAAGAGTTTCTTCCAGCCCAAACAACCTTAATGAAGATTGTACTGATCCTCTTCAGGGGTGCCACCTTCTTTGAGGAAAAAGAAAAATCTGCTGAAATGGTGGGTGTAGAACATAAATGCAGGTAACAACAGCTAGAGTCCTTGGTCTAAAGGAAATTACTGGAAGAAAGAAAAACAGACCTACACATGTTCACTCAGTGGCATTTTTAACATGGGTGACATGGCTCACTACCCAGGGTGCCATTCTGTCAGGGGAAGGCATGACATCTTGGAAACAAAACAAAAAAAAAGACTTTTCCTTAATTGTGTTTTCTATTGGTTATTGTCACTCCCACTCAACGGGAAAGTGATACTTTCCTATTTGCTACTCAGCAAATGTAGAAGCTATGCTCAAAAAGATGCACTTAATCAATAAATTCAGTTAAAGAGAAGAGCTTGGGAGTGTTTTCTCCAGAGCGATTACAGCTGAGGGCCCAGGCAGGGTGTCAAGGGATCAGCGAAAGGTGACTGGATCTTTTAAAGCTTTGAACTTGTGTAGATCATTCAAAGCTGTGCAGGCAAATTTGGTTCTCACTTTAACAAAAGCCTGAGATCGATTCTTGAGACAGAGTTCATCGCACCAGCTGATGAAAGAAAATCTAAGCAGATTTTATCAGTTTAAAGTACCTTTTGAAAATCAATAAGCCCACACCTCTGTTTTGGAAAACAGAAATGCTTTATTGGTCTGACATGAAATTCTGATCTTAAATGTGAAGTGAGTTTTCATGCGCTGGAAACAGAAAATCCCCGTGATGAAGAGAAACACAGGCCTCAGACATTTCAGTAATCTTCTAATGTATGCGACATGTTTGTAGCTGAAAGTGGTTACTCAGAAGAGCATTTTAATTTTAAATTTCACTTACAATTTAAAATGAAATTACATTTTAAATTAATTTTTTATATTGAATATTTTGTTGGATATTCCAGTTTTCTTTTTGCCTTTGAAAACAACAACAGGAAGCAGCAAAGCCACACTAAGTCGACCCTCAGCTCTGCTAAAACTGAACCAAATGGTGTCGAAGCAGGAGAGCCAACTATGTCTACTGCAGATCACAATGAGCTGAGGCCGTCTGCAGAAATCTCTAATTTTAGAACAATATTCACGTAACATTTCCTGGTTTACTTCTATTTTACATTGTGACAGCAATTATAACACTTCAAATCAGTGCGGATCTTTATAATCCTTTTTCAAACGCCCACAATGGTTGATGGGAATGTTTCCGCCAAAGGTCGCGTCCTTTCTACATGTACAGTTCACAGTATTTATAAGATTTTCAGAGCATGTTTCAGCCCTAAGCGTCTAGGACCAGACATTACAGCCAGAAATCCTGTGGGTGCTGTTTGGCCATTTGAGTTTCAGCCAACGACAACAGCAGCAGTCCTTCTGTGTTTTCTCTGACCGTCAAAGTGATTTGTTTGCCGAGAGTGCCTGTTACTGTGTGTTGTGAGCCCATTATTTTCTGGCTCCCTATTTAGTCACAGGCAGCTCAAAATCCGAGTGACGCACTCGCCTTGTCATGCTGCGTTGCCGACGGAGACCATGAGGTGGCAACGCAAACCCAGATATTGGCCGGCGGTTGTCTTATCAGGGCCATTTCTCCACACCGTCCCCCGTCTTTCCGCCGTCCTTCATTTGTGTCTCCATGCGGCCACTGACTCTTGTTTTAGCAAAATCCAATTATCCTCAGTGGAAAAACAATACTATCATAAATACTGGTGCAGTGGAACAAACCCTAGAACGCATGCCAATGATTGAATTACAGCCGGAAAGCTCAAAGTCAAGTTCAGGGATAAGCGATAACATTGAGCTGGAGAACCGAAGTGAAACATGGAGCATGAATTAATGCGTTTGCTCGTTTTTGCCATTGAAAGGCGCACACCCCCACTTCGAAACTCTCAAGTCCAAATGAGTCAAAAGCAAAAATATACAAAAAGTATGTTCCTTCAGTGTCCATCTGACCGGACTTCATGTGACCGATCCAATTTTCCACGGTCGTCCTTTGAGTTCAGGCGGCTACTGAGATATTTTGCCAGCTCGATTGAGCATCGGGGGGGAGGCGATGACACCGTAACTCCCGTTAGCTGCAGTGTCAGCGCCCCATATTAGGCATTTGACAAATACTATTGACAACAAGTGCTTATCCTACCAGATCTCCAGAGAAAACATATAACTCAAGAAAAAAATTGCTGACGGTCTGTTTGCTGCTTAGCACCAGCAGCTTTGAATCTCTACAGGGAGATTTAGAAAAAAAAAAGAAAGAGGTTTGATCAGTGTCTCTTTAGCAAATTATGCCCAATTACTCCTCCCACACGTGTTTTCCAAACAATAGCATGACAAACTTGATATGTGTTTTTAGTCTGAAAAAATAAAAGCCTATCAAAATGCAATTTGGGAGAAATACACACCAGATTAAACAACAACAACAAAAAAATACTTTTATATATTCCCTGCTTGTGTGGTTATACAATATCATTACAAGATTATGCAAGAGAAACTATTCATATTAAGACTTATTTAACATGAACATGTTTGTTTGTTCCTGTCTATTCACAGCCTAAAATAGTAATTCCACCTAAAATTTATTAAAATTTACCAGAAATGTTTGGGTTCAACAGTGCTTTTCAAGAAAGTAAAAAGGGACAAACAAAGTCATGTTTTGCCCCTGCTACCACCAACTAACTTGCAGTGGACCCTCTCCATTTTCTAGTCGGTGAGCTTTTAATTTGCCTCGTATGCTAGTGTATTGAAAAGGCATTTTTACACGAGTGATTCCAGACAAATTTGTCTGCAATCCCCATGCCATTAAAACGGCATGTCTTTGTCGCTCGGGGTAACGCCAGCCTGTGTGTAAACCTGGTAGACGGTTCAAACGGTTATATTTGTCGTTCTCTGTTGCAGTTCTCCTGTCAACACCATTTTGTTTGTCATCTTTGCTGATAATGAGTGCGTTATGCTTTATTTGATCTTTTCTTTTCATTTGAAAGTTTCTGGTTCAAATTGATATATCCAGCAGGCGCCAGAAAACCAGAGTGGGCGGGTTGAGATGGGAGACCGAGGCGGAGCCGCCGCCCAAACAGGCTCCCACTTCCCATGTTTAATGGTTGCAGGTTCAATAAAGAGCATTGTGGGCTGACATTTTCCTGACCCATTTCCTGAGACACCAAAAATACCAGAACATACAGTGGTAAGCAACTCGCACCTGATGTGAATGGTTTTGATCAACGTCTTTTCCACTGTTTTCAAAGCATTACGTGGTATATGGCATTTTCAGGTGCAGAATAGACACTTGCTGAGTTGATAGAATTTTATTTTTAATTTAAAAAATGCGCCTGATACCAAAATATAGTGTTGATGTCACAACTGGCTTCCTGTAGTCGAGAACAACTGCAGCTGCAGTAGTATTATAGAATGTGAAGGATTAATATAGAAATTTGATAGGCAGTGATGAGGATATCAATACAGTTTGTCAGAACAAAGGAGGAAGGTGGAGACACGTAAAGATGACCCGCCTACATGCAAAGGGGCAGCTATCGGGGGGGCCAACTCAGACTGGTACGTTGAGTGTCATTTGTTTTAGAGATTAATGTCGTCGTCCTTTTTGCCACCTCCCTTCTGAACCCTAATCCTTTTTCAGAGCTGCTTCCGCACAGACTCGACAAAAGTATTTCATAACTTTTATGTAACTGTAAGTTTTCTCTAACGGGATATTTTGTTAGAAATTTGCGTGGCTTTGTTTTTGACCATTAAACATCTGAATCCAGCTGCATGTGCTAGCAGTGCTGCTACCTAACATTGTTTCCTGGAGACAGTAAACAGAGACTCTGAAGCATAGTCATCTCAGTGAAAGCTAAAAAAAATAAAAAAATCAAGATATGATTACGATTTATTTATTTAAAACAGGGACAAAGTGCAATATAAAAGGGAAGATGCATCGTATCAGGTTGTAGCTCTGGTGCTAATTTCCATCTGCAGTCCCCAGCTAAGAATACCAACACTGCATTAAAAAACTGCACTACACTTTGCTTTATGTTAGATAATGCTTGGGAAATGCACAAGGACTCTGCCCTACAATACTGCGACTGATCCAGATATTCAAAAAATGAAAAAGTCGCCTTATAATGAAAAAACAAATCAGTGGAAAAACAAGGCCCTGTTTGCACGACAACAATTTCTGGTGAAAATGGAAGAGTTTTGTTGCGTTTGTACTGTACGTTCACGTGAAACCACCGAATGTTTTCCCCGACAACAGACTGAGTTCTGAAACGGTTCTGAAACGTACAGATGTCCGTTTTCTCGTAAACAGAGTAAATGGATCTTTTCTGTCAGGGAATCCCCAGCTCATGCATCGTATGCCGTAAAGCATAGCTGCATCGTGACAATGTCGTCATCATTGTCATGTCCTTGGGTTTTACACCATGCGGATTGTTTTTTTTTTTTATCTTCTATTTTTCTGTTGAGTCTTACGTTATTCAAACTTTGGTTTAACGTGATCAAAATGGGGGAGGGTTTAAAGATTGCAGTCAGTTCATTTTTCTTTCAAGGTCTTACCATTTTAACCAAAGAAGGAGCTTCATGCATTTAAAAATTTCTTTGATTGATTGATTTTTAAAAAATTTTTTTTTTTGCACTTTGTCGGTTTGGCCTTGGCCTTCTGAGTAAAGTGAATTACTGTGCAGAACACAGGAGTTTAAGGATTACAATACACCTAATATCTTCTTCCTCAAGGAACCCAGAATCCTTGAACTCAGTTTGACACGGTTCTATTTTGTGGTTTCCAAACCTCCACTGTGAAATAATACACCAGTTCAATATATTACATTGTCATCTAAACCAAAATAAAAATGATGATACTATAAAAAAAACCCAGTGCAGAGCTTGCCTTGAGAAAAAGGCACTAAAATGATTGACGTACTACAAGATTAAGTCAGAATAAAAAGCGCGATTTAATTAGACAACTATCTATTCCCCACAACAAACTTCTCTACCTCGTTTAGGGCAAAGTGGAGCAAGTTCATTTGTAAAGCAGTCTTCATACACTGGGACAGACGATGTTACGTGTCAGTTTCTCAGATAAAGTAAAAAAAACAAGATGAATAATCTCTTTTAAAAGACTAACCACTGTTCTCATGGACATTTTGTGGTTTGTGATTAAGCTTCCTTCTGTACATTCTTGTCAAGTCTAGTTTTCTTTCATAGTCTATAATGAAGATTTTATGTTTCAACTAAATATTTTACAAGAACTCTGTACTTGTTACCCAGATAATCTTTAGTGACGCGTCTCGGTTGCAGCTCCAACGAAATTCGGGCCGGTTGGAGCCCGAATTTCATGTGGCGACGAGCTTCTCAACGCGCGCGCCGTCTTCACATGGTGCCTATTCCCTTCTCTACAGCCATTAGTCATCGGCGTCTTGCAGCCTGTTTCCTCTGCTGTGGGTTCTGTACGCTCGCTGGTGACCCACCTTCCAGAGAAGAAGGTCACGCATCCTCGAGCGAACGTTAAAGGGAATGTGACACGCCTGTCGCCAAACATAGGCTTACGCCCCGCAAATTCAGGTTACCGTATCTTGTGTTACCAGATGTTCTCCTGGTTTTGGTACGCTTGGAAGAAGGTCGTGCATCCGGGCTGATTGGAATTCAGAGAAAATGCTAAATGCATTGCGTGGCATCCATCAAATTGCATTTTTACATGCATACTTTTTGGAGCGCAGATATGTTTTTGTGATCCCGGGACATTTTTAACAGCATGTCTTGAGCTAACCTTTCCTGCTACTTTAATCACACACACACGCTTTTAGATGGATGCAGTTCGTCCTGTCGAGTTTTCTCATTTTATGTCTTTCCAATCGTGGTACGTTTTGTTTCGCCGCTTTCTGTCTTCTTATTTTTTTTGCACAAATGTCTGTGTATCTTACTTCCCCGAGCACCAGCCAGTTGTTTCATACAAAGCCAAAAACATTGGCTACAGAAAATATAGATTCTGATGAGACAAGGCACGTCCTGAATCCAGCTCGCTCCGAACAGATCACAGACTAAAACACTCTTTTCATCTTAAATAACGATAATCTATGCAAAATGGCAGAAAATCCCTCGACAGATCTATTCAACACTGACATCTTCCACGAAGGGATGTCTTTTATCATAAACAAAGGCACAGTTTTAGGTAAAGTAGCAAATCTTACCAACATCTTCTCTTGGTTTTTTTGTGATCACGTGTTTTGGTTTTGTTGTCTTACGGGTTGGTCAATTCCTGGAAATGCCAGAAACTACTCTAGAGATGAGCTTGGATGTAACGCAGACTGAACGGAGCGGTCCTGTATGGCACGTGTTGACATTTTAATTAGTTTACTGTATTTAAGCAGACTGCACAGATCAATTAATGCGGGGCTGAATGTAGGCAGACAGAAAATACCAATCCCTAGGCTTTAATTTCAGACAATGAAGCGATCGATGCATTAACCTTCAATTTTTACATGTAGCCCGTCAAGATTATTTAAGTTGATCATCAATGTTAACCTCACAATCATTAAATTAACACAAATTAACATCACTCTGTTTGAATGCCTTATTAGCAATTCTGTAAGTAATTCATTCCTATGAAATATTTGGCAGTGGCGCAAATGTTGTGACGTAATGCAGACTAAGTTTACTTATTTTTGCTGCTTTCTTCAGGACTTTGTTTTCTTTAAGTACATTTCTTTTGGACAGACACAGTTTTGATGGTGCCGTCTCTCGCCTGCCCCAGGCCCACGTCTTTGCCTCTGTGTGTGTCGATGCAATCGCATCTACTTGCTGCTCATGTTTGGTAAGCTCTGCCACGGTGGCAACGTGGAGGAAGAGCAACTGAACTGTTGCACATTTAGCCAATTCTGTAGATATAAAACACTTCCAGACAGCGTGTGCAGTTAACAGGAAATAAAACCAGGAGTGAGTTTAGCATTAGTTGTTAGGGAAATAACCATTTCTGTATTTCGTTGTAATGCAAAAGAGATTTTTTTTTTTTTTTTTTGCAGTGGGGCAAATTCCCAGTTTGAAACCGTACTTCAACAATACGTGCAGTCTTTAAATCAAGCACACTGCGCCTGGTTTGTATCCCGTCTGAAAGCCGGTGATGAGATTTATTTCACAAACTTATGCAGAATGAGTCGCCACAGAAAAAATAAAATTGCAGCGTGTATTCTAGGTGAAAGCTCATTTTCATTTGCAAGATTTATATATTTTTGCCATTTTTTTCCTCCCACATCCCTCTGAGAACGTTTTTCTTTTTTCTGTTTTTTTTTTTTTTTTTTTGTACAATCCTGTTGTCTTCATTACAAATCACAGCAGGTGCCCGATATCTCCTTGGATCGCTTTTGCGGCAAAGTCTTCGCTTAGCGAGGGTAAACGCTCCGGTATGGTGCGGGCGTTTATGTACACCTGTGTGTGAAGGATGACTCTGTTAACATGTCTCTGTGGGGTGTTTCTCATTTTAAACATTCCCTCCTCAAACACGGAACCTGATGAACGAAAATGCTCTCAGTCCAAACAGCGTACACGTCTCTGTGTTATAGAAACGTGCTGCTGGCTGCATTGTCAGTGAGCACGTCCCCGTGTGTGTGTGCTGCGACACTTCCGCATAAGCAGAGTGAACGGGGATAAGTGAGACGGATAGGAGCGAGGAGGCCAAGATGCTGACAGACAGAAATGACGAGTGCCAAATGTCTTCATTAAATTCTCATTTATGGATCGTTTCATTCGCTCCACCTCTCCAAACTTTTAATGGCGTTTGTTGAATCTCTGAATGACTGTCTCTGTCACCGTTCAGCGTCGTCTGCATTCATAATTTCCAGACTTCCCCAACTTTGTTGCTGCGTTGGTCGGGAAAGTTGTAACTCCTTCAGGGCCTCTTTGTTTTCACCCTAACCCTAATCCCTAACCCCTAACCCTTTCACTCGGTCACTTTGAAAGCTAACAGGTTTGTTTCCTGTCATAAGCTGTGAAGCACAGCTCGGTTTAAAAAAAAAAACAAAAAAACGTTTTTCTAATAACAAATTTGATCAACGATGACATTTTTGAGCAGATCATTCTGAACCCACCGTGTCTGTGTTTCCATTTACCATCTAATTGCTCAAATTGAAATTCTGGAAACTTGCCAATTCACAAAATTTTGTTGCTTTTTTCAATTGAAAGTTTTCTACACGGTTGAGTTGTTTTTTTCATTGCTCCAAATTGCAATGAAAGCGTTTTTCTTTCTTCTTTTTCCAAGACACGTGAGACAGGATGTCATTGGAGATTGATGACGCAGCATGTTCCTTGGCGACTTCTTGCGTGCACAGACTTATTCACGTGTGATTTTAATCGCGTTCCTTACTTAATGGAAACACCATAGCGCGTTTTATCGAGCTTAGCGGAACATCGACAAAGTTTTCAGCACGTTTGTACTTGAAATGCAGCCGCTGTGTCCATTCGCTGGCAGCAAAATCTGTAAAAAAGGAAAAAAAAAAAGAAGCGAGGATTCACGTCAAAATGAGGGTTTCACGGTGATCTACGAGGTTTAAGGAACACTTTAAACGTCAAGCCACTCGTCACAGATTTTTCACTGTGATTCTGAGGTATTTTCACAGAGTAAATCTTGACTTTTCCCGGGGACTGCAACTCGGATGAAGAAAAACGCAATAAAGATCAGACAGAGCAAGAGCTCCAGTTGTGGTTGGTTTGATTCTCTCTCTTCCTGGCTGCAGAGCGCTGAAGTTTATGTATTTTATTATTATTATTTTGCTTCTTCCATCTGTTGTTGACTGAAATGATGGTGATTATGCTGTGCCAGTATGTGCCAGTATGTGCCAGTATGTGCCAGTATGTGCCAGTATGTGCCAGTATGTGCCAGTATGTGCCAGTATGTGCCAGTATGTGCCAGTATGTGCCTGCGTGATACGGCTAACTGGTCGGAGTGGGCTCAGTAAATCTCTCTTCCTGCTGATCTCTCCCGGCGGTGGCACGTGGCCCTGCTGCATGTTTAGCTCTTTTAAAGAAACATTTCTTCTTCTTCTTTTTTTCTTTTTTTTAATATATCAGCAGAGAAACACGTCTGACCAAAGGAGGTCCTGATTCTTTTCCCGTTGTTTTCAATCAGAAGTCTGATGTCAGGGAGTAACTTTGTGACTAAAAAGACTTGCTACATTTTTAATGTTGGGGATTAAAAATCTTCGTTCTGCTCGAAATGACTTCTTTAGGTATTTCATAATGACATTTGTCACCTTCTCAAATAGTTCCTTAGACTTTGTCACCAAACCTTTGTGTTAATAAAATTAACACAAAGCATAAAATGTAAGGGACACATTTTGTTAAAAATAGAGAGAGAAAAAAAAAACGGACACAGGAGTTTCCTGCAATGTCTCACAGAATGAAAAAAATCGATTTTTATTTTATTCTAGAGCATTTACAATTAAATAACAACAGAAATGTGTCGTGGTATATTCACTTGTAGGGAACACAGAGAGAGTGTGATTAACTTTAAAGAAAATCCTGACTAAAAAGTTATAGATTGCAATTTATTTTGAAAATAAAAATCCTCCAGTCATAAACTTAAATACATTTAAGTCTATGTAACCTGTAAACCCCTAAGTGGTTTGAGTACCTCGTGGCTCTTCTGAGGAAATAATGACTCAGTCTCATTACAAAACAGCCAGCAAAAATAATTATAATCTTCAGGGAAATGCAATGCTTTTCATTTTCCAGGGAGAAGGTTGAGAGCCTCTCTGTTTTCAAGGAGTTCAGATATCTGAAAATCTCACCTGGAGGCTTTAACACGTCTCGCCCGATTAGGAAGAAGAATCCACCGGAATCCCACACGAAGTGCGCGCAGTTTTTCTTTTACCGCCGCACCAATTAAAGCATCAGGCAGTCAGACGGCTCAGGCTCCACCACAGAACAAGGGCTTAAAGAGGGCAGCAAAATGTCTTACTCCCACCTGAGTGGCGTCCTCCAAAGTCTTCTTAGAACAGACATACTCATGCTGGGTGGACAGAAGACTGCGGCGTCCAAATGAAGCTTCTTCTCTGAGGAAGATAACAATAAGTCGTCTAGTGCAGTGAAAAATGTTGCATTGAAAATGAAAATAGTTTCTTACAGCAATGGCATCTTCTTTGGTGTTCTTGTGCAACATACATGATGGCAAAAGTCGAGAAGTAACTTCTCTAGAACTACGAACACAGGGAAAAAAATGTTTTCTGAAAAGTAGGTTAATATGTAAATCAATGTTAGACCATGTTATATTGTCATTCCCTCGTCTAAAACCTTTCTGATTGTTACTTTGATTCTTTCATACATCTTTAAGGACTCCTTGAATCTCCCGTGGCAACCATTAAACACTTGCCCTCACAAAGCACCGACTGTTTCGACAAAGCTACTGCCACCTCATAGGGCATCCCTCCCCACTCAGCTCCTCCAGACTAGCGGCAGCAACAATTAGCAAACACCTGGCGCAACTGCGCATCTGCCGAGCTCTTCCTACAAACTACCGCGCGGTCTTTTAGGAACGATTGCTAACGCCATAATGAGAAGCATCGTTGCGATGTCGTGCTGAAGGAGGAGTGTGAGGTTCTTAAAGAGGCAGAGGCCCAATATCAAGACTTCAAATGTGTACAGCATTTTGAGAGCAACAAACTGTAACATAGTTACCCGATGCTGCCCCTTTAATAAAAAGCAGCTCAAACACAACAGAGGAAAGTGAGTCCAGTATTTACCAATAAGTTGTGGTTAGCAGTACTTCACTGAGCGTCATTTAAGCTTTCATGAGTTGATTTTTCTCCTGGCTTCATGTATTCCTTTAAACGTCACACCCTGACTAATTTCAGAAGATTTTAGGTCCAGGAATGCGCTGAATGAACATTGCTGTTCGGTCAAACTGAGTCAGGAGTTTTAATGGCCTCCTTTTCTCCTCCGCTGATTGTTGTGTTCTTTACGGATTATTACGCTGCTCCGTTTTAACAAGCCGATTTTATGTTTATTTTCATTTCGACGGCTTTGCTTGCTTTGAGTACGCGCGGGACATGTTCTGTTAATAAATGACTGGAGAACGCTGTTGGTTTCGATACTGCCGCCTCAGATTTGCGTTGTTGCGTTTTCCCGTTTTCGGCGTGGCGACCAAAGCGCATTCTTAACCCACCTGGTAATTTAGATCTCATGATTTGGTTATTGTGGTAGGAACAGACACTCACAGGCAATTATTTCATGAAAAGCAGACAGGATAAAAGATTCCCTTCATCGTTATTACAGCTATTTTCTGTTATTTGTGCAGATGTCTGCGGGGAAAAAGTGTATTTTTTTTCCCCTAAGGAGACCTCTGTCATAGTAATGACATTTTCTCAAATGACCTTCTGTTTACCCAACATTTACCTTTAGCAGTTCTGACGGTAATGATCTCTGGAGTTGCTTGAAGAGATTACGGAAACCAATAACCAGGAGATAATTAAAGTTGGATCTGGATGGTGCACATAAAAATTCAAATGATTGACAAAAAAAAATGTTCAGAAACTGCATGTACTGTGCAGTGTGTGCTCCAATTAAACACAATGCAGGCTCCTCTTCATCTAAAATTCAGATAGTCATTCAATTGTGCTCAATGTTTAAACAAAAACTTGGTGTTTAATTAATTTATTCAGTTTGCTCCGGTTCTTTTATTGTTGATGTGTACAAAGATAAATTTTTTTTGTCAAAAAATAAATAAATATATATATTTTGGACAAAAGGCCGTTAAAAATGCAAATGAATTAAATACAACAGTCTAAAGCAGACAAACATTAGGTTACATTGCAGCTGTGCACGTGAATCACAGTTTGGTGCTGACCTCTATTGCAGTGTCAGATTTATAAAATGGCAGAACATTTTCATTTTAAAGAGCAGATAACTGTAACTAAATCAAACAAAAATATACCAAATTGGGGAAAACGTTGCCTTCTGGTAACTTCCTTTTGCCAAAAGTTGAAAAGCAAATCTATTTCAATTTGAAAATGTCTCACAAATCCAAAGCTGAAAGGTGTCTGTCTTGTTAAAGCAATAGCCAATATAAATATGACTATTGATTCAGCTAAGCTGGCCTTACCCAGGTGCAAAACAAAAGACAATGGAGGCCATAACTTTTCTCACTGTGCAAAGAGAAAATCAATAACAAAACACTCACCGACATACAAAGATTTGACTGGTTTGATTGGCTTCGGTGTTCGTGTTTCTCTAAGCAGAATTAAGGAAATGTAATAAAACACTTGCGTCCCACTCAATAAACAAAAAAGAAAATTTGGTCAAATGGCGCATAAAGCAGATAACACGGAAACATTTCCGTTGCTTTAGCTGTTGCGTATTGATTTTTGTGTGTCGTGAGGATGAATCATGCGGCAGGTGAAATACGTCTAACCTGTTCTCTAATACAAGACAAGAAAACTCCTGGCCGGCACACCTTCACTAAAAGCTAATTTTTCATTTAGTGGATTAGCTAACTTTGAAGATATTTTTAGCGCGTTCAGATTGAATGAATTTTTACGGATTAATTCCCCCGACCGTTTTGTCAACTTTTCGTCGACAAAAGTCAAACGTCTGACTCAGAACCAAAACGTCGGTGCTGAAGTTCCGATAATCGAATTTTGAGGATTCTTCGATCCGTTGGTGTCTGCAAGCTGACCACTTGAGTTCGTCTTCATTTTAAACAAGAAACGTGCAAGAATAAAATAAAACACTGACTATATAAACATCAACATGGTTGTAGTCTTTCAAGAGAAGATGCTGATACAGTAGATATTGACATGATTGAATGAGGTTAGTGTTTTATCATTATCTGGTGCTAGTGGAACTAGTGTGTATGTTTAGTGCTTTGTTGTTAGCACAACTAGTTTTTTAGTTAGCTGTGCCCACCCGCTGTTCATTAGCATTTAAAGTTGATCAACCTCTGTCAAACTGTCTGGCTGCAGAGCTGATTTCAAGTAAAAAAAACAACAACAATGGTTTAAAATGAACTCTCACCAATGTAACGCACCGTTCCTCTTCAAATTTATCTCAATGCTTTCATATCTTCATCCTACCACGCATTATTCTGAATCCCTGCTTACTACGTTTGTGGATCAAAGGAGTAGCCAACTGACTTTTCCTATAATCTTTCATTGTTTTCTCATTCCAGAGCATTGCGATGTAGGCTGATAAATCCCAGCAGAAATGGATACAAGACAGTGAGCTTTGCTTCAAATGATTTGACTGTAATTTGATACTCTGCTTGGATCAGGATGCTGTCATTTTCAGCCTGCCGGAGCAGAGCGAGAAGTCAGAAAATAGCCACTGCAGGCGAGAGCTCCTTCCCCACGCATCTTCTGAAACTCTGTCACCGCCGCATTGTTGCTTTGTTTGTGAGTGATCCATTTCAATGACTTCATGATTAAATTGTTTTCTTTTTCTTTTCCGGGCTTTGAGATTTGCGACTATGTTTTAAAAAAAACAAAACGAATGAGCCAGGACTTTTAATGTACCTGAATCTATTACAACCTGTCTTCTGTTTTGCTGTCATGTGCTTCATCCTCACAACACACCGATGCACAAAAATCAATGTGCATCGATTAAAGCAATGGAACCGTTTCCTTCTTCCTTATTATCTGCTTTATGCACCGTTTGACCAATTAATTTTATTTGTTTTTTTTTTTTTGTTTATTTTAGATGATGCAAGTGTTTTATTACATTTAAAAAAAACTCTGCTTGGAGAAACACCTGAGGCTCATACGGGCGCCCTGTGCCGCTGGCTAACTGATGGGCCATCATGACTCACACACTCTCCTCTTTGTCAGCGATCAATAAACTAAATTAAACAGCAATCCGAGGGGTTTAGAGGCCGAACGCAGCAAGAGAAAAGAGACAAGAAGGGCACACGTGCCAACTGCAATCACACTTCCCCGCACTGCAACATACTGTGTTCTCGCTGTGGTGATTTTCTCTGAAACGTAACTTTACCAACATTGAGCCCTGTGTCTCAGAGGGGATTACCGCTTCAGCCGCAGGCGGCGCACAAACTGCATGCAATTTCAGAGGAAATATCACGCGGTCCGTGCTCGTGGACAAAAACAGACCTTTGCATTTTCCCTCTTCTTTCAGGCCCCCAAACAGCCACCCACACACTTCTGACCTAGTTTCACTTCTGCCTGAATAAAGGACTTTAGTGACTTACAGTTTCTGTAATTTCTGTTGGACAGCTGGGGGAGAGCAGGCAATCATTATTCTTCACATTGGCTCAAAAACGTTCCCTCTCCTCCTCTCTTTCAATCTGACCTGTCCCAATCTATTAGGCAGAGAGTCGAAGTATGACTAAGCTTATTATTAGCCTAACTGAAGTCAAACACGACTGAGCTCATTTCACGTCTTCCAGCTGCTTTTAGAAAGTGAGAGCACATGTTTTTTTTTTTTTTGTGTGTGTGTGTGTGTGTTTTTCTTTGTCTGGCTTTTAATGTAATTAGTAAAACTGAGCACAGAAACACTGAGAATACTTACAAAGGGATCTGACAAGCGCCTTGGAGACACGCTTGATCAATGTGTCAGATATTTTAGTGGATTAGGAGGAAGATTTCCTTTTTTCTTTCCCAGCTTTAAGAAGTCCAAAAAGACAGATGTGACAATAACCGACAAGAGCAAGCAAAGAGAAAATTAGAAATTATTTCTCATTACGCAACTTCTCGCTTATGAAAGGACGGTTTGTTTTATCAGAGGTGCTTGGACTTGGTGTTTTCTTTCTAGTGCCTGTGTGTGAAGAAAAATTGTTTTAGTTTCAGAAGAATTGCATGAAAGTTAATATTTAACCTTATGCAGACGCAAGTCCTTTTGCAATTAGGCTGCAATTGGACATCAATGTGGTGGTATTATGTACATTTGACTTTCATGAACCTCATATCATGTTACTGTATATCCTACCTGGAGTGATTGTTTCATGCATGCTTAAGAAATTCTTGGATCTCCCATTGCAGTCATTTGAAGGGCCATTTTATCCAAAATGCAGAAATTGGCTCTCGTTGCCTTGGACGTGTGACTGAAATCATGTCCTTTTGTCCATGTCCCCTCCTTGATGATTGGTCAGAAGTTTGTAAAAGTGTTTTATGCAGTAATGCAATTGGACAGCAATATTGATATTTTGCTTCAACTGGTATCTGCAGGAGATATTAGTATCTGTCAGGAACTTTTATCGGATGAGCCGAGGGATTATGTATTTTTGTACAGTTCTTCACTAACAACAATAATAATTAGGCTGTCAAATGGTTCAAAAGTACAGCCAAGCTGCCGCCTCACAGAGAAACCCTCTTTTGCTCTTTCCACACTCAGCTCCCGCAGACTAGCGGCAGCAGCAATTAGCAAGGGCCTGGTGGAACTGCACATCTCCTGAGCTCATCATTTGGACTACTTCTCAGAAAGTGGAAAGAACAGGAGCTTCTGAAATAGACAGAGGCCAATTTCAAGTTCTCAAAATGCAAAGTCAAATTTCTTTGAAGTAATGTTTGACCTATACGACAATTTTTATAACAACGGAAGGTGACATAGTGACTTGATGGTACTATATTATGGCACTATGTGACTGGAAAATACATAACATCGCCCCTTTATTCCTAAATGACACATTTAAATGCAATCTGATCATGGAGAATACTACAGTTGTCTAAAATTTAAACGCAGACAAGATACAACACACGTCTTTAACTGACATCAAAAACTAAAATCCAGCTGGATAGATATTTGACTTCTAACATTAGTAGAATGTGTGGACCATTTTATGTCCCCTACACATTTAAGCATACCTAAGGTTTCTTTTTAACCTTTTATTTTTCATCTATTAGAAAAACAGTCAAGATGTGTCTGGCGCTCCGTGTAATGTTGAAACATTCAATTTCGTCCAGGTTTTAATCATTCAGCCACTGATTTGAAGTGACCTTGAATAATTTGGAAAATTGTCCCCTGTTATTATTCAACCCACTATGTGCGATGAACCAGTAAGACCAGGAGTGAAACAGACACTCAGCTTGATGCCGCCGTCACATTGCTTGGCAACCGGTGCAGTTTATCCAGGCCTAAAAGCCCCCTGTTGACTCATGCGAGCATACTCCTAGTCATTTTGGCCAAATAGTTCAGTCGTAAATCAACTCGTCTGACCTTGAGTTGTTTCTCCAGAAATCCTTAAAGGGGAAGTAAGGGACAAATGGTTCAAAATGTACACAACCTGGTGTTTAAAGGCACATTAATTCTAAATTCAGCATTTAGCATCTCAATTATACCAGAGATTTGTGGACTAAAATGCTACCGATTTTACAAAAAGATAACCCCCCCCCCCCCAAAAAAAAACAACAAAAAATAAATAATAGCTCAAATAAAAGTTAATATAGCGTTTGCGCTTTTAATGAGCGCACATTAACTTCTGACCGCTGCTGCGTATGATGTCAAATGCGAATGCATTATTCATGTAAATGTGCCCACTCAGTTTAAATCCTATTCATTGGTTTGCAACTCCTCCTATTCACGTCCAATTACATGAAATCTAGCTAGTTTAATTTAATTCATTTCGAATGAATACAGTGCAATTAAACCCAATTATATTCCAAACCCGTTCTGTAAATCCACATTCAGTGCACTTGTTCATGAAAATTGCAGTTTTCAAAAAAAAAAAAAAAAAAACAACATTTCATGAAGATTTACATTACTAACATGATGTAACTCCACTCATGTTTTGCTACTCCTCCACAATGTTTCAAAGCATCACATCTTGTATCATTAACAAATGATCTTATGTGAAATCCTGCCTCGGTTTCTGCACCAACAAAGAACAAAGCTGCAGCTGTGAGCTCAGCCACAGAGCTCTGAATCTGTCATGTTGGTTTGTGGGCGTTCGCCCTGATTGCTTAGCACGGAGCGGCGCACGTTTCTGCTCCTCAGAACTTGTGTTTGGGTGCAACGCGACAGAACTCGACGTGGAGCGCTGGGGCAAGGGGAGAAAGTGTTGTTTGTGCATTGCAAGGCGTGCCGAGCTAATGGAGGGTTTACAACTAGTAAAGCTCGCTGTTTACGGCGAGGCAGTGTGTTCGGCGTTTCCTTCAGAGACTCGTTTAAAATGAAAAAGAGAGCGAAAAAAATAAAAGAGCAGCACTTAAAGTTTCTGTTCCTCTCGCTTTAGTCAGCAGAGAAGACTGAGCTCCACAACGTTATTAATATACTGACTCATTCTCTCATATTGCAAAAATTGAACTATTTCTGAAATGTCCAAAGAAGATGAAGCTCACACAAATGGAAAAAAAAACAAAGCAAAAAACATGATTTGGGGTAAATAATGGCCTGAACCAGGTCACTCAGTGGTCTTTTTTTTATTTTTTTATTTTTTTTATTTATTTATTTTTTTTTTTACAGAAAATTTTTTTTTTTACAGCTTATGCAGCAGAGCTGCATAAGCTGCTCTGCTGACTCCCAAAATATGACTTTCAGACGCCAATCCAATAGCAGTCACTTGGATTACATGTGGGGGAAATGTTTTAGCGCTTAGACCTGTGGACTGGCTTCAGGAGAAACAGTGGGTTAATATGGGTAATATGATCCGAGTCAGGAAAAAAAGTTAAATACAACAAGTTAATCGTGTGAAATTCCAAAAAACTCAAGCAGCTCATGTTTTAAAGAACTTGACGTTACGGCACCTCCAACTCGAGTTCCTGCAGGGGAAGCGCAGCTGCAGGTAAAAGGCGGATATGTTACCTTTGGAGGTACATGAGTGGAAACATTTCAGGCAAGAAAGAATCAGGAGATTCTTCTCAACGAACTCATATATTTTAAAAGCTTTCTGCTTCATGCTGCATAAAGATGAGGATGTAGATACTTAACGTCTGCCTGCATTAGCAGTAATCTAAAAGAGCTTCAGCTATTTAGTAAAGAGTGCAAAAGAAAAATCTTACTCTCTGTAGATTCAATCTCACCTCAGTAATTGATATGTATTTGCAAAGCAAAGCTAATTCCAAATTATTTTCTTTCAAATTATTATGTTTTCTTTTAAATTATTTATGTTGCGTACAGTTAAAATTTTGGAGCCTTTCCTAGGAAGAAAAAAAAAAGTGCTTGCAACATTTTTCATCCATTGAAATCCCAGTTAAGTCTCAGTCTGAGGGTAGTTTTTACTGTCAGACATGGTGAAATGGTGGCGCAGATTGATCCCCGAATTAGAAACAACGGTATCGGCACCAACAAACACAAATACCAAGACTGAATTTCTTGAAATAGACTTCACAGGTAATTGAACATCACTGATTTCTTTCATAAAACAAACAACAAAAAAAGAAATCTAGTGTGTGCAATTTATTACTATTACCGTACTTATTCATTACTTTCTATCAGAAATTAGGTTTCACCTCGACGGCCACTAGCTGCTCTTCCTTCCTGTGGCTCACGCATACTTTCTGGGCAGACCGGCAGCAAGCAGCATTCTCAGCCATTCACACTCAGACACTTCGAAGATTGTGACAAAAGATCAGAAGGGTTTTCACGGCGATGCATTTGTGACACATTACATCGGGGGGGCAATCCTCTTTTCCTCTCCGAAAGCACACGTCTAGCATAACGCATACATACATGCAATCGTAGAAGCGGACACTGAAATTGCAGCCAACAATTTGTTGCTCCTCTCTTCCCAATCCTCAGCTGGGAAGGCAGAAAAGAATGAATAACATCTATGGGTTTATTTATTTACATGCACACCTGCAAAATTGTTTGTGTTTGAGGACTGCTTGGGCGCAGTCCCATGCCATCAGGCCCTAAAAGCATCTTCCACACAACTACCCGCCCCATAATAAAGGCTTCCTTCTGCCTTCTTGATTTGTTTGGATATCATCGAAGCCTGTTATATAAGCCTCTCCGCGGTATTCCTCCTTTTGAGCCGCTGTCATTTCAGTCTCACCTGCAGGCATTTTGCTCAAACAAAGAACAACGCTGACTGCAGAGGGAATACCCACATCAGACAGAGTTTGTACTTTCTTTCTTTAAAAGTTAGAAAATTAAAAAAAAAAAAAAAAAAAAAAAACAGAACCCAATTTTTATTTTATTATTTTTTTTTTCTATTATTTTTTTTTCCTTTTATAAAAAGAAAACTCTGTTGGTGATATGCTTGATTTGCCCTTTTCATTTACGTCGGGGAATCGTGGAACAACCTCAAGGGCAAATGCAGTGTTTTAGGGATGATGAATCACACGCACCGTCGGGTTTTAAAATGCTGAAGTATACTTGTAGCATGAATTTCCTTCAGTGTCTGTTTTACAGGATGAGGAAAAGAGAGATGGGGGAGGAAGTTGTTGGGTGTGAGGATGGCGTGGTTTATCTCTGGTTTATCATTTTCCACTAATCTGGAGGATTTCATTGGATGATTTCCATGAGGCAGGGACTGACCGTTTAGTCATGGCAGGCCATCCATGACTAAACAACGGATTGATTCACCATGGTACCAGTCCTATTGGTACTCCATGGTAGTCACGGTAGAGCCTGACTACCTGTGGTAGACCATTTATTTTTGGTCTACCACATTTAAAAAGGGGGACCACTAAAGGGTCTTTCCACTCTTCCACCTGTTAAGATCTATGGATGGACGGATTTCACTGAAGAATAGTTTCACACTCACACTCTAGCTGAGATCTTTTAATATGTAATGCCTTCTCTTCAACATATTTTATAATCTGGTTGACACTTATGAAAAAGGTACAGTTTAGATAAAAAAATAGTTGACATCAACTTCGGCATTCCATATTTGGTCACTGCTTCGTGGAAATGGTCCAGTCCAAACCCAGATATTGGCTCAACATGCAGATTGTGGCATTTTTAAACGGCTGACATAACCCGACTTCACATACCAACTGTTGGTCTTTTATCGTCTGTAAAAGTTTACGCTGCTCCTCCGGCAGTCATGTTATTTGTGCTTAGATTGCAAAACTCTCTTTATTTTCGTCCTTCTCTCATTGTTTATCAGATCTGCGTTTTGTCCTCAGTGTCCAAGGACAAAACAGAAAACGTGCAGGCCCACCTTCTGTGTGTGTCGTCTGACCTGCTCTGTCTATTGGACTCAGTTAAACCCAAGAACAGCTGTCAGGGCAGGAGACACAGCCGCCCAGAGAGCGGATGAAACAGGATTTACCATTTCCAGAGCGAGGAGCAGCGTCTCTGGAAAAGAACAGCCAGGTCTCTCTTGTGAACGAGATTTAAGGTCAAATATAGAGGTCACATAAAAAGTTCGCTCTGTGAGAACGCAAGCAATGGGGGAAAAAAAAAAAACACTAGAACATCCTGTGAGAAGAATTATTAAGGGATAAACTGATAGAGAGAACAGGTGAATACACCCACCAAACACAGAGGAAGACCGATATCACAAATAAAGTGAAACACAAACTGTTTTTGCTTGTTTTCTCCTTTCCAGCTGATCCATGTTTATTCTAACAAAGCGTACACCTCTAAACACTGTTGCAGCTGCTCCTCGTCTCTGACGTTTTATCGAAAACGCGTGCTTGGTGTTTTTTTTTTTTACCATGGATGCCTGTGCCAATGTCGAGCTTCCCTGTAGAGCTGCTAAATGAAACACTGTGAGATCCAAGATTAGATGAAACCCAAAGTCCCTGTCCCGGCGTTGATTTAACCCATATAAACTCATCTCATTTCATCAAAATTACATATTTGGAAGTTTTGCCATGGAAACAATCCCTTCATGCCTTTAAAACGGCTTAGATGTTCCTCTAAACCTCTGCCTAATTCGGTTAGGGGAACCTATAAAAATGCAAATAGGTCCCTGACTCTGTTTCCGCAGCTCACCTGCTGCTGCTGCAGCACACGGCTCGCTTTCAGCTCGGCTCAAACACTTCAGGATTACTTTGTGTTCCACGGAGGGAACTTGTGACACTATTGTAGCGCAGTCATTAACAGGAGAAAGGTTCTGCTAATTATATTATTGACTTAAATTTCAAACAGCTGGAAATAAATTGCTAAGGATTTATGAACCTTTTTTTTTTCCTCCAACTTTTAATGAGTTTTTTTTCTTTTTGTTTTTTCTTTTTGTTGCAATTATTTCTGTTACCATAAATTTTCCTAAGACTGATTTTACACTGCATTTCCAAGGGAGAGTTGGCCACTTTTGCTAATGTCCACTCTCTAAGGTGGATGTATAATAATAATAAAATGAAACACAGACCTTTCACCCAACTCGAAAACACTTTTGATCATATTTAGTTTCTTAAAAAATACTTTTTATCTTAAACTATTCCCTCTCTGTGGTTAGAAAGAATAATTAAATATTCTTTAAGATTCGGTAAGTCCTAAAAAATCACTTTAAAATACGTGGAAATAAATAATAATCCCAATAATGAACAAAGGATGCAAAATGTATCGGCTTATGTTAGTCATTTTTCAACACATTGTTTGAAATATGATATGAAAAACGGTTTATTTCCACCTTGTTGACAATGCAGAGTATTGATTTTAGGAGGGAGGTTGTTTGATCACGTAAAATTGATGGTGATGCAGCAGTGCATTATGGGATGTTTAACTGAAGAACAGAAGAAGTGCAGGTGGTCTGTTCTCTTTTATATGGTGTCAAAAGTGCAGGGAAACATAATATTTATGATATTGGTATTTACCATTATTATTATTGGATGTCAGTGCATCTCTGATAATTATTCTTCCATAGACAAAAACTCAGTCAATTTAATAGATGAACTCTCATTTTGCACAAATTTCATATAATTCTGTGTTCGCCTTCGTGACACAAAGAAACACATCCTATGTGAATAACCCAGATATTTCCCATTAATCATTGAAATCCCACTGAAATGGACAGAATGCTAAATTCTAGTTAACTCCAAATCTTTCTGCTCCTCCATATGAGAAACGCTGCTGCACAGAGACATGCTGTTACAGTAAAATAAATAAACTGTGGAGAAAATGTAATTAAACTTTAGCAGAAGCCACGAACAAAATTTAACACTGTAGTAAGAAAAACATCAAACTTTAATCTACAGCAAAAGAAAGGTCTCCGGTATTGATTTACACGTTCTCACGGTGCTATTAGGCTGCTGAGCGCTGAAAGGAACATTATTATTACTTTTTTTTTTGCAAAAGCCCTCTTTACATCGCATTAAGACGGAAACATAAAGCTCACAGCTGACACGACCTGCTCCGATGAGGCCGGACAGCAGCACTGATGGGAAACGTCTTTCAGTGTTCAGGCGATCACGATGCGGCTAAAGGGCTTTGCGTTTTACCTGCTGCTCATCACAGGTATTATGCTTGCATGAGGGAGTTTCATCGATCTTGTCAAACTTTGCATCGTCTCTCTTCCTGGACGGTAGCTTTCAGGGCCTCTGCCGACATTTGTCGCCTCGCTGCGAGACGCTGCGCTCGCAGGACCAAAAAAAAGAAATGTGCTGAACTAAAAGTTATTTGACATAAATGGCTGTAAATCGTCCCAAGTGATGTGGTGACAAAATGAGCCCGAATCATTGGCGACAGTCGTGTTTTCCATTGTTTCTCACTGTGGAGAAAGAGGAGCTCAGGTTGAGTGGGAATGACATTCGACTCATTCGCAGATTGAATGTCTTCAACAAAGAGTGGTTTTATCTCCATCATGGCATTTTAACGCACACTTCTGAGCTGCATTCAAGCCATCAAGTGCATTTGAATGGCAGCAACTGGCTGCTCCTTTTCTTTATAAATGTTATTGTATTCATTTGTTTATTTCATACAGAAAAAGTAAAGACAAGAAACAAATAATAATAAAAAAAAATCTCATATTTTCATCTTTAACAAGAAAGGATGTACGTTTTGCACACACAGCCTCTCCAAAGTTGTCTCGGTTTGTGTTACGTAATGATGGTGTAAAAATTACTGAGTGGTTTTCTTGGCTTGGAAACATATTTCAATAAGTTTCGAACATGGGAAAAAAGGAAGAAAATTCCTCCTAACAGTGCATCTTTCCCAAATTAAGTGTCTTTTACCCCTAAGTTGTCAACAAATCATCGGCGATCAGTTTGCATGACCCTGTGGTCAGCAACTTTACTTTTTTGCAAGACAATATTTAATATAAACTCAGATCATTTGTTTGCGCTTGTGTCCGTACAGCTACACACGTCGGTCCGTTACTCAGCACCGCAGAAACCCAAACGAGGCCGTTTTGAATCTGAGTGCCCACCGGGAGACGTGGGAGCCACTCGTGCTTGAATTTAGTCGGCTTTCTTGATTTTTGAGAACATAATTCCCGAGTCGTCCATTTCCATCTAAAAATATGGTCCTGATGGAGTTCGTTTGAGTCAGCCGCGCGGACATAATAGCTGCAACTTAGTTTGCAAACGTGTCGCAAAATGACTTCCCAGGAGAGATACAGGGAGCAAAGGGTTATATTAGTGTGACATTAAATCATGTCTGTTTCATGGTTTATTATCAGTCGGGGGAGACGCTGCAGGAGAGAATTGCTCCGCTTGTAATGAGCGCTCACTGTCAAAGAGCGTGAGGGTCAGGGTCAGTAAGAAGAATGATTTTTATCACACGCATCACTCATTTCAAGATATGCAGCAGAGTGGGAAAAAAAAAAAAACTGTGTTCATATATGTTATACATTTATTTTGTCTGTATGGCAGCAAAACCTTGCAGACCTTGTTTTGATTTTGAAAGATAATAAAATCACTCATAAAAATGTAGACAAAAGGCAACATATTCTTGTTAAGTTAGTCCAATGACATTATAGCCAATAAAACGTGTTCATTCCTCCAAACTTATTTTAAATAAAAGACGGGCAAACAAAAGACGACTCCTCATCAAATTGCATTCACAGCTCTGGAGAAAACACTTTAAATGATCTCTGATTTTACTCTTGACAGGTATATATTTGAGTAAAGTGAAGATTATTCATATATTCTATGAACTGCTGACAAAATGTCTCCGAAATCCCAAGCAAAAATTCTGCATTTACTTGCAGAAAATAAGAAATGGTCCAAATGACGAGAAAGATGCGGAGCTCTCAGCCCTCGAATAATGCAAAGAACACGAGCTCATGTCCACGTAGAAGCAACAACGCTAAAGTTTTAAGTCAGGAAGAGTTCAGAAATCAATGCTTGGTGGAATAACCCATGCGGGGATCAGTGCAGTGGTTTATGTGGCCGATGGACTTCTCGTCAACTCCGTAATAATGTGGCCCCATGTGCAACGTTAGTGTGGGACAAGACGTTTGAGATTTCTCTTAATTCGAAACAGTCACGCCAAATTGTGGTTTTGGATCGGGATGCTTGTGCTGAAATGTTTGCGCACGCCTCATGTCCTCAACACTGCTGCACTGCAAACAGGGGCAAAATTTGCTCTCTCCTTTTTGTTTGCGCTCATGCAAACAGGGGATGTGTTTGTTCTATTACCTCATTTGTGTGTGTGTGTGTGTGTGTGTGTGTGCGTGTGCGCGTGTGCGTGTGCGTGTGGGTGTGTGTGCGTTGGTGAGGGAGAGAGAACAAGTTTGTAATTAAAGCCAAATCCATTACATTACAGAAAGGAGGTTTTCAGGGGGATTCATCTCTACAAAGGTGCAGCTTTTTCCCTCCTCCTCTGATCCCTTTTAATTTGACGGATATGTTTATCCATTTTTTTGAGATAAATCGAACACAGCGCATCCGCGGCTTACACACAAATGAAAACTGTAATTAAAAGTGACGCGCTGGGCTTTGACTATTCACGACAGCAGCCTTGTGCATTTTGTTTACCTGAGCTACGGCTGCCAGCGCACACCGCTGTTCAGCCTTGGTCGTCATTAATATTGCGACCAATGAGACTTATTATTATTCAAGTCAGACCTTACCTCACATTTGTCGGACTCACTCTTAACACCGGCAGAGACGATTTATTTAACCTGCAAAGGCATATTCAAGAAGAAACAACACTGGGATTTTAAATGTCAGGAATGTGACACTTCTGTTTTCTGAATTATTACTTTGTGTTTTTCTTTCTTTTCTTTGGCATCGCACCGTACAAGTTCAGACTTAAGTAAAGTTTTAGTTGTACTTAAGTTGTAAGTAAAGCTATTGTTGAAAGAAAGCCAAAACAAGTTTGCCACATGCCATGCAGGTGGACCAAACAAAAAATTGGAAAGATTTTCAAGGCAGATGAGAAAAAAATTTAAAAAAAATCTTACTTAGTGGCTGACATGCAGGTTTGCCTGCTTGTAGGAGACACAAAGCTAAAAATGGAATGGTTGGAAAGTTGAACAAGATCTTAAAACTCATTGAAGAGCTTTATTGAATCTAATTCACTTTGAGATATTTTGAAAGAAAAATAGTTGGACACGTCATTCTCTAAATGTGAAATGCAGGTAGAGACACAACGAGGATGATGGAATAATAATAGAAGAAGAAAAAAAAAATCCAAGGCTCCACAAAGTATTGTCTCCAGGAAGTGAAATGCAAACACATTTCCGACTTGTACTTGAATAGCAAATCGAAAAGTTGGTTTCCTTTCACCACAACATAATGCAATGCCTTGCTTTGGTTCCCACTGAATCCATTAAGGGATGTTGTTGGGCAGGATGGGCGGGTCGACTTATCGGAGACCATTGTTTCTGTCACATTTCTAAATCTACAGTTTGTGGTTTATCTAAATAAATATTTTCCAGACCCCAGAACACTGGGTTACAAAACACATATTTTGGAAATTGTCTACGTTTGTTCAGCTAAATTGGGACTATTTTGCAAGGCTGGATTAAAAAAAATGACATACATTTCTAGTTCTAGTTGCATCCATAGTTCTAGTATATTAAAAGTAGACCTGGTCTACACGGGAGTGTTGTTTTTGTCCCCAGATATGCTACAAAAGTATTGTAAAGTCCATTCTCTGAGCTTCAGGGAGCCATGGGCTGTAATCTTGATGTCCTCAAAATGTTCTTCAGGTGATAGAAGGCTGACTTTGCAATTGCCTTTTTGCGTCTCCTTAGGTTCAGGTCCATCACCAAACCCAGATTAAACAGGAAACACACACAAAGCAGAAAATATTCGCCAAAATTCTGCCTGAAAGTCTAATTCTGAAAAGTGAAAGGCAGGTTGGAAAGGAGGTTAGAAAAGGAGGAAAATACACACAAATTATTCTAATACAGGTAGGACAAAGACCCAGAATCTTTGTTATTTTTTAATTTATTTTAGAGAATAAGTCACATATTATTAGTTGGTAATCTATCCATCCTGACATGGTGACATGGCCTTGTCCAGCTTTCACTAGCCAGCACCAGCCAGTCACTTTGTTGTTTATGCTTGGAGCATGCAGAGTTTCAGCGGTATCAGTATTCGCATATAAATCAAGTGGAATGGATTCTTTCTTGGGGAAAAAAAAAAAGAAGAAAGAAAACAGTGCTGAGGGAAGTAATTTTTCAAATGTGACGGTCACACATAAGTATGGCGAAGCCCATGGCCGCTCCACTTGCTCGGCTTGTGTGCATCAAACGCAAACTTTTAAAAGCGTGAATATAATTCAGCTGATGATCTGAGTTATGATCAGACCATTTTGGCATGCTAAAAGAGCATCAGTCCACTAAAAGGAAGGGGCTATGCTCTCATGAACAAAGAGTACGTCGTCAAAAACTGAAAAGTGGAAAGCGAGCTTGTGAGTTGCTGGCAATATTAGCGATTAGCGTTGTAATTACCACTACATGTTTCCTTATATTTCCAAACAAAACAAGAAATAGCAGCATTTACATAGCAGAGTCAAGTCAGAAAACGTCTTGGTCAATGATGCCCATCTCAACAAAGTCGAAAGCAGCCATCAGCCACACTTACCAAGGTGGAGAAATTGAACTTGGGCACAAAGAAATGTCACTTTTTCCACAAACAAAAACTGCTAATAAACTTGCGGATGCAGGTAGCAGTCACAGCATTTTACAGCTGCTGACAAAATACAGTTTCTATTAGCGGTCATTCTGCTAAAAACGGGAGTAACCTTTAAAAGTGTCTTTCAAGGAAGACTAACAACAACAAAAAATAACTATGAAGTGTCGATGATGTTTTGTTCTTCTTGTTGTATATGTACATAATTGTTGTCTAATTTATTTCATTTCTATTTGCATTTATTCCGCTGAACAAAAACCCCCAACCAAAAAAAGGCATTCTCCAAAAATCAGACTCAAAGAAGGCAGACTAAAACTTTGCATTTAATGTGTGCTTCTTGCTCAAGTAGTGCCATAAATTGAAAACAGTAACTTATCATTTGTTGTTGTTAAGTGTTTCTTTTGTTATTAATTTGCCGACGGAGAAGAAAAAGAATAACAGTCTTAAAGCACTGTTTATTTTCTCGAATCGTAATTTTCCTCTCAATGAATCCGCGCCTTTGTTTTTCTTCAACACCTTTACTGTCGTGCCACTTCTGCTACAATGTTTTCATACGCTAATTATTGAGCAAGGAAACGTTTAGATGCATTTAGAGCAAAAACATTGGGCTCATGCATGCACATACGGCTGGAAGATAAATCAAAAGAGCACCGTAAACAACAAATTTCTCTTTGGCTGAAAAGCCAGAGTCGGGTTTTCACCTCAGATAACTCCTCCAACAGGGATACGGAGAGAAGCGCGTAAATAAAACATGCATACATGAGAATCCACAAGCATGGATCTGATCACAGGCTTGCATTATTTAACGCTTGCTGACTCTCTCTCGATGTGACGGATGGATTTCAGAAAAATGGTCGACCAGGATATTGCTTGAAACAAGTTGCGCTTTGTGTGCCCACAGTTAGAAAGATCAATATTTGCTGGATGTGTTTTCTAAGGTAACAACTTCGGACTCTCGAGATGCTAAAAATTTCACAGAAAAACTTCAGAATAAATAAAACATCACCACCACCACCACCACCATCAAACACAAACCTTCCAGTCACAGAAATTCAACTTTACTTATTGCTATTTAAAGAATTTCACCCGAATGAAACACTGTGATCAAATTTATCCTTGATCCATAACACATCAACTTACACCGTGTCTTGGAAAAGCACTCGTACCCAAACGTCTGTGCATGTTATTGGGCTTTTATATGGTCGAGCATCAAAAAGCCGTATATATTGTAACGTGGAAGAAACAGTGTGCAGTTTTCTTTTTGACAAACTTTAAAATGTGTGGGAGCCTTGATACGGTCCAGCTGAATTGTGATTCTTGGCTCAGAGTTTGTCACAAAGCTTTAGTGGCTGTAGGTTCACCGCTCAGACTATATCACCCATTTGTTTTAAACTAAGCAAATCTGGAGATTATGGTGGTGCCAAAGTGACAAGAAGAAAACCGTTGTTGGGGAAAAAAAATGTCATGAGATGTCCTGTTTGCCACAATTCAGCAAATACATGGAAGAACGAACCAAAATCAAACCAAAAACTCAACTTTCTGGGCTAAATGATGAACCAACACGTCACCGTTCATCACAAACATTAAATTATCTCACAGACGAGACGCAGTTTTACTGTGAGCCTCGAGCGTGTGCTGCAAATCCATCCATCCATCCATCCATCCATGTGGACAGGTGGCCAGTCCGTCGCAGGGCAGACTGCTGCAAATGTATCGGCTCAAAGAGACATATAAGATGCGATTATGGTGAAAGGCGGCGCTGGAAAGTACTGCATTAACTCTGAGAGGCTGACTAAAAATGGACGCCGCACTTCTCACATGTTAGTCTAAAAATGTAAAACCATTTGTCATCCAGCAAAGTGCTGTAATCATGTAAGCGATATGATGGTCTGATGGATTTCAACAATGCCTCCACAAATCCTTCCTGATGATGTTTAGCAGCGGCTCACAGGAGTTTGTTTAAGAATAACAGCATTTAGAACGATCTGTGACATGATCAATGCTCCAGGTGAACGTGTGAGTCAAGATGATATAGTACTACAGAGAGATCCATTTACATCCAGCATTTATCTACATTCGCTTTCCCGCACCGCGTATCGATACGCGCACAAAATCACTCCTAACTTTGGCACAACGTTGTTACACAATGGCAAACTTTGCATCGGATGATCCAACGCATAAAGAGAGCGAGCTTTGAAAAGTTAACACAGGCGCATCAATGCACATGCATTCTGAAAAAAAAAAAAAAACAAACAAACTCCCACACACTTACCATAAGCACACACGGATGCAAAAACACACACGCACGCATGCACGCATGCACACACACAGTCACTTCACAGCCAAATCCTCTCTGGCTTGTTTAGACAACCCACCGCTTTCCAGTAAATCCTAAATAAGCTAATCCAGGAACATCAACAAATGCAATTTTCAGCTTAGCAGAAGACACATGCAAATGGGAGCCAACCTCTCTGTGCCCTCAATACGAGTCTGTGTGAGCGTATGGAAATGTGCTCCACAATGCTGCGAGAGTACCGTCTTCTCCACAGGAGTTTGGGAAGAATGTACATTTTAAGTGGCTCTGCCAGAATTGATATGCAGACGTGTTAAACTGTTGATTAAATTGTGAGATGTGCTCGAGTTAGATTTTTTTTTTCTTCTTTAAGTGGACGATATATGCAGAGGGAAAGAGGAGAGGAAAAATAAAACATTTAAAGAAGGCCATTAGAGGAGTCGTAAAACTTAAAAAGAAAAAAGAAAGAAATAAAGGAAATCAGAGCAATATTTCCCCCAGTAAAGACACAGGAAAACCTCCTGAAAAAAAATTATTAAGACGATCTGTGAACGTGGAGATTTCTCAGCAGACAAAGGATGAGGCTGGAAACCAATATTTAAATTGCCAAGCTCACATCCCCAGGGATCAGTGCATAAGAAAAA